>JAVSCE010010678.1:0-112265 GCA_032199065.1 Smutsia gigantea | reverse complement strand
TACAGTCACGGTCCATCAGTGTAGTAGGATGCTATAGAATCACTACTTGTCTTCTCTGTGTTATACTGCCTTCCCTGTCTCCCCCAGCTCCACTACATTATGGGTGCTAATCGTAATACCCCTTTTTCCCCCTTATCCCTCCCTTCCCACCCATCTTCCCCAGTCCCTTTCCCTTATTTGGTAACTGTTAGTCCATTCTTGGGTTCTGTGAGTCTGCTGCTGTTTTGTTCCTTCAGTTTTTTCTTTGTTCTTATACTCCACAGATGAGTGAAATCATTTGATACTTGTCTTTCTCCGCCTGGTTTATTTCACTGAGCATAATACCCTCTGGCTCCATCCATGTTGTTGCGAATGGTAGGATTTGTTTTCTTCTTATGGCTGAATAATATTCCATTGTGTATATGTACCACATCTTCTTTATCCATTCATCTCCTGATGACACTTAGGTTGCTTTCATTTCTTGGCTATTGTAAATAGTGCTGCAATAAACACAGGGGAGCATATGTCTTTTTCAAACTAGGCTGCTGCATTCTTAGGGTAAATTCCTAGGAGTGGAATTCCTGGGTCGAATGGTATTTCTATTTTGAGTTTTTTTAGGAACGTCCATACTGCTTTCCACAATTTTTGAACTATTTTACATTCCCACCAGCAGTGTAGGAGGGTTTTCCTTTCTCCACATCCTCGCCAACATTTGTTGTTTGTCTTTTGGATGCTGGCCATCCTAACTGGTGTGAGGTGATATCTCATTGTGGTTTTAATTTGCATTTCTCTGATGATTAGCGATGTGGAGCATCTTTTCATGTGCCTGTTGGCCATCTGAACTTCTTTGGAGAAGTGTCTGTTCAGATCCTCTGTCCATTTTTTAATTGGATTATTTGCTTTTTGTTTGTTGAGGTGCATAAGCTCTTTATATAATCTGGATGTCAACCTCTCATCAGATGTCATTTATGAATATATTTTCCCATACTGTAGGATGTCTTTTTGTTCTACTGATGGTGTCCTTTGCTGTACAGAAGCCTTTTAGTTTGATATAGTCCCACTTGTTCATTTTTGCTTTTGTTTCACTTGCCCAGGCAGATATGTTCATGAAGTTGCTCATATTTATGTCCAAGAGATTTTTGCCTATTTTTTTTCTAAGAGTTTTATGGTTTCATGACTTACATTCAGGTCTTTGATCCATTTTGAGTTTACTTTTGTGTACGGGGTTAGACAATAATCCAGTTTCATTCTCTTACATGTAGCTGTCCAGTTTTGTCAACACCAGCTGTTGAAGAGGCTGTCATTTCCCCATTGTATATCCATGGCTCCTTTACTGTATATTAATTGACCATATATGCTTCGGTTTGTATCTGGGCTCTCTAGTCTATTCCATTGGTCTATGGGTCTGTTCTTGTGCCAGTACGAAATTGATTACTGTGGCTTTGTAGTAGAGCTTGAAGTCAGGGAGTGTAATTTCGCCCACTTTGTTCTTTCTGAGGATTGCTCTGGCTATTCGGGGTGTTTTGTGGTTCTGCATGATTTTTTGAACTATTTGCTCTAGTTCATTGAAGAATGCTGTTGGTATTTTGATAGGGATTGCACTGAACCTGTAGATTGCTTTAGGCAGAATGGCCATTTTGATAATATTAATTCTTCCTATCCATGAGCACGGAATGTGTTTCCATTTATTGGTATTTTCTTTAATTTCTCTCATGAGTGTCTTGTAGTTTTAAGAGTATAGGTCTTTCACTTCCTTGGTTAGGTTTATTCCTAGGTATTTTATTATTTTTGTTGCAATCGTGAATGTAACTGTTTTCCTGATTTCTCTTTCTGCTAGTTTACCATTACTGTATAGGAATGCAACAGATTTCTGTGTATTAATTTTGTATCCTGCAACTTTACTGAATTCAGATATTAGATATAGTAGTTTTGGAGTGGATTCTTTAGGGTTTTTTATGTACAATATCATGTCATCTGCAAACAGGGACAGTTTGACTTCTTCCTTACCAATCAGGATGCCTTTTATTTCTTTGTGTTGTTTGATTGCCGTGGCTAGGACCTCTAGAACTATGTTGAATAAAAGTGGGGAGAGTGGGCATCCTTGTCTTGTTCCTGATCTTAGGTGAAAAGCTTTCAACTTCTCGCTGTTAAGTATAATGTTGGCTGTGGGTTTATCATATATGGCCTTTATTATGTTGAGGTACTTGCCATCTATACCCATTTTGTTGAGAGTTTTTATCATGAATGGATGTTGAATTTTTGTCAAACGCTTTTTCAGCTTCTATGGAGATGACCTTGTGGTTTTTGTCCTTCTTTTTATTGATGTAGTGGATGATGTTGATGGATTTTCAAATATTGTACCATCCTTGCATCCTTGGGATGAATCCCACTTGATCATAATGACTGATCTTTTTGATGTATTTTGAATTCGGTTTGCTAATATTTTGTTGAGTATTTTTGTATCTATGTTCATCAGGGATATTGGTCTGTAATTTTCTTTTTTTGTGGTGTCTGCCTGATTTTGGAATCAGAGAGATGTTGGCCTCATAGAATGAGTTTGGGAGTATTCCCTCCTCTTCTACTTTTCGGAAAACTTTAAGGAGGATGGGTATTAGGTCTTCACTAAATGTTTGATAAAATTCAGCAGTGAAACCATCTGGTCCAGGAATTTTTTTCTTAGGTAGTTTTTGATTACCAATTCAATTTCTTTGCTGGTAATTGGTCTATTCAGATTTTCTGTTTCTTCCTGGTTCAGCCTTGGTAGGTTGTATTTTTCTAGAAAGTTGTCCATTTCTTCTAGGTTGCCCAGTTTGTTAGCATATAATTTTTTATCTGTCTTTTTCAAACTGGGCTGCTGTATTCTTAGGGTACATTCCTAGGAGTGGAATTCCTGGGTCAAATGGTATTTCTATTTTGAGTTTTTTGAGGAACCTCCATACTGCTTTCCACAATGGTTGAACTAATTTGCATTCCCACCAGCAGTGCAGGAGGGTTCCCTTTTCTCCACATCCTCGCCAACATTTGTTGTTGTTTGTGTTTTGGATGTTGGCCATCCTCACTGGTGTGAGGTGATATCTCATTGTGGTTTTTTTTTTAGTTTATTTTGATATCATTAATCTACAATTAAATGAGTAATATTATGGTGATTACACTACCCCCTTCATCAGGTTCCCCCCAACCCCATTACAGTCACTGTCTATCAGCATAGTGAGATGCCATAGAGTCACTATTTGTCCTCTCTGGGTTGTACTGCCCTCCCCATGCCCCCCTAACATTACATCTGCTAATCGTAATGTCCCTTTTTCCCCCTTGCCCCTCCCTTCCCACCCATCCTCCCCAGTCCCTTTCCCTTTGGTAACTATTAGTCCGTTCTTGGGTTCTGAGAGTCTGTTGCTGTTTTGTTCCTTCAGTTTTTTTTTTTCTCAGTTCTTATACTCCACATATGAGTGAAATCATTTGGTACTTGTCTTTTTCTGCTTGGCTTATTTCACTGAGCATAATACCCTCAACACCTTATCGGATACGTCATTTATGAATATATTTTCCCATACTGTAGGAAGTCTTTTTGTTCTACTGATGGTGTCCTTTGCTGTACAGAAGCTTTTCAGCTTCATATACTCCCACTTGTTCATTTTTGCTTTTGTTTCCCTTGCCTGGGGAGATATGCTCATGAAGAAGTTGCTCATGTTTATGTCCAAGAGCTTTTTGCCTATATTTTTTCTAAGAGTTTTATGGTTTCATGACTTACATTCAGGTCTTTGATCCACCTTGAGTTTACCTTTGTGTATGGGGTTAGACAGTAATCCAGTTTCATTCTCTTACATGTAGCTGTCCAGTTTTTCCAACACCAGCTGCTGAAGAGGCCGTCATCTCCCTAATGCATATCCAAGGCTCCCTTATCAAATATTAATTGATTGTATGTGTTTGGATTGATGTTTGGATTTCTATTCTATTCCACTGATCTGTGGGTCTGTTTTTGTGCCAATACCAAACTGTCTTGATTACTGTGGCTTTGTAGTAGAGCTTGAAGTCAGGGAGCGTAATTCCCCATTTTATTCCTCCTTCTCAGGATTGCTTTGGCTATTCGGGGTCTTTTGCGGTGCCATATGAATTTTAGAATTATTTGTTCCAGTTCATTGAAGAAAGCTGTTGGTAGTTTGATAGGGATTGCATTGAATCTGTAGATTGCTTTAGGTAGTATAGCCATTTTGACAATATTTATTCTTCCTAGCCAAGAGCATGGGATGAGTTTCCATTTGTTAGTGTCCTCTTTTAATTTCTCTTAGGAGTGTCTTGTAGTTTTCAGGGTACAGGTCTTTCACTTCCTTCATTAGTTTTATTCCTAGGTATTTTATTCTTTTTGATGCAATTGTGAATGGAATTGTTTTTCTGATTTCTCTTTCTGTTAGTTCATCGTTAGTGTATAGGAAAGCAACAGACTTCTGTGTGTTAATTTTGTATCCTGCAACTTTGCTGAATTCAGATATTAGTTCTAGTAGTTTTGGAGTGGAGTCTTTGGGGTTTTTTATGTACAATATTATGTCATCTGCAAATAGTGACAATTTGACTTCTTCTTTACCAATCTGGATGCCTTGTATGTCTTTGTTTTGTCTTATTGCCGTGGCTAGGACCTCCAATACTATGTTGAATAACAGTGGAGAGAGTGGGCATCCCTGTCTTGTTCCCGATCTTAGATGAAAAGCTTTTAGCTTCTCGCTGTTAAGTATGATGTTAGCTGTGGGTTTGTCATATATGACCTTTATGATGTTGAGGTACTTGCCCTCTATACCCATTTTGTTGAGAGTTTTAATCATGAATGGATGCTGAATTTTGTCAAATGCTTTTTCAGCATCTATGGAGATGATCATGTGGTTTTTGTTCTTCTTTTATTGATGTGGTGGATGATGATGATGGATTTTCGAATGTTGTACCATCCTTGCATCCCTGGGATGAATCCCACTTGATCATGGTGTATGATCGTCTTGATGTATTTTTTAATTCGGTTTGCTAATATTTTGTTGAGTATTTTTGCATCTACGTTCATCAGGGATATTGGTCTGTAGTTTTCTTTTTTGGTGAGGTGTTTGCCTGGTTTTGGTATTAGAGTGATGCTGGTTTCATAGAATGAGTTTGGAAGTATTCCCTCCTCTTCTATTTTTTGGAAAACTTTAAGGAGAATGGGTGATATTTCTTCTCTATATGTCTGGTAGAATTCAGAGGTGAATCCATCTGGTCTGGGGGTTTTGGTCTTGGGTAGTTTTTTGATTACCGCTTCAGTTTCGTTGCTGGTGATTGGTCTGTTTAGTTTTTCTGTTTCTTGTTTGGTCAGTTTTGGAAGGTTGTATTTTTCTAAGAAGTTGTCCATTTCTTCTAGGTTTTCCTGCTTGCTAACATATAGATTCTCATAGTATTCTCTTATAATTCTTTGTATTTCTGTGGGATCTGTCGTGATTTTTCCTTTCTCATTTCTGATTGTGTTTATGTGTGTAGATTCTCTTTTTCTCTTAATGAGTCTGGCTAGGGGTTTATCTATTTTGTTTATTTTTTCAAAGAACAAGCTCTTGATTTCATTGGTTTTTTTCTGTTGTTTTATTCTTCTCAATTTTATTTATTTCTTCTCTGATCTTTATTATGTCCCTCCTTCTGGTGACTTTGGGTCTCATTTGTTCTTCTTTTTCCAATTTCAGTAATTGTGTCTTTAGACTATTCATTTGGGAATGTTCTTCTTTCTTTAGATAGGCCTGGATTGCAATATACTTTCCTCTTAGAACTGCCTTTGCTGCATCCCACAGAAGCTGTGGCTTTGTGCTGTTGTCATTTAATGTCTCCATATACTCTTTGATTTCTGTTTTGATTTGGTCACTGACCCCACTGATTAATTAGGAGAATGTTGTTAAGTCTCCATGTATTTGTGAGCCTTTTTGTTTTCTTTCTAAAGTTTAATTCTAGTTTAATACCTTTATGATCTGAGAAGTTGGTTGGTAGAATTTCAATATTTTCGATTTTACTGAGGTTCTTTTTGTGGCCTAGTATGTGGTCTATTCTGGAAAATGTTCCATGTGCACTTGAGAAGAATGTGTATCCTGTTGCTTTTGGGTGTAGAGTTCTGTAGATGTCTGTTATATCCATCTGTTCTAGTGTGTTGTTCAGTGCCTCTGTGTCTTTACTTATTTTCTGTCTGGTTGATCTTTCCTTTGGACTGAGTGGTGTGTTGAAGTCACCTAAAATGAATGCATTGCTGTCTATTTCCTCCTTTAATTCTGTTAGTATTTGTTTCACATATGCCAGTGCTCCTATGTTGGGTGCATATATATTTAAAATGGTTATATCCTCTTGTTGGACTGACCCCTTTATCATTATGTAATGTCCTTCTTTATCTCTTGCTACTTTCTTCGTTTTGAAGTCTATTTTGTCTGATACAACTGCAACACCTGCTTTTTTCTCCTTGTTTGCATGAAATATCTTTTTCCATCCCTTCACTTTTAATCTGGGGATATCTTTGCGTTTAAGGTGAGTTTCTTGTAGGCAGCATATAGATGGGTCTTGCTTTTGTTACTCTGTGTCTTTTGATTGGTGCATTCAGTCCATTTACATTTAGGGTGATTATCAATAGATATGTACTTACTGCCATTGCTTGAGCCAGCAATTCTATTTCTGATTATATACCCCCAAAAAACTGAAAACGCGGTCTTAAAGAGATAATTTTCACACCATGTTCACAGTACCATTATTCACAAGAGCCAAAAAGGTAATACCCAAGTGTCCATTGACAGATGAATGCATAAATAAAATGTGGTTCATACATACAATGGAATATTATTCAGCCTGGAAAGGAAATTCTGACACATGCTATAAGATGGATGAGTCCCGAGTACATTATGCTAACTGAAATAAGCCAAACACAAAAAGAAAAATCTGTATGATTCCATTTATATGAGGTCCCTTGAGTAGTCAAATTCACAGAGACACGGTAGAGGTGGGTGCCTGGAGCTGAGGCAGGAAGCATGGAGCTAGCGTTTAATGGGGGCAGAGTTTCCGTTTGGGAAGATGAAAAAGTTCAGAGATGGATGGTGGAGATGGTGTGTATCAATGTAAATATACTTAATGCCACAGACTATACACTTTAAAATGGTTAACTGGTAAATTTTATGTTATATATGTTTTTCCACAATAAAAAATACCTGGAAATAAAAATAACATAACACATACAGAGTGGCTCAATAAATGGTAGCTATTATAGTTATTTTAAAAAGTACAGACTGTCAAGGAAGAAAAGATGGTGTGTGAGAAGTGAGGCAGAAACCACCTCCCAAAACCACATATAATACGAAAATATAGCAAATACAACTAATCCTGAGAGAGCAACAGGAAAGAAGACTGCGATAGATTGCCTACATCTGAGGAAAAGAGAAGACATCACAGAAAAGGCTAAAGTAGCAAAGACGATCTGGCAGGACCCAAGCCCTTCCCCCACCTCAGCTCACTGGCAGGAGGAAGAGAAATGGGGCAGGGAGGAGCAGAAGCCCAGGACTGCTGAACACCCACCCCAGGAGATCTGCTCCAGGAGTAGGAACCCACATTACATCGTGCTCTGGAGTTTAGAGGGGTTGAAGAGCAAAGACACTAGGAGAGACTGAGATTCTAGCCACTTGTGGAGAACAGGTTCCCGCAATCAGCCACTCCAGGACAAAAGAAAGGCGAGTACTTTGAAAGACTTCCCAACAGCGAGACGGCAAGGATTGCACAGAGCTTACTGCTCAGGAGAAAGGACAGGTGGACAAAATCATCCTGGCCCACTCAGCCCAGCAGGTTGGGAACTTTCAGGAGCTTCAGGTGCTCCAAGCCCCTGGCAGGCGACACACGCCGAGGCCCCCCACTGAGATGTGCAGCCTGCTGCTCCTCCCTACAGCCAGCACCAGTCTGCAAACCAGCTGGAGGGCGGCCCCGCCCACGGCAGCTACAGGGACGTAATAACGCAGAAGCTCCTCCCTGCATGCTCGGACCAAATAATCCGTGGATCAATGACCAAATAAAAACAGAGATCAAGCAATATATGGAGACAAATGAAAACAATAACGCAAAACTGCAAAATCTGTGGGATACAGCAAAAGCCATGCTAAGAGGGAAGTATACTGCAATACAGGCTTGCCTCAGGAATGAAGAACAATCCCAAATGAACAATCTAAACTCACAATTAATGAGACTAGAAAAGAACAAATGAGGCCCAAAGGCAGAAGGAGGGACATAATACAGATCAGAGCATAAATAAATAAAATTGAGAAGAATAAAGCAATAGAAAGAATCAGTGAAACCAGGAGCTGGTTCTTGGAGAAAATAAAATAGATAAACCCTTAGTCAGATTTATCAAGAAAAAAGAGCCTACACACATAAACAGAATCAGAAATGAGAAAGGAAAAATCACGATGGACACCACAGAAATACAAAGAATTATTAGAGAATACCATGAAAAATCATATGCTAACAAATTGGATAACCTAAAAGAAACAGACAACTTTCTACAAAAATACAACCTTCCAAGACTAACCCAGGAAGAAACAGAAAATCTGAACAGACCAATTACCAGCAATGAAACTGAACTGGTAATCAAAAAACTACCTAAGAACAAAACGCCTAAACCAGATGGCTTCACCACTGAATTTTATCAAAAATTTAGTGAAGACCTAATACCCATCCGCCTTAAAGTTTTCCAAAATGCAGAAGAGGAAATACTTTCAAACTCATTCTATGAGGCCAGCATCACTCTAATACCAAAACCAGGCAAAGACACCAGAAAAATATCCCTGATGAACATAGATGCAAAAATACTCAACAAAATATTAGTAAACCGAATTCAAAAATACATCAAAAAGATCATCCACCATGACCAAGTAGGATTTATTTCAGGGATGCAAGGATGGTACAATATTCAAAAATCCATCAGTATCATACACCACATCAAGAAAAAGAAGGACAAAAATCACATGATCATCTCAGTTGATGCCGAAAAAGCATTTGATAAAATTCAACATCCATTCATGATGAAAACTCTAATAAACAAAATGGGTATAGAGGGCAAGTACCTCAACATAATAAAGGCCATATATGACAAACCCACAGCCAATATTATACTTAACAGCGAGAAGCTGAAAGCTTTTCCTTTAAGATCAGGAACAAGACAAGGATGCCCACTCTCCCCACTTTTATTCAACACAGTACTGGAGGTCCCCTAGTCATGGCAATCAGACAACACAAAGAAATAAAAGGCATTCAGACTGATAAGGAAGAGGTCAAACTGTCCCTGTTTGCAGATGACATGATACTGTACATAAAAAACCCTAAAGAATCTACCCCAAAACTACTAGAATAACTGAATTCCGCAAAGTTGTAGGATACAAAATTAATACACAGAATGTGTTGCATTCCTATATACTAACGATGAACTAGCAGAAAGAGAAACCAGGAAAACCACTCCATTCACAATTGCATCAAAAAGAAGAAAATACCCAGGAATAAACCTAACCAAGGAGGAGAAAAACCTGTACCCTGAAAACTACAAGACACTCATGAGAGAAATTAAAGAAGACATCAAAAAATGGAAATACATCCTGTGCTCATGTACAGGAAGAATTAATATTGTCAAAATGGCCATCCTGCCTAAAGCAAACTACAGATTCAATGCAATCCCTATCAAAATACCAACAGCATTCTTCAATGAACTAGAGCAAATAGTTCAAAAAATCATGCAGAACCACAAAACACCCCGAATAGCCAAAGCAATCCTCAGAAAGAAGAACAAAGTGGGCGAAATTACACTTCCTGACTTCAAGCTCTACTACAAAGCCACAGTAATCAAAACAATTTCATACTGGCACGAGAACAGACCCATAGACCAATGGAATAGACTAGAGAGCCCAGATATAAACTGAAGCATATATGGTCAATTAATATACAGTAAAGGAGCCATGGATATACAATGGGGAAATGACAGCCTCTTCAACAGCTGGTGTTGGCAAAACTGGACAGCTACATGTAAGAGAATGAAACTGGATTATTGTCTAACCCCGTACACAAAAGTAAACTCAAAATGGATCAAAGACCTGAATAAGTCATGAAACCATAAAACTCTTAGAAAAAAAATAGGCAAAAATCTCTTGGACATAAATATGAGCAACTTCTTCATGAACATATCTGCCCGGGCAAGTGAAACAAAAGCAAAAATGAACAAGTGGGACCATATCAAACTAAAAAACTTCTGTACAGCAAAGGACACCATCAGTAGAACAAAGAGACATCCTACAGTATGGGAGAATATATTCATAAATGATATATCTGATAAGGGGTTAACATCCAAATTATATAAAGATCTCATGCACCTCAACAAACAAAAAGCAAATAATCCAATAAAAAAATGGGCAGAGGAGCTGAACAGACAGCTCCAAAGAAGAAATTCAGATGGCCAACAGGCACATGAAAAGATGCTCCACACTGCTAATCATGAGAGAAATGCAAATTAAAACCACAATGAGATATCACCTCACACCAGTTAGGATGGCCAACATCCAAAAGACAAACAACAAATGTTAGCAAGGATGTGGAGAAAGGAAAACCCTCTTACACTGCTGGTGGGAATGTAAAATAGTTCAACCATTGTGGAAAGCAGTATGGAGGTTCCTCAAAAAACTAAAAATAGAAATACCATTTGACCCAGGAATTCTACTCCTAGGAACTTACCCTAAGAATGCAGCAGTCCAGTTTGAAAAAGACATATGCACCCCTATGTTTATTGCAGCACTATTTACAATAGCCAAGAAATGGAAAAAACCTAAGTGTCCATCAGTAGATGAATGGATAAAGAAGATGTGGTACATATACACAATGGAATATTATTCAGCCATAAGAAGAAAACAAATCCTACCATTCGCAACAACATGGATGGAGCCAGAGGGTATTATGCTCAGTGAAATAAACCAGGCGGAGAAAGACAAGTATCAAATGATTTCACTCATCTGTGGAGTATAAGAACAAAGAAAAAACTGAAGGAACAAAACAGCAGCAGACTCACAGAACCCAAGAATAGACTAACAGTTACCAAAGGGAAAGTGACTGGGGAGGATGGGTGGGAAGGGAGGGATAAGGGGGAAAAACTGGCATTACATTAGCACACATAATGTAGGGGGGGACACGGGGAAGACAGTATAACAGAGAAAAGACAAGTAGTGATTCTATAGCATCTTACTACGCTTATGGACAGTGACTGTAATGGGGTATGTGGTGGGGACTTGATAATAGGGGGAGTCTACTAACCATAATGTTGCTCATGTATATTAATAATACCTAAAGAAAAAAAATTTCTAACAGGTAATGAAAATCTGGTGAGAACTTAATTGTAGTGTATGTTCTTTCACAACTCTTCTTGTACCAAAACGAGAAACCAAAACCAGGGCAAAGTCTCACACCTTTGAATTTAATGGGACAATGCAGTTAAGAATTCAGTCCCAAAATAGCTTTGGGGGAGAAGTTGCATTTGCCAAAACGCCATTCCTTAGAACTGGTTTCAGTGAAGAAATAATGCCTCCAGGTCACCATGATTCTAACCAAGTAACACAACAAGTTAACGGAGTGTAACTGTGTGTGTCAGACAATAAGGGGTTAGGCGCTGGCAGGCAACCATGTAAACAGCCTCTCCAGCAGCAAGCTTTGCCTGGGTGACCACATGCCAGGCGCCAGTGGACCACTTGAACACTCATGCAACTCGCCTCAGCCTTCCAGATGCCTGTTGCTGGAGAAGGGAGTTAGGATGGCGGTCATCAGCTTTAGGTTTCACAAGCGCTGGTTTCCATTCCTTTTCATTCCTCAGCAGTGGAACATAACACAGTAGGGCCAGCCGGACCACACCCGTCAGTGAAGGGGCTGCTGGGCATCTTCTTATCAAGTAAAGGTAGCTAAGGTGAAATCGGCTCTCAGGAAAAATGGGGACTGCTAAGACCTATGAACACCTTTGCACTCTAAATCCCATCTGCATGAGAGTAAATGCTGCTGCAAACAGTGTTGCTGGATATAAGGGGGCACTCCAGCCAGTGTGCTGCTGCCCACCACTCTGTGGACTCAGCACTTGAAGGCGTGTGCACCCTGGGGCCTACCAGTGGGGTTGTGTGTGCTGAGAAAGCACTGGAAGGTGTCCTCTGCCTCGAGGGTGCGGATTCTCAGGCTCTGGTGACTAGAGGCCACTCTTCCCGTGAATAAGTCACAGCTTACCTTGAAGGACAGGGGTGGTGCAGGGGGGTCTGGGAGGTGCCTTTGGGGTCCTCAGGTAGCTGTCTGTGGACCAGCCCACTCAGGTGATCACCTACGAAGACATCCGTTTGCTCTGCTTTGGGGCGGAATATTCGGAGGCAGGGGCGGGGGTGGGGGTGTGCCATGCCAGGGAAACAAACTTCTGGATAATCCACATTTATTTCCTTCTCCGAGCTTTTAAAAACATGCGGCCATTGGGATACTGACTGAACAGACCACAGCGCAGTGGCCCGGGGCCGCAGGCGCGACAAGAAATAATCCTAGGCGGGGCCTCTTCGAGGCACCCCCGGGTTAAAACCACGCAAACACGGAGACCGGGTGTGCCTCCTCCCCGTACTGCACTAACACTGGGAAAAACAAGAAAACAAAATCAGGGCAAAGTCTCACACCTTCGACTTTAATGGGACAATGCAGTTAAGAATTCAGTCCCAAAACAGCTTTGGTGGAGAAGTTGTATTTGCCAAAACGCCTTTCCTTGAGACAGGGCTGTAAGAGGTTGTCCAAACCACCCGCTGTTAAATTATAGTTGAATTAAAGCATCAGCTATGTTGTTACGGTGACAACACTCCCCTTGAAAACCTGCTTTACGACCAAACCCGAGCTATTTCGCGGAGACAAGGAACAAAGGCGCGAGACCAGCCCTCCAGGACGGTGGCTGTGGCCCAGGCCAGTCGGCGTCGACCGCGCCTCCCGGGGCCTCGGGCTCGGGCGGGAGTCGCACGCGCAGTTCCGGCCGGCTCCTTACGCTCACGACGCCGGCGGAGGTTCGGTGGCCCGACCTCAGCACCCCGATCCGCGCAGCCGCCACCGCGACCGCGACCATTCGGCTCGGCATCCGCGCCCCAACCGACGACCCCAGCGCCCGAGAGTCCGTCCCCAACCAGCCCCTCACTCACCCCGGCGCCCTCAGGGTTCCTCTTTCGTAACCCCCGCCCATCAGGCGGTCTCGCTGCGACCCCTGGGACTTGTAGTCTCTACGCTACCTCAGGCCTGGGTTCAGGGGAGGGCGACTCCCAGCCCTAAACTACACCTCCCAGTAGCCTCCTCGAGAGCCCGCCCTCGCCAGGTGAATTCCGGCACGAGGATCTCGCGAGGCCGTGTTAGGCTCGCCCAGAGTAACCTGGGAAGTGTAGTCTACGGAGCCTCGGCCCTAGTCTCTTGGCACTGGATCGGGCGAGGGAAAGAGGGGAAGGACTACGCTCCCCAGGATTCCTCGCGTACCGGGCGGCTTTGGCGTTGCTAGGAGACCGGGAAGCCCGGCGTGTGAGGGCCAGCAGGTGGCGGCGTCTGTAAAGGCAGCTGGCGGACGGGGCCAGGGGCGAAGGGGTCCGTGCTGAAGGGGTGCGGCGTCCCGCTAGTGAGAGGCGGGGTGCAGCTGCGCTGTTGCGGGGCGTGGGTGTCCGCGTCGCGCGCTCGCCAAGGGAAAGTGGAGTGACTGCGTATCGGCCCATCTGGCCCTCCTGCCCCTTAGCCCAAGCCGCCCTGAATGAAGAGCAGGCTGCTCCAGAGGCGACGGCATTTACCGGCTGTGGGTTTGTGGGGGTCAGAGCTCAAGCTGTGGCTGAAGCGCTTTGCAGGCGCGGCTCCTGTTGGCGTTTACCAGCGAAAGTGAGAGCAGGTGTGGCTGCTCTAGGCGCAGGTTACGATAGGAGCGTCTGCAATGCCATTTTGGGATTTGACTGGCGAGCAAGCCGACTAACCCATTACAAAGCAAAAGCTTTGTGAAGTGAAAGTAAGTTCCCTTCTCTAAAATCTAGACGTCCTACCGCAGGCCTCAGGTGTCCAGGCCTCGGTCCCCGTGGAGGGCTAGGCAGGGACAAGACCTTTTGAAATGTTTACTCTCCCTTGGGATTCTTGATGGGAAGCCCTAGAAAGGGCCTTTGCTCTTGGGCTACCTTGCAGCCCAGCCCTGCCACTTTAGAGGCCTCAGGCAGCTTTTAGATACACAGTAGAGCCTTTGTCTCTCCCCAGGTGTGATCACACCAAAGCTGCCCTTTCAAGCCTCCTTTGGCCCTGCAGAGCTGGCCCCTGGGAGTGGTGCCGAGGAGCTTCTGGAGAAAATAGAGTAGGACCGGTTACTGCCCTTTCCATGTTAGCCTTACACCTTCCTGATGGTGGAGTTCGTCCCACAGAGTGCAGCAGCAGACAAGACACTTGTGTGCCTCAAGGGGATGTCATCGTGTATGAAGAGGGACTGCTTTCTGTGCCATTGGGCTGGGACTGATTTTCCTCAAGAGCCACTACTGAAGTCTGAACAGAGATGTGTGACCTTGGCTGGACCAGGAAGTGTACCACACCGTATACGGGCTTCTGAGAAGACTGCTGTCAGCATGGACTCTCATACAAGTTTTTCAGGTCTCTCCACACTTCCTCTTCTGTGGGAACAGAGGGTGTGACCTCGGGATTCTTTGAGCTGGTGAAGCTGGTTGGACTGGTTATTCTTCCCACTAAAACTCCACCCCATGGGCCATGAGGACTCAGGGATGGTGGGGAGGCTGTGAATGCTCCCTCCAGTCAGTTCCAAAGTCCATGGGGTCTAGGTGGCAAGACTGTCTGGCATCCTAGGCTGGCTTGTCCCAACAGGATGACAGGGTGGCAGGTGGAACTCCCACGTGTGTGGTCTCGGGCTCTGCCTCTGCACTGCTCCCAGACAAAAAGAACAGCTGTATCCATCCTGCAGCACTCACAGCTTTTCAGCAAACAGAACCCCATGTGTGTCAGTGAAAGGGTTGGAACCTTGTCAGTGTCCTGGGCGGGGGGGGCAGCCTGAGTGAGGGTTGGTTTAGGGTCAGGAGCTGCAGGTGTACTAGGGTATGGGTATCAGACGACGGCTGGTGCCTACCCAGACCCAGACCCCAGGGTCCCGGCTCTGGGATGTCCCTGTGCCTCCTTCCCAGCTGGCCTCTGTGCTGGCAGTCCATTTCGCCTGAGTCTTGACATTCTCTTCCCCTTTTGAACGCAACCTCAGGACTTCCATCCCAAGTTTGAATATCTAGAATTTTTGGTGGAAATAGAGCACCAGTCTTGCAGGAGAGGATATTCTCAAGCAAGAGTATTGGGGACAGGAAGGACAGACGTGTGTGTCTTCTCTGAGCTAAAGGAAGAAGGTATGATCCTGGGGCCTCTCGAGGGTCTCTGTGGCAGGAGTTGATGTCGTCTCCAGGAATGACCTCAGAATGGCACCCTGTTTCTATCCATCAGGACTGAGGAGGCCACTGACAGGTGTTCAGAATGGAGTGACTTTTGATGGTGGCGATAAAAACTCTAGAGAAGTACATCGTGCCTGGGAATGTGAAAGTTTGCATGAGCCACTGTGATCGAGAGATGGGGGTCTTGCGTAAATTGGGAGGTTTGGGAAGCACATATGGGCACAGTACAGCACTCTCTCTGTGGTCTGCTAACAGCTCCTCGGGCACCCTGCACCTACCATGCATGTCACAGAATTACTTTGTACATCTGGAAGCTGAGCATGTTTCCACTTTCCCAGTCCTTATTTTACAGGATTACGTTATACTGAGGCTGCCTGCTCCAAACCCAAGGCTCCCTTTTGTCATGTCTATTAATAACACATCATTTACTATCAAAGGGTGATGTTTTTACTCCAGGAATATCTAATGTGAGCTCCCTAAAAATGCCACCAAAGAAACCTGCTGGTAAGACGATGCTGAGTGTGTCCTTGAGTGAGTCTCTGCAGAGTCCTGGGGCAGGATTGCTTGGGGGCTAGGTCAAGGTGGGCATTCAGTAAGTGGTGGGTAAGGACCCAGGGTGGCAGTTTAGGGTTGGTGGGCACAGCAGGGCAAGGGTTCTGAGTGGGGAGTAAGCAGTCTTTTCATAGGATCTACTGGAAGCCTAGAGTTTTGTTTTTTCCCCCATAAAGTTCCTGAAATGCTCAATAAAGTTATCTGCAACTTTGATTTTTCTGTGCAGGCGTTTCTTCAAGTCTCATGTCACCACCTGCCCCCGGCCACCTCTACTTGGGAGTTCAACCCACACCTCACGCTCCACAGGCCCACGGGGAACCCCCATCTTACCAAGCCAGGGAGGTTCCTTCTACTCCTACTTGGCTGAGATGTTTGTTGGCTTTTTGCTTTTGTTTTTAATGAGAAATTGATGTTGGATTTTGTCAAATGCTTTTTTTAAAAGTCTGTTGAGATGGTCATATGGTTTTTCCTTTTTTAATTTGTTCATATTGTGAGTTACATTAATTTTTCTGTTAAATCTACCTTACATTCCTGGGTCGACCCCATCTGGTCATGATATGTTATCTTTTTCATATATTGCTGTATGCAGTTTGCTAAAACTTTCCAAGTTAGTAATTAATTTGCTAAGAATTTTTGTATCTTTGTTGATGGAGGATATTGTCCTATAGTTTTCTTCTAATGCATTTGTCTTTTTGTTATCAAGGGCAAGCTGGCCTTGTAGAATAGGTTAGAAGTCATGGCCTCCTCTTGAATTTTTAGCATAGAACTGGTGTTGTCTCTTCCTTAAATGTTTGGTAGAGTCCACCATCTGGACCTAGAGTTTTGTAGATTTATAATTGTAATATAATGAGTCACAAGAAATACATATTTGGTCATTTATATGACTAAATGTATGTTTCCCAGGTATATTTGATCTTCATCCATGGTTCCTGAAGACACTATAGAGTCTTAAATTTTAAATGGGTGTCATCGTGTTGTTGGGAGACTTCTGGAGGCTGAATCAGCCAATAGCCAACGGCTTAGTCAATCATAACCATGCAATGAAGCCCTCACAAACCCCCCTGAGAAGAGCTTATCATTCTCTGGGATCCTGCTTCTCAGTAGGGGAGAGCTTCCACTCCTGGGGAACCACGATGCCTCCACATGCCACTGAGCCAGGCCCCAGGGTCCACGAGGATAGAGGCTCCTTTATATGGGACCCTGCCCTATGTCTATCTTCATCTGGCTGTTAACTTCTGTTCTTTATGATATCCTTCCTTAAACTGGTAAATGTAAGTGTTTTCCTGAGTTCTGTGAGCCGCTCTAGCAAATGAATCAAACCTAAGGGGGAGGATGTGGGAACCTCTAATCTGTAGTCCACAGGTCAGAAGCACAGGAAACTGCCTGGGGCTTGTGACAGGCATCTAGGGTGGGGGGTGGAGGGCAGTCTTGTAGGACCGGGCCCTTAACCTGAGAATCCGGTGCTGTCTGCGGTCAGATAGTGTCAGAATTGAGTTGAGTTCTTAGATACCCTGCTGGTAGTCCAGAATTGCTTGGTGAGCATGGGAAGACCCTCTTACCCCCCTACCCCACACACATTGGAATCAGGTCTGAGAACCTGAATGGAGTTGTATTCCTGTTATTGTTGTGTATTATATTATTGAATATGGGAAAAAAATAACTATAATCAATTTATTCAGTAAAATTGTCTATTTTTTAGTAAGCTTCAGTAATCTTGGGTTGGTTGCCAGATGTGAATTTTACCTTGTTGGTCTGGATGGTTTGGTATTCCATAAGTATTCTGGAGCTTCATTGTGAGGTGCATTCAAGTTACTTGGAAATAGTCTGAGCCCTTGGGTTCCTCTTCTAAGCTTTGCGAGGTGATTCTGGAGCAGTGCTCACACTTGTACTAATTAGTCCCCAGCACTGAGGCAAAGCCCCCCTCACCGATGCCCCATGAATTCAGGGGGCACCCAGCTCTGTGCGGTGCTGTCCCCTCTGCCGATCTGTCCTGTGAACTCCAGCCACACTGGTCTTCCTAGACCCCCAGCTCCGTCTCCTCTGCTCAGGGGTCTGCTGGGCCCCACCTGCGTCCCCTCCCTGTGCCTGGAAACTTGGGGCCGAGAGCCCTGCCGGATTACTCTGCTTTGCTGCCTGACGTCCAGTATCTGTAAACTTGTCTCCTGTATTTTGTCTGGGTTTTAGTTGGTTGGGGGATGCAGGAGGTGGTGGGTCCCTGTGACTCTGTCTTAGCCAGAAGCAGAAGTCTTTCTATTTTTATCCCTACCCCACCCTTCCAAACTCCCAATTCTAGCTACTCGGGAACAAAAAACAATGTTGAATGTGAGCAGTGACTATTTCCATCTTCAGTAATGTGGTTTTACTGGCTTTTTGTTTCAGTCTCCAACTTTAACTATTAAGTTTTGGTTTACTACCGTGTAAAACAGTGTTGGACTCTTGCTACCAGCCGCTCCCAGTATAGCCCAGTCTCTGCAGTGTGCAGGGCCACGCCACCAGGAATGTGAAATGTCACAGCTGAGTCAGGCATGTTGCTCCATAGAGTCACTCAGGCTGCGCCTCGACTCCTGCAGGAAATAAAGACCTGTGTGCATGTCATGGCTGGTATGCCCCATGTCTGGACCCTGACTAACAGCAGCACCCTCCCCTCAGAACATATTTTCTCCCCGGAGCCCCTCCCAGGCTGCTCTGTCTTGTGCTCCCTCTCATCTGGACAGGGGCTTTCACTTGCCTCTAGTTATGGGGTCTCTCTTTGACAGTCAATCGGGGTGCCCTTGGATCTCCTTGATGCTTTCAATATCCTTTCATTTCCCCTTGAATAAGGTGTCGCTGTGTCCCGGCCCTTGATGTGGGTCTTTCTTCTGTTTAGATGCTCTTCCTACAGTGCTACCATGCAGAAGAGAGAAGTGACCACAGAGGGCCACAGCTGGGTCAGGGGGAGTGTCATAGCATGCTTGCCCGCCCCGCTTTTTTTACTCTTTGTCTTCCTGTATTTTATGAGTCATTTGCTGCCATTTTTTGGAACAAGGCAGGGCATTAACAAATTAAAGAAATTTAAAGCTTTATGGTTTTTCTGAGTTGCATACTTTGAGTAACCTGACAGCTTCATGATATGCTCCTGCAAGTACAGCTGCGTGAATGCCCGCCCCTCCCCACTTCCCTTTGGGGTGGCTCCCTGGGGACCCGGTCCGGCACCCACGGGGAATGCCAGTGACGCACCTGCACGGCTGACCCTTCCCCATGCAGTCAGGAGGGTGAGGGTGAAGGTCAGGGTGAGAATGAGGATCAGAGTGAGGGTCAGGGTCCAGGTGAGGGTGAAGGTCAGGGTTACCTCTGGAACAGAGGTAACATTTCCAGGCACAGAGCCCCTGGGTGCCAGTGGAAGGGTGGGAAAGAGACCCTTACTTACTGAACCTGGCCTGAAGGACCCTGGTAGGGGCTGCGTCCAGATCCCCATGAGCCCCTGTCACCCAGACACCCCCACCCTCGTTGCTGTCCATCCCCACAGGTGTAACCTTTGTGCAGGTGCTCCTGGGGCGGGAGAGGGGTGGGATGGAGCTCAGAGCTCTGACCATTTCTCTACCCACTACCCCTCAGCTCACCTGTGTTCAGCTCCTGCCAGACTCCACCTCCTAGCTTATGCCTCCTCCCTGGCCTTCCTGGGTGCCCCTTGGGAGCCTGACCTTTAAGGGAGTGAGTCATAGCCCCCCCACCTCCATTCCTGACTGTAGCACTGGGTGACTGCCCTTGTCCCCCACGTATGGCCTAGAAATTGCTGTGCAAGTATCTCCTGTCCCTTCCCCCACTCATGCACTTGGCTGTCTCCTCCCCGGGGTGGGGCTGGGCTGCCTGCCAGAGCAGGGCCCACTTGGGCACCCACCTTCCTGGGCAGGCTCAACGGTGGCTGCCCAGGCAGGCCTTCAGGGAGCAGAGAACCTCCCTGGTCATGCAAACCTGCCTCCCTCTCTTAGTGCCACTCCCTCTTGTGTAAGGGGACAGGGGTCACTGGCCTTTCCCAAGCAGGGAGAAGCCCGAAGAGAGGTGAGGTTGTCAGGTGCAGGCACACAGAGCACCTGAAGGAAGTCTGCAGCAAGTAAATGTTCTGATGTGCAGTGGCCCGTGTGGCCCAGACAAGGCCAAGAGAGATGTTCCTGGAATCTCCTAAGTAACCCCATGAAGTACACGGTGCCTAAAACGGGAAAGAACGTGGGAGACCATTAGGGTAGGTGGAGAATATAAGGTCATCTCTTAGGAGCTCAACATGTTAAATAAAATCCTCTGGACTAACATAAAAAATGTATTTACTATCTTAAGGGTCATAGAAATGCAAAATCCCTCATAGCAGTCATGTGCGTGCTGCTCCATGAAGGCCACAGGAGACAGAACGGGACGTGGGCCAGTGCCCGTTGAGACCCACAGGGCTGGGGGGTGGGCCCTGCCAGCACCCCACAGAAATCTCTGCGGTCAGGGGTTCCACTTTTCCACCACAGGGGGGTTGCAAATTCAGTGCAGGGAGGGGTGGGGGAATTCGAAAGCCATGCACTAATGTCTGTGTCAAAATGAAATGGGTACATGTTTTATGTTCGTAATGCAGGACGGGTCTCACACAATGAGCCGGGCTTTGTCACAGAATACCATGGTTCAAACAAGGAAGTTATGTAGACCTGGTGTTAGAAGGTGAAATCCAATCTTATTAGTGTTAGAAAATATGCAACATTTTTAGAATAACCTATGTATAAGTTTAATTAAGGTAGCAAGCTGCGTATCAGTTATTAAATCATTTCATCAGGAAGATTTTGTCAATTCAAAGTTTAAAAGGAAAGACAATGTATTACATTTGTAAATACAGTTTAAAATATTTGAAGGAGGGCAAAAGACATGAAGAGACATTTTATTGAAGATGTACAGATGGCAAATAAGCAGATATAAAGACACTCAACATCATTTAGCCATTAGAGAAATGTAAATTAAAACCACAGTGAGATACACCACATACCCACCAGAATGACTAAAATTAAAAATAGTGACACCACCAAACGCTGGCAAGGCTGTAGAGAAACCAGGTCACTCGTGTCTCACTGGTAGGAGTGTGAAATGGTATAGATATCTGGAAGGCCGTTTGACAATGTCTTAGAAAACTAAACATGCACTTACCATGTAACCGGGCAACTGCATTCCTGGGCATTTATCCCAGAGAAATGAAAACTTATGTCCACACAAAGCTTATGTGTGTTCCTAGCAGCTTTACTGTAGCAGCCAAACCTGCCCCTCAGTAGGTAAACGGTTAAACCGGCTTAGTGTGACCATGCTGTGGAATGCCACGCACAACGTCAAACCCAAAAGGTCACCCCCTGTTCGAGTCCACTTACCTAACATCAGCAAAGTGACAAAATTATAGAAATGGCTGCCAGTGGTTGTCAGGGGTTAGGGATGGCAGGGACAATAGAAGGGGCAGCAGGAGGGGTCCTTAAAGGGTGGGACTCTGCATCTTGATTGCAGAATGGCCACAGGAATCACCCCTGCGTTGAGACGATGAAACTACACACACCCCCAGTGCCGGTGTCGCTTCAGGGCAGTGATCTACACCACGATTTGAGGGAGGTGTTATGCGGACCTGGGCTCCGGGACCTGTCCTGTCTCCTGAGAGCCAGTGACATTTCTTACACAGAGCTTTTTCCTATTACATGGCTGTTTGCGCAAAGGGATTACACCCCCTGGAAAACAGGCAGCTTCAGAAAGGGGAACCAACGGAGCCCAGGACGAGCCGCCCTCACTCCAGGGTGCCCCCAAGAGGGGGCTGGCCAGCAAGGCACAGGACGGACCCGTGTCCCAGGGGCTCAGGGAGGCGCCGCCCGGGAGAGGAGACGCCGCCGGAGGGGGCGGGGAGGCGCCCGGGGAGGAGGCAAGCCGGAGCCTGTCCCTTCCCGCTCCAGCCCCTCGGGGGATGGGCGCCCCAAGAGTTATTGTGCACTTCGTTCCCAGAGGCTCTGCTTCCTCCTCTGCATCAAAGAGCCTTCCCTGCCCTTTCCGGCAAGGCGCTTTCTGTGCAGGAAGCTGCTCTAGGAACAACGACGTGTGCAGACACCGGCAGGCTCAGGACCCCCAGCCCAGGGCTCGGTGACGCCCCGGACGCAGAGGGCTGGGCTACGTAAACAACCCCCGGAGCCCGTTGCCCACCTGCAGGGGCACCTGCGCATCACAGGAACGAGCAGGTGGAGGCCTTTAGCTCTTCCCAGAGGTGACGCTGGGGGAAGCTCCACTGCAGCTAGTTAATGATCTGCAATTAGAAGGAGGCCGTTAATTGCTGTGTTTGCACCGTCCTACCCGTCCTGCCTGGGCTGTGGGCCGCGTGGCTGGCATCCTTGTGGGGCCCTGTCCGCCTCCTCAGGGAGAAACTGTCAGACTGAGGAGGAGGCCGGAGGGTGCCCCAGAGCGCCCCACCCTGTCCTACCTTCTGGGGGGAGTGGCTTGCTGTGTGCTCACCACATGCAGACCCATGGTTCCCAGCAGCCCAGCACACAACAGCGTGCTTGGTTCTTTGCGGGGGGGGTGCTGGGGTCCCTGAGCCCGCTAGGGGCTGTAGTGGCTGCAGGGACCTGGTGTGAACACCAGTCACCCAAGAACGGCATGGAGTCAGCCGCGGGGCTGGGTGGGCGGGGTCTTGGGGGGGCTCAGTGCAGACCAGGCTGAGCCCTGGGCCCCACATGCCCCTGCTCACGGCGGAAAGCAGAAGAGCATTTCAGCCTGTGCTGGAACCTCAGGGGTGCAGGCACCAGCCGGTGGGAAGCGGGCCCCCTGCTTATCATTAGCAAAACTCTGAGGCTGCAGGACGGCCCTACCTCCAGGTGGACTGGGATGACCACGTTCACGATTGCCTCGGGGCGCAGCCACCTGCTTGCTGGGGCCTGGGCACATTGCAAGACGCTGCCCTGGTGATCTTGATCACCCGCTGGTAGAGCCTCGCCCAGCCACGGGCCAGGGGTCTCGCGAGAATACTCTAGGCCGCCGATCCGGGGACAGCGCGTTCTCGAGCCAGCCAGCAGGTGGCGCCCATGTCCAGCGGGAGGCCAGCCTTGTCCACCAGCGCATGCGCCACCTCAGGCTATTGCCGCCCGCAGGATGGGGAAACCTGGGCCTGGCACCCTTCTCAGGGAAGCGCTGGATTGGGGGTTCTCAGGGTCTGGATGTCGGCCCGTCCACCTTGAAGAATGTCGGGGTGCTCCCTGAGCGGAGGGAAGGAATCCTGCCTTCCCCAGTAACGCCCCGTGCCTCCCTGTTCCAGGCATCTGAAAGCCTCAAATTATGGGGTCCTGGGTCCCCCAAAACCCTCATCAGCATCCCAGAGGAGGCCCAGCAAACTCGGGGCCTTCACCCCCAGGCCACACCAAGCCCCTCTGCTCCTCCCGGATTTTCTTTGTCTTCAGTAAACCACGTGGGGGCTGCGCCTTCTCCCCTGCGCCCAGAGGCCAAACTCCCCGCTAAGGGCCCCCGGGTGGCCTCTAGGCCTGGACGTGAGGCCCATGCAGGGTCCGCAATGCCTCACACTCCTCTGACACCGGGGGCAGTGTGGGTGGAGTGGGCACCCCCGACCCTCAAGGGCAGCTGCCCACTCACCATCGTTCACTCAGAAAGCACCTTGTCAAGTGTGGCTCTGTGAGGGCTCCCGGGGATGCAGGCCCACTGGGGTGCACATACATAGGCAGGTTTAATATAAGGAATTGGCTCCCGGGACTGTGGAGGCTGGGAAGTCCAAACACCGGCCGCCGGAGCCCCCAGGGGTGGTGGTGTGCCCCAGGCCAGTCCAAGAGCAGGAGGGGCCCCTCTTTCTGGGGGAAGAGAGGCCTTTTGTTCTATTCAGGCCCTCAGTGCATCCGATGAGCCGCCCAAGCTGGGGAGGGCCATCTGCTTTATCAGCCCACCAATTTAAATGTTAATTTCACACAAAAACACCTTCACAGAAACACTGGGAATAGCATTTGGCCAAATATTGGGTTCCCGTGGCCCAGGCAAGGTAACACAAAATCAGCCCAGACACTGGCTCCATGTGGGTGCTTGGGGCTGTGTGAGGGGCTGCAGAATGACTTCGTTAAACAGGACAGACAGACAGAATGAGCTCAGGCCTGGAGCCGGTCTGGGAAAACGAAGTGGAGCGCTTGACGGGTCCAGGGAAGGACAGTGTGTCCCAGCAGTTCCATAGGCTTCTTGGGGGAGAGAAAGGCGGAGCCTCTGGAGACAAGGCATGGCCAAGCCTGTGTGCGGCTGTGCATTTGTTTGAACTAAGTTAAAACAAAATGCCTATCTTTTCAAAACTCTTCCCACTTTATACTCTTAACCAACCAGTCACCCGTCTGTCAGCAAAAGCAAACCTACAAATGAGACGTATAGCTTCCAAGAAGCAGCAGCAAAGCAAAAGCAAGTGGGCAGTGATCCTGACCCGCAGCCGTCCTAGATCTAGGCGCCTAAGGCGGGCAGCCCGCGACAAGGGGGTTCCACGTTGTGGCCCCCACCATCCTTGCTTCCAGGTGGACACAGCAGCAGGGGACAGGCGGCAGGCGGCAGGCGGCAGGCGGCCTTCTCAGGATGGACTCAAGTGCTGCCGCTTGTCTGGGACTCTCTCTAGGACTTCTCACCTTGGGGAAGCCAGCCCTCCTGAGCGGCCCAGTGGTACCCTTCCTGTTGCACTTTGAGAGTCGGAGCCCCAGCCCACATGGCAATGGCAGCCTCAGGCTACATCAGCCGCTCGGGATTCCTGAGCCACAGAAAGAACTGATAAATGCCCATTGTTTTCAGCCACCACAGTCAGGGTCACATGTTACACAGCAACGGTAACACAGGGAGTGAACTCAGGGCACAGTGGGCGTCATGGAAACCCCTTTCCTTTCACTCTTTTTTGCCTGTGGCTTGGGGCCTACCTGTTCCAGCTGACCTCTGGTGTGGATGATGGCTTCCCATGCATTCCCCAGATTGCCCCCTGCCCCTGTGCTCCTCCATGCTCATGCTGACCTTCAGCCCATGCTGGGGTGAAGGGGTCGGGTCTGCCTTCCAGTCCAAACGGAGGCCTGGAACACGTGACCCCAGGTCCGGCGTCCCCCATCCTCCCACGGCTTTCTGGGCCCAGGTAGGGCTGCCAAAGGATCTTCCCACTTTAGGCTCATTTAATACTTGACCCTGAGCTCCAAGGCCCACCCTGGGCAAATTTATTTGGCAATTAAGGGTTCACCAGGACGAAGGCCACAAGAGCATCTCACAGCCATGGTGGCGCATGAGCAAACTGTAGTGGCCGACTGGCCCAGGAAGGGCTATCAGTGTGGTGGCCCCAGAGCTGTGGGTGGGGGCCCAGTGAGCCAGGAGGGTGCCAGGCTTCATGGAGATACAAAGCAAAGACATCCCACCTGGCAAGAGGCCACAGGTGAGGCCACTCTGTTCCCCGGGCAGAGGGTGTGAGTGGGGACCCGGGCAAGGGGGCTGGGTCGGTAGCCTGTGCCACATGGGACCTGTCTCTGGGCTGATGTGTCTGAAAATGATGCGAGAGCCATGGTCTGGAAAGACTCATGAGGTGGCTCTCAGTGACACTGGGCAGACCTCCTGTCCATCAGTGGCCCCCAACCCTATGTGTGTATGGCCTCAGGCTGCAGGACAGCCACCCTTGCCCCAGAGCTCAGGAACAGTGGTGGGAAGGAGTCAGGTGTGTCTGGCAGGAGCCTCTGGGGACGTGGCAGCCTCTCCTGGGGGCACCACCCCAGGGTCTGGCTCACCTTGGAAGGGGCCATGCTGGCTGAAGTGTGTCCTGCAGGGACCCCAGCCATGTGGACTGAGAGGCCAGAAAGGGTCCTGTCCCTGGGCCACAGCTGGGCATCTCCCTCTGTGACCTCAGCAGCAGGTTGCTGCTGCCAAGCTGGGCTGGGGCTGTGCAGGGTGGAGGCCCCCAGCGCTGGTCCGTGCTCATTGTGACTCTAGCTTCCCCAGGGCAGGAAGCCCTGGCAGGGTTTATGCCCACCCTCTCACTGACCCCCTGGGAATCTCCTGGGCAGGGGCAGGGGCCGGTTCTGAGCAGTGGGACCGCCCATCTGGTCAGGACCTTGTCCCCTCTCTGCTCTATGGGCACCGGGCCTGCGGTCAGGGTGCGTCTCACACTCTGGAGGCCTGAGCCACCCAGGGGGTGATGGGCCTTGTCCCAGCTGAGGGCCACCTGCTGAAAGAAAATCCCCATGTCCCCTGGTAGAAATGTGAAGCGCACGGCCACTTTCCCATTAGCAGAAGTCCAGCAGACCCTGGAGCTGCTCCTGGAGCAACAGGTTCCCCAGGTAAGCCTCACACCTGGCACAGGGCTCTGGCTCTGACCTCATCCCTGGAATTCTAATCAGAAACAGGACGAGGTGCTCGCCCAACAAGCAGACCCCACGTGGACATCCAGCTTCCGAGCCACGTCTTCAGAGCCACAATGAAGCGAGGAAATGCTCACAGTGTGGCCACGGATGGAAAGAACACGGCCAGTTTTTATCCTGCATTTATACCAATGCATGGAAAAGTTTGTAAGGAAATACACCAGTGTCAGCGGCGGGAGCACCAGGTGTGGGCCAGGGCTGGTGCACAGATGTGTTTTCCACAGTAACTACTTCATCACCAGGGAAAGCCTGGTTCATGTGGTGGCGTGTGGTGTGTGTGTGTGTCCATGGCGAGCGCCAGCCGCAGAGAAGCTCCCAGTTCCCCACGTGAGTGGGTGGGCAGGGCGCACCTGCCACTGCCTGGCTTGCTGCACCGCGGCCCAAGGTAATGTGGAATTCCCAACCACTTTCAAGCGTTGGCACCACCTGCCCACGGCTACAGAGCCCCTCCTGAGAGGCTGGAGGGCCCAGGCCCAGGGCCCGGGTGGGCTGGCTCTAAGGAGAACCCGCAGTGAACATTGTATGTTGTGCAGTTCGTTTGGTTCTGTAGGCAGCTGAGGCCGGGAGCAGCTTGTTCCCTTCCCAGTTCACACGGCCTGACCGCCTCGCTCCTGATGCCCCCAGGGGTGCCTCTGGGGCTGAGGGTGCCTGTGTCGGGCTCGCTGTGTTCCACAGTGCCTGCGCAGGTTGCCTGTCCAGGAGCCTTCCTGTCTGTCAAATGGAGAAGGGGTCTGGATTGTTCCAGACTCCAGCCTGTGGGCTCTTCGTGGCCTCTCCTCATCCCAGAAGTGATGCTCCTGACCTGATGCTGCATCACAGGCGTCCCTCCCGTTCTGGGGAGAAGGGGTGGGGGCAGCCCAGAGCCCATAGCCCCCCTGAGGTTGCAGGAACATGGCACCCTGGGGGCTTCCCCATTGCCAGTCAGCAGTTGCTCTGCCTGGGACTTCCCAGGACCCCATGGTCTGGCCCAGGGCCTCAGGGGCTGGTGAAGGGGCACCCTGCCTGGCTGATTTGGGCCCTGCAGCTACCCCCAGCCCCTGCCTTTGGATTCTCATGGTTCTGACAGAGGCAGAACCTCAACTCCAGAGAGCCTGGCATCTGGGCAGGGCGCTCCAGGCATGGCTTTGGCTGGACCTGGTACTCGGTCACCTACCTAGCGGGATGTGTGTGGGAGATAAGCACCCACACATGCACTCACGCATGCACATAAGCACAGCTGCTCCAATCCCGGCCTCCCCAGCTGCGGGGCAGTGCTCCTGCCACAGCCCTCTCTGGTGGACAGCAGGAGTCCACCCCCACCCTGTGTCTGTGAACTCCCCTGTGGGCCAAGAGGGCTCACAGCCAGCACTGCCCTTATTCACTCTGGACATTGGAGGAGTCCCTGCAAGCAGAAGGGATGCTCCAAGAGGTGCAGGACGGAAAGCTGGAAGTGGGCAGCAGTCAGCAGATGGAGACCAATGGACCAGCTTGACACCTGCCCTGCTCCAAGACGCCAGGGCAGGCCTGGGATCCTCTGCCACCTGCATGAGATCGCTGGCCCCAACTTGGTGCTTGCTGTAGGGCACACACCATATCCATGACCCCTGGGCTGTCTGGGATGTGCCTGTGGTTCCAGCACTGTGGCCTTCCTCTGACCCTCCCCATACCTGTGCCCCAGCACCTGGCCACTGCCACCCCACACCCCTATCCACTCTCCCAACCTCCCTTCGGAGGCCCCTTGTGAGGAACAGTTCCAGGACACTAGCCTGCCCCCTTCTTTGCGCAGCCCACATTCGCCCCTGACTCGAGCTGCCCACCTCCTGAAATCTTGTCTGGCCATTTGCTGTCACAGCCTTGGTGGCAGTACCGACCTGCCCTGTTGGAGCTCCCAGGCACCACTCAGGGTGGCTGGGGTCCCCCCTGCTCCTCTGTCTCGGGTGGTCTTGTGCACTACCACAGCCTCAGTGGCCCCTCTGGGCAGGGGAGTGAGGCTTGGGGTTTGGGAGATGGCGACAGACACTGCACAGGTGCACCCTGTTTGGTGCATGCCGGTCACTTGTTCCTGGTGGTGACGCGCCTGAGCCCACAGCAGGGCCCTCAGAGAGATCCTTGCCTCGTGATGCTTGTGCTTCGTGCCTCTGACTCGGTGCTGGCAGTGCTCCAAGCACAGCTTCCTGGAGGTGCTTCCCCTGTAAAGAAGAGAAGCCTCAAGAGCCTGAGGACTCGAATGTATCAGTTCCTTAAACACCTTTCAAGCCAACAGTAAGCTCTCCTCTTTCCATGTTCTCTGTGGGAAAAGATGAAATGTGCCCCCTGCACATGATGGTTTGTTTCTGAAATGCTTCTCTATCCCCTGTGCCTGGATTCTCTGTCCTGAGAACCACGAAGGTGTTTTAAATGCCTCACATCTTATGCCACACCAACACCTACCCCCCAAAGGTCCCTCAAGTTCAGGGGGCCTCACAGTTCTCCCAGGATGTCAGGGAAGTGACCTCTCATCATGATCACTGCTGTGCCCTGTGCCCAGCACAGGGAGTGTGGGCAGCAGGGAGGCAGAGGAGGCCTTCTGATGTGTTTGTGGTGTCTGGAGCCTGCCCGACTCCCAGGTGTTGCCCACCTTCCCGTGGCGGGCGAAAGGCCAAGGAGAGGTCAGGGCAGAAGAAGGTCAAGTAGTGCTGTGGTGGACGGGGCATACGGTTTGGCTCTTAACGTCAAGATCCTCTGCAGCTAATCAAATGCAACAGTATATTAAAAATGGTACATCATGACTGAATGGATCATGTCACAAGAATGCAAGGATGGTTCTATAGATGAAAGGGGAAAATGTGATTCCCTCAATCGATGCAGAAAAGCTTTTCATCAATTTCAGAACCCGTTTGTGATTTAAAATCCTCTTAGCAAACTAGCAACAGGGAATGTTCACAGATGTGATGAGGTTCACATAGTGAAACCTCATAGCAAACATTACCCTAAATGCAGAAACTGCCAGTGTCTTCTCTTTAAGACCCTGATCAGGTCAAGTCAGCTATATCATAGTTACTGCCTGACATTTTTCTGGAAATCGTGGCTGATGTGATAAAGAAAGAGAAATAAATGAGAGGCATATGGATTATAGGAGAAGAGGTGAAAATTGATGTTGTTTGCAGAAGATCTGATCATCTATCTAGACAAACCAATAGAATCGACGGGAAAACTGTTACAATAAGAATTAGATAAGAATAAAAGACCAACCTACAAAAATAAATAGTATATTTTGATGACATCATGCTGAGTGATACAAGCCAGTCACAAAAAGACAAATACTGTGTGATTCCACTTACATGAGGTCCCTGGACTCATCAAATTCATACCGAAAGTGGAAGAGTGGGGGCCTGGGGTTGGGGGAGTGGAATGGGAGCTCATGTTTGATGGAGACAGGGTTTCAGTTTGGGAAGAGGAGAAAGTTTTGAAGACAGACACTGTACACTTAAAAATGGTTAAAATGATCAATTTTAACTTATGAATATTTTATCACAATAAAAAATCAATACTATAATAAAGAATAGTAAAGAGGTCAGGCACTGAGGCCACACATTGTATGATTCCACATCTGTGAAATATTCAGAGTGGGCAAATCCAGAGACAGGAAGCAGATTAGTGCTTGCCAGGAGCTGGGGAGGTGGGTGGGGAGTGACTGCTAATGGGGACGGATGGTCTTTGGAGGGATGAGAATGTTCTGGAACTAGGTAGAGGTGGCAGTGTTTGCACAGAACTTAACGTGCTAACTACACCTTACAACAGTGAATTTCACATCCTGTAAATTTCGCCTCAATTTTTAAAAATGAAAAAAATCAATAGTATTGTTCTATACCAGCAAGAACCAACTAGAAAAAAATAAAAGAACGCACAAAAGCAAGGAAAATAAAGTACCTAGGAATTAACCTAAGTAAGAATATACACACCTTCTATGGAAAGAACCATAAACTCAAATAAAGGCTGTGATGCTCAGAAGAGCTGGTCCGGACATGTTGGCCTGAAGGTCCACAGGAGCCTTCTCAGAATTATTATTGGAACTTTTTCAGGAACTAGATACATCTAAAGTTTCTGAGAGAAAAAGGCATGAGTACCTAAGCAAGGATTTAAAAATCAGAGGCATTTAAAAGTGAGGGAAGAGGGGGCATGCCGCACAGCAACAGCTACCCCAGCCCAGTGGAGTGAGGGAAAAACGGCTTGCAGACAAGGGAGTGGGTTCGAGTCCAGGGCCGACTTGTATTCATGTGCGTTTACTGTGAGGTGGTGGTGCTGTGACGCATCTGCCAGGATGGTGGATTGGCTCGTGATGGAGCAAAATAGAGCAAAGAATCCTGGCAGCACGTGCGAGCTGGCCACCCATGAAGAGCGGGCTGGTGGCCCCTGGTGGCAGGGGTGCAGGAGGCGCTAAGGGAAACCTCACACACGCAGACCTCCAGCAAAAATGGATGCGCTTGATCATAGCAGGATCAGGGATTCCTCAGCAGGGATATGACAGACCAGATCCACAGACGGTGCTGTCTAGGACATCAAGGAGCTCTGCAGATCAGCAGGAAAAGGCTAGAAATCCACAAAACAGAATCGAGCAGAAGCTGTGAGTAGCCGTATCCCACACAAGGATGGGGGTGCGTCCAGCCCACCAGTGGACAGAGGAGCTCGGATCCCTGGGGCGTGTGCGGGCTTGGACACCGCGGGCAAGCGTGGGCAAAGTGGAGGGCGCCGGCAGGGTGGCCTGGCACCACAGCTGGGGCCACTGGCATCCCGGGGCATGGCGGGCAGCAGTGCCCTAGGAGCCTGTCGGATGCTCGTGAGCTCCACAGACGCCTCCTGACACCCAGTGCTTGGTGAGCCAGGGGGCAGAGGGAAGGACGCAGCCCGCCCCCAGAACGATGGGCATATACTGCGGGGGCGGGGGCGGGGGTGGGGCCCTGTCTGCCCCCTTGCCTCGGGCGGAGAAAGGCCTCGCTGCCTGAGCCCATCCCGGACAGGCCGCCCGCGACGTGGGGGCTCACGCGGTTCCCTCTTCCTCACTTGTCCCTCGGTGACCACCTTGCAATAGGCTGGGTCTGAGGGGCCCGTCTGTTCCTGAGGTTTATTCCCAGTAGGCCTGGAATAGCTTCCCCACTCCTGGGACCCCACTCCGTGGCTGCCCCTCCATCTGCCTGGTCTAGTCAGCTGGGCCACTGAGGGTCACGGCCAGAGCCGGTGGGGGGGCTGTGTTTGGGGAGCTGAGATGGAGGGGTGGTAGGAGCTGGCCCCGGCTCTCCCACCTGCTTGGCCCCCATGTCTGGCCTCTCTGCTCAGCCACACCTCTGGCCACTGGACAAGAGTCCCTGCCAGGCTGAGCCCCTCCACCCCCCAGGGCACCCTGTGTGGCTCCCAGGGTGCTGAGCCCGTGGCCCACGTGGCAGAACAGAGCTGAGCCACCTGGCCTTTTCTCTGCAGTGGGTGGTGACGCCGCCTCCCCTGGAAGCCCAGCGCCCTCCCAAGTGGGGTCTGCAGGCCTCAGCCGGGGCACTGTGAGCATCGGTCATACCAGTCCCAGAGCTGGAGAACCTCGAGGACTTTGTAAAGGAAAACTGGTTTGGGGCTGTGTGTTTCCCAGGAAACTGTGACGGTCACTCTGGGCAGGGCTGGCTGGGCTGTGCCCTCCCCAAGAGTGCCCCTGGAAGCCCAGAGCAGCTCCTGCCTCCACATCCAGCCACAGGGTCACAGGCCTGACACGGGGAAGAGCTTGGAGCTAACCCCTAGGAGTGTGGGAGGCAGTGACAGGTGTGGGACCTGGCCCCGGCAGTTTCTGGAAATGAAGCCATTGAAAGAAATCTCAGGACAGGGTGCAGGGTAGCAGGCAGGAGGTTGGGTGCGCATTTCCGCCTGTGCCCCTAGGTGCCCCACCTGCCTCCACCCTCCGCCTCTCTCCAGTGGGAGAGGTAAGACGCAACCTGCAGTTGCCTGAGTGCAAGCAAGACAGTTCACTTTCTGTTCTTTTCTCCCTTTTTTCCTCCAAGACAGGTTTCCTTGTTATTATTGAGGTTTTACGTGCAAGCGAGCGCCCCTTGGCATTCCTGTGTAGACAGAGGCTACATACAGCCCTGGTTTTCTCTCTGAGCAGAAGTTAAAAATTATTCAACACAAAATTCCTGGGCTGTGCTGTGCCGGCTGTTGTACCAGGCAAAGGTTTCCACCACATTCCGCCCGGCCAGGCCATGATAAGGCAGCCCTGGGGAGCCGCGCCTTGCTGACCTGCCTGCCACCGCCTTCACGGGACCAGGTAGGACTGACGCTTTCGGGAAAGCGACCCCCGAGGTTTGTCTCCTGGCTTCTGAACTGAGCTGGCATATGAGAGGTCCCTGACCCCCCACCGGCAAGCCTTCTTTCTGAGCTGCAGTCCCACCCGCTGTCTCTGTGGCAGTCAGGCGTCGGGGACCACAGGGGAGGTCCCAGAATGCAAGCAGGGTGCCCTGGGCAGGGCAGTGTGTGGGAGAAAGTTGGGGCCTTTGGGAGAGGCTGTTTCAGATGGAGGGTCTTGCAGAAAGACAGACACTCCTGTCTGTTGGGGGAGGGGGTGGGGACTGTGCCTGTAGCAGACATTTTGGGGGTTTGTGGGTGTGAAAAGAGCTCGGAAAGCTGGGGCTTGCAATGGGGCCTGTGCTGACCTGTTGGATGTAAAGCCCATGTGTTTGCACAGAAAGGCCACGGGGAGATCTATGGACCCCCAGCAGAGAAGCAGGGTGTCTTGGACCTCTGTGATGTTCGTGGGTGTGTTTGAGCTTCCTGGGGGTGAGATGATTGCAAGGCGTCTGTTCATGGGGCCTGTTTATGACCAAGATGGCAGCCAGAACCCCAGGCCCAGGGATGCAAAGCCAGGATACTGCGATTTGCATTTCCCAGTCCCAACAGTGGCTGGAAATCTCTCCAAGGAAACCAAATTCATTCCATTTAACAAGACCCATCCTGTGAATTACCCTAGAGATGTGGAATTCGTAATTGGCTAGAGTAGGACCAGCCTCTTTATCAAAGCTGAAGTTTAGTCCTGCTGATTCAGAGCCCAGGGAGTCAAGGTGACATGGAGCCACAAAAGGAGGAAGGCAGGGCCAACCAGCAGGCCACTGCTCGGCACTAGGCCCTGCGTGGCCCCGCGGCAGGACGTGCAGGGTCAGTGGAGACCATGCCTGACCAGGAAAGAGGATGTGGGGTGTGGGTGCTGTGCTGCACGTGGCCCCGTGATGCAGGCCCAGAGAAATGGACGTTCTCCTGCAGAGTATCGATACCAAAAGAGCAGGACGTGACAAGGTCAGTTTCGAAGAGGACTTAGGAAAGGGGCTTGGTGGTGAGTCCTGGGCGATGTAATGAGACCAGATTATGCTTACAGCCAGGTTTTGGACAACCTTAATCACCAGTCATTCCAACCTCGTTGAAAGGATTCCCAGGCCTCCGAGGACAGTGTACCAGCTGAAGCTGTGGTCCTGTTGCTGAACACTGTTCTCTTGCATGCAGTTTACAAGTCTGACATTTCTGTGAGACTTGCACAAACACAGCCTCCTGGCGGCCCACCCAGGCCAGCTCCAAAGGCAACCACGACCTTTTCCCAGACAGCTTGTCTATTAACCTATATCTGCACCACATGGTTGGATTGTAGCTTCTTGTAGTGTCAGCTTTGGTCATTATCTTCTGAGGTCATGCCAAGGTCAATGGCATTTATTTCTCCCACCTCTCCCCACTTGCACACACACTTGGGTGCCCCAGGGTTTCCAGTACAGCCATGTGAAATTCCAGTTAGCTCTGATTTGTACCCACGCCAGGGCGTGGCATGCTGTGTTCACTGTTCTGACCTGCACACGTGTCCTTTCCCTTGGAGTTAATGATTGACTTTCTTTTCCATGCTTGCTGAGTTTTCTCTGAATTCATTACTAATTCATCCTCAGACTCACCAGTGGTTTAAATTCAAATACACAGGGTGTTTCTGAGGCAATCCTTTCAGGAGGTTCCGCCCTGCCCTGGTCCTGGCCAGTCCTCGGGGTCTGCAGTAGGCCTGGGACCTCAAGGTCTCTCTTGGTTCATCCCGAGCCCTCCTTTGCTTCCCTGCTGGGCTGGATTGTCCTGGATCCACGTCTTGCTCTTTCTTGGTTTGCCCCTTGCTTTCCAGGAGCACATCCTTCTATAGCTCCCTGAGAAAGGGCTTGTGCAGACAAGTGGCTTTAAAATGCCTTTGCTGACTCTTGCTTTGGGGATGGTTTCCTTGGGGAGAGCACTCCGCCACTCCGTTTTCCCTCCAAACCATGAGACACGGTCCCCAGGGCCTCCCAGCTTCTGACGCCGCTCTGCGCAAGTGTGACGTCGTTGTGTATCCTGACTGCGCTGTGAAGCCTGCTTGTTCTTACTTGCTGGAAGTTCTTAGGGGCTTATTTTGTCTCCCGTGTTCTGACAGTTCACGAAAATGACCCTGTTGGGGATCATTTCATCCCTTTTGAGAGGTGCCAAGTGGCTCTTTACATCTGGAAATTAATGTCTTTTGGTTCCAGGAAATATTCTTAAATTATTAATTTTAAATGATTTCCTCCCTTCTGTTTTCTCTGTTTCCATTTCTGTGGTAAATATTAAGATTTTTGACCTCTTACACTAGCCTCTTATGACCTATCCTATTTCCTTTTTCTGGTTGTTTGGCTTTACTTTAAACAAGACGCTTTAACTCTACTTTCCAAATACTTTGTTGAGCTCTTCATTTGTGCTGTAATGTTAATTTCCAAGAGTGCACTTTGGTCCTCTAAATATTTATTTCTATGGCATTCTGATCTTTAACCATTGTCACAGTGTTTGCTCTTATCTCTTTGACGATGTTAATAATCCTTTTTTTTTTAACATTTTCTTCTCCTTGTATAGTCTCTGGAGAAACACAGTAAAATATATTTTTTCCACGTATTTCCTTAGAGCCGCAGTTACTGTATCAAAGTTAAACCTTGAACATAGCAAAGTCAGCAGACCAAACATCTATTGGAGAAAATATTTAAATGCAGATAACCAGTGGTTAAGACCAATATTAAACTAAAAGCACCTATAAATTGTCCAGAAAAAGAAGCTCTATGGAAAGCGGGGTGAAAGCCACCCAGGGAGCAAACCCATGAACCGTTAGCCTTGAGGAAAGTTCAGATTCACTAGTTGTCAGGGAAGCAGGAATCAGAGACACAGGGCCAGTTTCCTGGAAGCAGAGCCTGGGGCAGGGGTAACCTGTTTAAGGAACATATCCAGGTGGGATCCTCTCAGGAGACAGTCCCAGAGTGGGGAGGTGGCACTGCCCAGCCCAAGTACAGTCGTTGGTGTGAGGGTGGCCGCTCCAGGAGGCAGGCGCCCACGAGAGCCCAAGCCAGGCTGCTCCCACAGTGGCTCCAGCGTGGCTGGGAGGCAGCCAGTGCTCCATGAGGACACCAGGGTGCTGGGTGCATGGCTGTAGCAAAACACTGCAGCCTGGGGGCTTCAGCAGTAGAGACTGACTCTCCCCAAGTCCTGGAGGCTGGAGGCTGAGGTCCAGGTGCGGGCAGGGCTGGGTCTCCTGAGGCCTCCCTCCAGAGTGTGCAGGCACCGTCGCCCCTCTGTCTTCAGGCGGCTGCCCCTCTGTGCGTGTCTCTGCCCTGATCTCTTCTTATAAGGACACGGATCATGTTGGATTAGAGCCCACCCACCCACCAGCCTTGTTTTAATTTAACCACATCTTTAAAGGCCTTATATCCAAAAAGGTCACATTTTGAGGTCCTGGGGGTCATAGCTTCCACGTATGAATTTGGAGGGACACACGTCAGCCATAATGAGGGATTAGCTAACACTGCACCATGCAGGGGACAATCTGGAGATCGGCGGGACCGCAGACAGAGGTGAGAAATGGAAAATTTACAGGACATGTCATTCTTAATAAACCGTCAGTAAAAACCCATAGTTAGTATGTACACATACGTAGCTCTGTAGATACTGCAGATCACATGAGCCCCAGCTTTATGTAAGTGCAGAGTTTTGTGAACGAGGAGAAAAACCACTGTAGTTTTGTGGATTCAGCGGGCGCAGCCACACCAACGCGCTCACTCCAAACGATTCATGTGAACAAGTAAATAAAAATGCCTCTTTGAGAAACAGCAAAGGGAGCTGCATATGGGCAAGTGGGATCACGCTGAGGGGGGTGGTCAGGGCCATCCGTGTTGCTCCTGTCTCTGGCCTCCAGTGTACCCTTGCCACGTAGGGTCACTGTGAGGGTGTCCCGTGCACCAGGGCACAAGGAAGCTCCTGGGTGGGAGGTTGGGAGCTGAGCAGCATGGAGCCCACCCCAGGCGCCCAGGGTCCGCCAGCGGCTCCTGGGGAGGAGGTCCTGCGCCGGGCCACCTCTGCTTCCAGGTGGCATGGGAAGGCGTCCTTCTGTGTTAATGCCTCACGTCCTCCCTGCATGATTAACCGCAGACAGGCTCTGTAACTACAGAAACAGGCCTCCTGTGGAGGCCAACAAAGGGATGGCGCAGAGGGGTGGGCTCGCTTCCTGATGCATGGCACCCACCACCCCACCCCCATGTGAGGGTCCTGAGGGGGTGGCTACAATCTGGGCCCAGATTGTCCATGTGTGTGGCTTCAACTGGTTCCGACTTCCACGGTACTGGAGACAACTGAGAGCTCCGTGCTGGGGAGGCCCCCATCCTGTGATCTCTCCCAAAGCAGGCATCTGACCCACAGCCTCTGACCAGCCCCCGGGGATCTGTGCAAACCCCTGTCCCAAGGGCACCACTGGCCGCTCCGACTTTCCTGCTGAGGGGCCAGAGGCTGCTTCAGGGCTCTGGGATAACCTTTCCTCCAGGAGGGGACGCAAGGGTCTGGAATGGGATGGTCTAGCAGGATGGGCTAGCAGGTGTTTACCAGCAGGCCCTGGAGGGGGCCGACTGTAGCCACTTGTCAGCCAATAAGCCACGAGCCCTTCAGGAACCCGGGGAAGGGCTCCAGGGCGCTTCGCGGCGTGCTCCCTTCGTGGGGCGCCTTGGGGGACGTGGGCCTCAAGGGGCCTGGGGAGGGGCTGCTGTGGTCTGTGGCCCCCTTGGTGAGAGTGCACACCCAAGCCTGGGCTGCCACGGCCTCCCCTGGGCCCAGGCAGAATGGGGCGGGGTCACGAGGGGGCAGGCCAAGGAGCTAGGCCACGGACATCCACGCCTGCATCTCCTGGGGGGGAGGGCCCACCAGTGGGGTGGCGTTGGTGCCCCCGGGTTCCGAGCTGAGTCAAGCAGCAGGACCCCAGTGTTTGGGGGCGAAGAGAGGACCGTGTGGTCTACCCCAGGCGCGGGGGCTGGGTGGGTGGGTGGGGGTCGCTGCAGCCACCTAGTAACTGCGTGGGGGAGGTCAGTGTCCTCAGGGGCCAGCGGCCATCACTCCCCTGCCTCAGCTGGGCCGTCTGAGCCTCAAGCATGGGAGCTGAGTCCTGAGGCAAGGGAGGCCTCCCTGATGCTGCCCGCCCTGTGGCTGCCACAGGGCTTCACCAGGCAGCCCTCATCCTCTCATAAGGAAACCCAAGCCTCTCATCACCCACGGGCAGCATGAACGGCAGAGCACGGGTGGGGCCTCAGCTCTCAGGGCATGGGGCACAGGCACACGCTCACTGGGCAGGCACCCTAAAACCTGCCCACAGGATTGAACCCAGATACAGAACCTCAAGACCTCTGCCATGAGCACACGCCTGCCCTCTGGGGGCATCGCTGCCCTGCCAGGTGGGGGCGGATTGTGCTTCTGGTGGGACTCGCAAAATCTGGTCCTGGTTCATCCAGGTTATTGGGCACAGGTGCAGGTCTGGGCAAACAGAGGTGCGTCCCCAGGACAGTGCCCAGGCTGGCTCAACCCTTCCCGCTGCAGGAGTCTGGGGTGGGGAGGTGACCAAGGGAACAGGAGGCCCGGAGGCCGTCCCAGGGACACAAGGTCAGCCAGCCCTGGGCACGGGGCCACTTGCACCTTTGTGGGGATGGCTGGCGGGACGCTTCCCTGTGGCTGGCCAGGCCTACCTGCAGGGGAAGAGGCAGCCCCGCCCCTCTCCCACCTGGGCCTCCCAGGCCCTGCACCTGCCAAGACCCTCAGCCCGCCCCTTCTTTGTTTTCCCCTAACAATGCAGGTGGGGTGCTTTGTGGTGGCCTCACCCTGGGGGCCGCTCTGTCCTGGGGGCGGGGCATGGCTGGGTGGGGTCTGAGCTTTGCATAAGGAAACCCGAGCCTCGCCAGGTGCGAGGAGACAAAGGCGCAGGCCCTGCTCGGAGGGGCGGATCCTCTGGAGGGCCTCTGGGCCCCTCCCCGGGTCTGTGCACCGGAGGGGCTGGGAGTAGACAGGGCCTCCTGACAGTGGGTGCAGCAGGGTGGCGGGAGGAGCGGAGGGGTGAGCGTACCTTGGGAGGCCAGGTTCCACGCCCCACCACGCAGGCCATACACCTGCACTCAAGGGGAGCCCAGGGCAGGGTGAGCAAACACTTGCCTCTCGGAGACCACATTTTTATCCCTGTCACCAAATTAGTCCTGGGAAAGGGCTCCTGAAAAGGCCGGGCACCTTAAAGGGCTTTGTGGGAGCAGACGTTTCCACTCCCCCTACTCCTCTTCCGCTCCCCAGCCCCACCTGGGCTCCCTCGCAGGCCTGGGCCTGCGGCCCCAGGATCCTTCCGGGTGCGGGAGCAGGACCCTGTGTGGCACAGCCTCTGGGCCTGGGTTCAGATTCCTGAGACCCTGGGAGTCTTTGGGACCAGTGGCCACAGGAATCAGTGGGAAGGAGGAGGGTCCCCTGAGGCTCTCCCTGCCCCGGGGCTGGGGGTGAGGCCACCATCCTGCCCTGCTGCTCTGGGGGCCTGGCTGCCTTGCCCCTCTGGTTCCACACACTCAGACAGCACGTGCCCAGCCACACGCTGCCGTCCAACATGCCCCACGCACGCCGCTGCACATACATGAACTGCAGGGCGCTCTCTGCCCCACCCCACCCAATCCTGGGGCTCATCCCCGAGGAGCGCGCCTCTGCCCTCCCGCCTCCTTGTCCCTGCAGCCCCAGAGGGACTGCCTCAGAGAAAATGCGGACACCACACAGCTTTGCTTGCTCGTTCTCATCCCACAGGCTCCACCCCTGGAAGCCACCGGCTGCTTCCTGCCTTTGCCCTCCTTAGGAACAGGGCGTGGCCCTTCTTCTACCATCCGGTCAATCCCTCCTGAAAGCCCTCTCTGATTGCTTCCCTGAGCTTCCATCAGGCTCTGGACAGTCAGCACCCTGTTCACTTCCACAGGCAGTGAGAGTCCCAGAGGAGGAATCAGGGGCGAGGAGGGGTGAGGAGAGGGCAAGGGAGGATGGCGAGGGCCAAGGAGGGCCAGAGAGGCCACTGGAGCCCAGGCCGCAGCTGCATGCAGGAGGGTCCTTGGAGCCAAGGCCGCGCGCTCCCTTTGGGGGCCAGCCCAGGGCTGCCTGGCCTGTGGATGCGGTGGGTTTCCCAGGAAGCCGAGTGGACATGTGTGCGATTTAAAGGAAGCATCGTTTTCCAAGACCACCCTCCCCACTGGCTGGTGTTAAGACATTTGTTTCATGAAATGATGGTCGCCAGGTGGCGGTGTGTCTGAATGCCCTTCTTGTCAGACAAACATGTGCTCAGTCCCCAGAGCCCAGGACGGAGGCGCTGGGTCTGCCCCTGGGGGAGCGACAGCCAGTGGCCGAAAGCTGGGCTCCCAGGCAACACGTGGAGGGAGAAGGGCCGGCTCTGGCTTCCGCCTGGGGCCGAGCCGGCAGGGCACCCACATGTGCTCAGGCAGTGTGGAATCCAAGGACCCGCTGGTTCAAATTTGGGTGCTTCCTGTTTGGACAGACACGCACGCTTTGTGCTCGCCAGCGTGAGATGGTGCCAGGCCCTTCGCGGCTGCCAGTTCCTGGGCTCGGGCGTTTCAGCCACCACTGCTGCTTGGCTTCTGGCGTCCAGCCTTGCTGGGCTTTGTTAGACAGGACAAGGGGCAGGAAGGGTGGTGAGAGGCGCCCCCGGAGAGGCTGTCCAGACGGGGACCCGGGGCTCAGCAAGGAGGGTCTCAGTAGGAGAGGGCCTAGCCTCTCCACAGCTGAGCTCCCCTTGGCCTCTGGACTTCTGGGTCTGCTGCAAACGGCACACCTCACCTCCCGATGGCCCAGCCGCAGCCCCCACGGCCTCCGGGGCCCCTAGGAAGGGGATGGGGCCAGGGGAGGTGGCGTGTCCTTGGGGCTAATGCTGAGCCCTGAGGCGGGTCCAGCTCCTGTGCTGACTTGGTTCTAGTTCTGCTCTTGTCTCGTGTGGTCTTCTCAAGAGTGCTCCGTCCATGAGATTCCACGTTGTGGGTAAGAAGGCTTCTCTGCCTCGAGGTTGCACAGTCACCGTACCGTTTGCTGGCCTTCCTTGGCCTTCTCTGTGGAAGGCTGAGGTCTCTGCATCTCTTCTGTGGACGGCAGGAGGTGTGGGTACAGCAGGACCTCTCTGCCGCCACCCAGCACTGCCGACAGCCCCCTTGCTCATGTGGAACCCCAGTCCTGGGCCTGTTTCTGGCCTCTGGCCACCTGTCTGCCCTCTTGTCTCTTGTTTCAAAGATGCCTCCCAGCCGGCGAACAGTGCCCCCCCAAGTCTTCCTTCTCAGGTCCGCTGTCTCCTTTCCTGAGGATGTTGGAGTTAGTCCCCTTGTTCCCTAAAACGTTAGTGGAGTGGGATGGGGGCTTCATGAGTATGTGAGAAACCTGTGGAGAGCAGGCACACTGACCACAAGGGGCCTGTCCACGCCACCCCAGGGGTCCACCCAGGCCCACTCTGGCCCCCAGACCCTTCTCCAGGACGTGTCTCACGGCTGCCCCTTGCAGTGCTCCATGAATCCGTGCGTAGGACGTGTGGGTGTGCATGTGTTCACTCGTGTGCACTTACGCTGGCCACACACAGACCCCAGGGGTGTAACCACAGCTGGCCTGGGACTTGGACAAGAGAAAGAGGCTGATTCCCCAGAGGGGCCTGGGGGTGAGAGCCTGTCCCTCAGGGTAGGACAGGTGACCGGACCCTGATGGGAGGGAGGGGACCTTCCCACAAATGTTTGATGATGGGGGTAGGGGTGGGAAAGTGAACCCCAGGGTCTAGCCTCTTGGACAGGACACAGGTACCCTCCTGGGCTGCGGGTGGCCAGTCCTGCAGGCTTGCTGGGATGGGGACCCCACTTAAGAAGAGAGGCGTGCTGTTCCCAAGGGCCCCTCCCATGGACACACCCCCCACGGTGACCTGCAGGGAGGGGGGGGGTGCCCTGTGGGGAGCAGAGGGGCTGGGCTTGGGGGAACTTCCCAGGACTTGAGCCAGGAGCAGATGTGAATGTGTGTAGAGGTCCCTGCGTGTTGGGTCCAGGGCCACCCTTGTGGGGCAGTTGCCTGGCACCCTGAGGGCAGTAAAGGCTGCCAGGGTGGTGAGGGCGAGGTACCCCCTACACATGCCGGCTCTCATGCAGGCCTCAGAGACCCCATGAGCATTCTGGGACCGGGGCCGCCCCAGCCCCCAGCACCTCCTCGCCAAAGTCCCAGGTCGGCTGGACATGGCTGCTAGAGCACCTTTGGGCTCCTGGTTCTGCCTGGGGACAAGGCATGCAAATCCCCATACCGCTATTTGCCTTGAAAGGCCCGAAGCCCAGACAGAGCTCATAGGCTGAAAAGCAGTCTTTGAGGCCTGCTGCATGTCAGGTGTGCTCTGCCCCACCACGGGCGGGCAGCCGGACTTAACCAGCAGGTTATCATTGGGTTTGCCTATGAAGGGTTAGCCCCTTGTGCTCACCCAGGCCCCGCGTCGACTGTCAGCCTCAGCACGCGTCCCTGGAAGGCCGTTTGGCGGACATTCCCCGGGCAGCTGCGGCTTTGTGCCTGCCCCCTCCTGCTGCAGCGTCCTGGGCACTAGCGAGACACATCAGGGCCTTGCTCCGACGGTTCCGGAAGCTGGCATGGCCACACTCCACCCCCAGCACAGGCCACCTGGTGTCCTGCCCCACCCAGCTTTGTTCTCTGTGGCCTGGTGGCCCCTGATGATGTCAGTTGAGTGTCACCACCCCAGCGGGAGCCCTGAAGAGACATCTGCCCAGTCGGCATGGCCCCTGCCTCCATCAGTGCCGGTAAACAATTGCGTGGGTGCAGGGAGTTTGGAGACCCCACATGCCCGCACCCCGGCGTAGCCCCCACCTCTGGGAGCTCTGGGGTGGCAGAAGCGGGGGACCACGGAGGACCATGCACCCCAATGCACCATGTGTCCTAAGCCTCAGACTGGAGGTTCACAGTGTGGGCACAGGAACCCTGTCCATGGCAAAGGTGGGCTCTCGGAGGGGCCCTGTGCTGCCTGCCAGACTGTGCCTCCACCCAGGGAGGGGCAGTGTCCACTTCCAGTGAGGACTTGGGGAACTGCCCAGCCCCCTTCCTCCATCTGGCTGGGCAGGACATAGGCCCACAGCTGTCATCAAAGCTGCCCCAGGATTCTTCCTTCAACTGTCCCCATGCCCTTTTCCCAGGTGTCCTGACCTCAGGTCCTCTCAGGACCTGCCCCTGCCTCCACCCTCCTCCCCCACTCGCTGCACCCACCGGGGCCTCTCTGCTGAGACCCTGTGAGCAACCCCCAGGTCTGACCCGCTGAGGTGCAGTCTTCAGCCCCCACCCCTCCCTGCTCACGGCCCCTCAGAGTCAGTCTGTGCTGTTCCTCGCAGCTGGGAGACCACGGTTTGTGGACCCCACCCCTCCCACAGGCAGCTCCTGTCTCCCAAGCCTGGTCCCCAGACCCGCCAGTGCCCCATCCAGCCCTTCACCCCAGCTCCTTGACCGCAGTGACCCCTCTAGCTACTGCCCGCTTCCCTGCACCCTGTTGGCAGAGCCACTCATTGCCTCCCTCCTGCCGAAGTCACAGTGACCTCCACGCCCTGTCTGCGCTTGGCCGGGCCTTGGCACCCCCTTCCTCCTAATACTGGCCTCAGAGGCCGCCAGGACCCCTCCAGTTCACCCCGCCTCTTGGCCCAGGCCCCCTGGGGCTCTTCCTTCCCAACATCAGTCCACTCAGCAATGCTAGAATCCTGGGGAGGCCCTCGGGGTCTTGAGGCCAGGCCAGACCCAGACCTAGCTCGGCCACAGGTGTGACCACACAGACCCCTGTAACCCCAGGTCCCTGACCACATTACTAAGCATGTCATGCCCACCAGGGTGGGGAAGATCAGCAAAGTCCTGACCCTTCTCATCAGATCTCAGCATCTTTTAAAATACCCACTACTGTCACACGTTCTGGGGACCCAGCATGTGGTGCCCCTCACGTGTGCCCAGGGTGGGTGACTGAGCATGTGTGTTGAGGGGCACAGCCTCTTTACCATGAACTCTGATCCCTGCGAATCTCATGGGAGGCGTCTTCTGGTCACTGACACCCTGGGGGTTGGGCTGAGTGGCCTTGCACGACACAAGCCCTGCTCCCAGCCCAGCTGAAACGTCCGCCATCTGCCTGCCTCGGACCTCCACACCTGGACCGCCCCCGGCTGGCACTGTCGCATCCCCTTTCATGGCCCCAGCCCCCAAGCCCATCCAGGCAGGGGAGTCCTTGCAGGGCACTCTGCGCCCCTGACATCGACCCTACTGGCTGCGCACTTCCTCCTCCACTGCCCAAGGAGTGCGGGCCTAGACTGCGAGCAGTCACCGGGTAAATGGATCCAAGGGGCTGGCAGACGGGCCTCCTGCTGGAGCCATTGGCACCCGACGTGGTGGCAGGTCCATTGATCAGAAGTGTCCAGACCAGGGAATCCCTGGAGGCTGAGAGGCTGCCGGGTGGGCTTTTCTAGTGGGGGATGAGAATGTTCTGGAACTAGATGCAGATGGTGTTTGCACAACACTGAATACACTAAATGCCACTGAATTGTTCACTTAAAGTGGTTAATTTTATGTCATGTGAATTTCACCTCATTTCAAATAAACTCTTGCAAAACATGCCCTCCCAAATCTCATCAGACCAGGATCCAGGTGTTGGGGGGCCTCCGTGGTCCCCACCTGCATCCCCTCCCACGGCTCCTCCCTGGCCTCTCCCCACCGTTTCTGTGTGAGCGAGCCCTGGGCTCGGTCGGGAAGGCCACTGTAGCCCCTGGAAACAGGGAGGCCTGGCCTCCCTCATGTGCGTCTGAAAAACAAACCTGCCTGGTGCCAGGTGGGCAGCCCCAGAGCACAATTAGACTCCAGCGAGTGGAAAAAAGGGGGTAGTAATTTTCTCAAGCCCCATCCCCAGCGGCAGTCCCAGGCAGCTCAGTGACACCTTCCTCCCTCTGGAGACCAATTACCCAGGTAGAGGGGAGCAGCAGGGCCCAGGGGCCTCGTTATCCAGCTGCCTTGCTTGGGGGTGCCCAGACAGCTTGGCTGTGCCCCCAGGGGCTGGGAGGTGGAAGGAGCCTGGCTGTACCCGGGCCCCTGCCAGCGGAGCCGAGGGTAGGCTGCCCCCAGGATAGCGGGTGCCGCAGTGCAGCGCTGCTCCAGCCATGACAACCGCCCAGCTGATGCCAGCCCTTTGTGGGGCCTGGTTGCATCAGACAGAGTCCCCTGGGGGCTCCAGCAGCACCTGGGGCCCAGGTGCACCCGCCCCACACACCCAGCTCCCGGCACTGGCCCAGAGCTGCCTTGGCTGCCACGGGGCTGAGGGCCCCACCTTGTGAGCTGGGCTCTGCCTGCCTCGGGACTCCCAGCGTCACCCCTCCCGTGCCACTGCCTGGGCCTGATAAACGTGGGTTTCTGGGTGGCTCCACTCCTGTCCTCTGTAAGGCAGTCTGCTCAGGTGCAGTCGGGGACAAGACAAACTAGAGGCTGGTTCTAGAATGACCTCCCAAGCAGGCCACTGACCCCTAGAGGGCCCTCAAAGTTCCTGTGTCAGGAGCCAAGGTCCACGGCCTGCTGACCCCTTGCCCACCCTCCATGGGAGCCAGAGGAGCCCAGGGCCTCTGCCCCACACTCCCTGTCACCACCCCCTGAGCTGGCACCCCGCAGGCCTGGCTCCGAAGGCCTCAGTGACCAGCCTCTCTGTCCACCTTGAGGCAGAAGACACAGGGCCAGGACGCCCCTGTTCCCTCTCCGCAGCCAACAGGCTCCCATGGGCAAAGCCAGCTGTGGGTCCAGGACCCTCCCCTGGCTCAGAGCAGCTGCTTCCGGAAGGGTGCCCTGAAAGTTAGCAAGGCCTTGCCCCACAGCACCCTAGGCCCTGTCTGCCCTCCTCTCTGGAGGTTACCTGACTCCCACCCCACACCTCTTAAGCCAGCTCAGAACCCCGCTCAGATCCAAAGTGACCTCCTTGCTGACTCTGAATGACCTCATGGACCCCACTGACTCCTCACTGATCCCAGCTGACCTTCCTGCCAACCCCACTTGATCCCACAGACCTCACCTGACGTCCTCACTGATCCCACCTAGCTTTACTGACCCTCGCCTAACCTCTCACTGACCTTCTGACCCCACCTGATCTCACTGACCTCATCTGCCTTCCTCACTGGGCCCTCCTGACCTTCTGGCTGACCACATCTTAACTCACCGACCCCCACTTAATCTCATTAACCTTCTCGCTGACTCCATGTGACCTCCTTCCTCTGGCCAGGATTTCCTGAGCCCTGGCTTCCTGCAGCACTGGGGACACCTGGGGCTTGTGGGACCTGCAACCCACTGGGGGGTGGGCGCACCCTGAGTCTTGGGGACTCATCAGGGAAAGAGAAGGGAGCCTTCCAGGAGAGGGACAGCATGCCCACCAGCCAGGGAGGTCCTCAGAAGGCCACGGCAGGAGAGGAACAGGCCAGGAGTAGGTGACCACTGTGGTCTTCACCCTCTGCTACAGGCCCTGGGAGCCCTGAGGATGTTGGGTGGGGTCCGGGTCCTGACCAAGGCCCTCAGTGCCACAGTCCCCACACTGCCTCTGAGGCTCAGGGAAACCAGTGGGGTCCTGGGGCTGCAGCCAGCGGGCCCTCCCTCATATCCTTGCCTGCAGCTGGAGGGGCAGGTCAGGGGTTGGAGGGAACAGTCCACAAAGCAGTGCAGCTGGGGGCTGGTGGGGGGGCTGGGAGGACTAGGAGGCTGCAGATGACCTTGGGCACGTAGCTGGGGGATAGCTCCCACCCATTCTGAGTCCTCTGTCCATCAATTGCCCATCCTGGCAGTGGCTTCCAGCTGGCCCAGGATCTGTGGCTCAGAGCAATGAGGATGGGAGGGAGGCAGGACCCACCTAGGAGCCCACCAGTCTCCCAGTACTGAACGGGGCTACCGGCCAGCCCCATGGCTGGGAAGGCCCCTCACCATCTGTCCAACCTGGCTTCAACCTGGGCTCAGGGCCCCTTCCCTCTCTCCTGAACCTGAGCATTCTCACTCCAGTTAGATGCCAATCTGTAGCTGCCAATTTGGAACGCAAATGTGAGCCACCCACACGGGCACACTGCCATCTTGCTTGTTCTGGGCAGAGCCCATCGGGCCAGAGTCCGGGCGGGGTTGCCCCTGCTGGTGGTGCCACTGGAGCACGGGCGCCAGGTGGGAGAGCACCGGCACCTGCCCAGGGCACCTCCAGGTGCTGACTGATTGCCCATGTGGTGCTGGGGCGGCCAAGGAGGGGCTGGGCCTCCTCACGCTGTGGGTCAGAGCCCCGGCCCCCCACACGCAGGAGAAGGGCAGGTGGCAGCTGGCTCAGCTCCACCATCACTCGAATCAAGCCAGCACTGGGTAAAAGCTGGCCTCGGTGCTTCTCTTGTTTTGCCTCCATGCTGGGAAACGGGGAGGGTCTCCCCGCCCTCTGACCGGCACAGTGGCCTGGGGCCCTGGGGGTCTGTTTGTGTTCCCCTCAGACCAGGCATGTGGCTGACATCCAGGGTGCAGTTAGGGGCTGGGTGGAGCAGGGGCTGGGCTCTGATAGTAGGTCATCTGGGGCTCCTGAGAGGTGGCACATGGGCACAGATGCCAAGGGGTGAGGGTCCACAGGGTCCCCAGGGCAAAGGCTGGGAAGGGGTGGGGTGATGGGGAGGGGTGACCTGGGCCAAGCCAGGCGGGCTGGGGGGCCGGGATCAGGGGACTGGGTCTGGACTTGCTGCAGGTGGAGCTGAGCTTGCAGCCTGCAAGGGCAGGTGCAGGGCTGGTCTGGGCGTGGTGCTGACCCAGGAGAGAGGGTCAGAGAGAGCAGCGCCACAGGGGATGGCGCCACTGGAGGACAAGAGCTCCTGGTGGGCAGGGGCCGGGGCTATGGAGGCAGGTCCAGGAAGGCAGGAGTGAGTTCAGACCGAGGGTTTGCAGCGTCCACTGGGTGCGGAGTGGCAGGTGGGGAGGCAGTGGGTGTGCCCACGAGCTGTGGGCATGTGGATGGTGTTATAGCCTGGGGGCCAGAGGGTGGGGGACAGAGACCCTGCACAGACCTGGAGCCTGCCAGGTTCAGGGGTTGGGAGAAGAGGAGGAGCCAGAAGGGAGCCCCCAGGAGTCTGGGGCCAGGACAGGGGAGCTCAGACGCCGAAGGAGAGGGCTTTAGGGTGGGGCAAGTGACCAGCGGTGTCAAGCCCTGAAGATCAAGGGAGACATTGAGCTGAGGGCTGGTGGTCGTGAACCTTGGTGCGGACAGCTGAGGGGAGGCGCGGTCAGAGGGCAGGGGAAGACAGGAGACATGGGGCCTGTGCCGCAGCCGCGGTCTTAAACACTGGTTTGCTGGGGAACTGCTCCACCCAGGACCCAAATCCAGCTGGGCAAGCAGGGGACAGGCCCCCATCTCAGATGCTGAGGCATAAGCCTAAGGGTTAGGACCCTCTCTAAGAAAAGTGACACAAAATAAGAAATGCAAAAGTGGGATGAAGTGCGAATTTTATTTAGAATCTAAAAATAAAACAAATGGCCAATTTTCAAAAGCTAACAAAACCCACAAATACTATAAGAGTCAACAATGGCCGCCACACTCTTTATTGGAGGAAAGCACATCCTGAGCAGGTGGAGGCGTCAAGCAGGGAGCGTGGCTGTCACAGAGGCTGGGGGTGCATGGAGGACGGCGAGTTCATGGAGCCAGCTCCTCAGTGTGAAAGACAGGCACGCCCCCAGTAAGGGCAGGCTGGAGCTGGAGTGTCCAGGGAGCTCGTGGGCTTCCCGTGTGCAGGTGGGAGTCCTGGGGATGGTGTGGGGGCCTGAGGGCCACTGTCTGCTGGGAGGGGCCGGAGCTGCTCCGGGAACTTCACATCAGTGCCAGCTGGGCGGGCGCGCCCTTTGTACCAGGAAGTTAAGCGATGCTCACAGTGCCCCTTGCAGGCCGGCCATCGCTGCAGGGACAACGGCCGCAAAGGGTGTAGCCAGGGAATAAAACGGGAATCAGCTGCCCTGGGAAACACAGGCAAACTCACGGGAAAGGGGAAGCGCGGCCCTCCTGGCTGGATACGGGTGCGAAGCGTGAAGGGCTGCGACCACACCTACACACCCTGAATGCTCGGGGAAAGTGAGATGCCCACGTGGGGAGCTTCAAAGAGGCCAGGGTCTCGGCCTCCAGAGATGGACTGAGGAATGTCACAGACTGACGAGGACCAGAGAGAGGACAGCATGGCACCATGCACAGTCCAGGGCCAATCCTCTGCAGCAAAGGGCACCATCGGGGCAAGCAGGGCCTGGCCAGATGGGAGGGCAGGGGGTGACGACGGAGAGCCCCCAACTCGGCAGCTGAGTGGTGCTCTGGGGGTGTCCGTGTTCACAGGAAGAGCACATGAGCATCAGGGGTGAAGGGCAGCCAGCCAACGACTGGCTCTCAAGTGTCCTGGAAGGAACTCCCCGGAATTGCCACTGGGTGAATGATGCTCCCCCAAATCCATACGTGGAAGCCCTCCCCCCAGCACGGTGATGTTGGGGGTCTTTGGGGATGAATAGGGCTAGTTAAGGTCCTGTGGGTGCCCTTGTAAGGAGAGGGAAAGGGATCTACCCAGGGAAGGCCGCGATACGGGCGAGAAGACGCCTGCCAGAAAGGGTCCTCGGCAGACACAGAACCTCCAGGCAGTGTGGTCCCCAACCTCCCAGCCCAGGAAATGTGGGAAACGCCTGTCTCACCACCCAGTCTACGGTGACATTCTGGCAGCCCAAACGGGTGGGCAATGTCCGACTTGTGACTTTTCTGCACGTTTGAAATTATTTCAGAAGAAAAACACACCATGAAGGGGAAAAAAACAAGGTCTCCTATGCCGGGGTGGGGCCTGGGGGGCTCCGTCTATGACCCAGCCAAGGGGACCTGGCCGGACACCCGCTGTGAGGGCTCTGGAAAGAGGGGGTGTAGACAGCCAGGGAACTGAGGCCACGGGGTGCAGCTTCCCCTGACGCCATCTAAGAATTACGACCTGAGTAGCAGGGCTAGAGGCCTCTAGAGAGGTGGGGTGGGGGGATTGGAGGTGAAGGGGGGAGGGGCCCCAGGCAGGGGGGGCCTTGGGGGCCAGTGGTTCAGGCTGCGAAGCCTGGGAGTCAAGTTCTGTGCTAAAGAAGTCAGTTTTGGAGTGCCTCTGCTGCAAGGCTATGAGGGTTGGGAGGGTGTCTAGTGACCCCAGACAAGGTAGAGGCCTGGGGCCTGGTCTGGGACCTTGCAGGGCACTGAGTGGAAGGTTGACGGGGCTTTGGGGGCCCCCTCGGCAGCTACGACCCGGCTGTGTGGTGGTGGGTGGGGCCTCCGGGCTCAGGGTGGGTCAGCAGGGTCCTGGGGCTCCCCAGCCAGGCCGTCCCAGGTCTGAGGCTCCCGCTGCAGCTGGAAGATGGGGGCCCCTTCAGACTAGGTCCTGGGGAGGGGCTGGGAAGCCAGGGCCACCCCTCCTTTCTTGAGTGCTGGGTTTGGGGCTTACGCCATGGAAGTGGGGCTCTCAGTGGTGACAGTGACATTGAGAACCTCTGGTTCCATCTGGGGCCGGCCAGTGGGGTCGAGCTTCCTCTCTCCCTTGGCGAGTGTGAGCTCAAGGTCTGGGCACACCCCACTCAGGAGGTGAACAGAGGCTGTGCCTACCTGGAGGAGGGTCCACCTGCTGCCCCAGGCTCTTTGTTTCTTCCTGGGGGGCCACTGAGTCACTGGGCCCGCCCCTGCCTTAGTGGCCAGACCCCAGGCCCCAGGTGGGTCCTGCAGGGAAGGAAAGAGCAAGAGAGGGCAGGGGGCTCCTGGGGCAGAAAGGGCTTGATTCCCAGCAGCCTGCAGTTCCGCAGGGCAGGCCTGGAGCCCCATTGAGAGGAAGATGTGTCCCCCCCAGGACGCTGCAAGGCCAGCGGATTGTCAGCCCACAGACTCAGGAGGAGCCGGGACTCAGAGATGACCATCCGCAGGGACCCTGCTGAGCCCAGCTGAGTGTCCCCCAGCTGCCCACAGGCCTGGCCTCACCTGCACTTTGGGTCCCAAAGAGCCAGAAAGAGTCATCATGGAGGCCCTCCCACTCAGGCTCTGCTCCACGGAGGGCCCCCTGGCCGGGCCTGCCGTACACGGCCTGGGGGCTCTGGAGCACCTCTCCAGCACAAGGTGCCCAGAGAGGCTCATCTGCTAGGCCGGAGCGCCTTGCACCTGGTGGGGGCCCAGCCACAATCAAGCATGAGCCAGTGGCTCTGCGGATGTGGGGTCCCGGGGATCCCGCTCGGACCCCTGAAGTCTTCCTTGCCCAAGCCACCCAGCAATTATGACCAGGAAATCCTGCTCTCAGCACATACACTAGGGGTTGGGGCTGGGGGTGGGACCCTGCTGTCCCCAGTAGCACTTTGGCCAGCCAAGCCAGTGGGCAGTTAGAAAGGGGGACCAAGCAGGGAGGGAGGTGGAGAAAGGCTGGAGGTCGACAGGCCGGGGGCAGCAGGGGTGTCTGCCAAGGCCAGGGTGTGGCAGGGCTCGGCAGGCCTTCCCAGTCCTGGGATTGGGGCCCACCGCCTGCAGGGCATCCCGGCCAAGGCCCCAGCGCTGTGCTCAGTTCTCATTGCCGCCCCTCCCAGGGGGGCTACCCACCAGCGGCTCAGACCCTGGGCCAGTCTTTGCCCAGAGCCTCTGGGGGTGCAGGGCAGCCTTGGGCTCCTCAGGGAGACCCTAGGGAATAGCTGCACCCATCAGGCGTAGCTCTCTGGGCCTGCTGGAGGTCAGAGGAGAGGAAGCCAGGAGGCGGGAGGCCTGAGCCTCCGGAGTTGCACCTCTGGGTGATTTGCCTGAGTTATTTCCATGTGGCTCCAGCTGCACCGAGATCTTCCTGCCTGACTTCCCTGGGAGCTCTCGTTCTGGCAGGTGCTGCACATCTGTGAGCCAGATGAGCCCCGGGGTGTGCTGGCTGGGCTGCTTTCTGAGGGTGGGGAGGGTTTGGTCTGCAAGGGCCTGGTCCATAGCCTCGCATCTAAGGGCACGCTCCAGGGCAGGGCCAGCAGGGCCTGGTGAGGGGTTCCTGCCCGTCTGAATCAGCTTCTGGACAGTGTCTGTGGGTGGTTCTTGAGCATGGGAAGTCCAGGAGCCTGTGTGCTCAGCGGGACACCTGGGACCCCCTGGCTCCCCAAATCTGTCCCCTCCAGGCCTGCTCCAGGGGCTCACCCACATGCTGTCTGGGGCAGAGTCCGTCACCTGGGCCCCTTGGTTTCCCAGGGCTGGGACCCAGCGGCCCTCCCCCACCTGACCCTGAATAGGCTCCTGGCCTCGAGACCGCCAGCAGTGGCCCCAGGGAAAAACACGTGGAAGTGACTGTGGTGACAGCCCACCCTTGTGGTCTCAGCCAAGAGGCGGAGGCACTTCAGACCCAGAGGCCCCAGCTGGCCCCTCCTAACCACTGCCCTGCCTTGGGGCCCCGGCTCATTTCTGGCAGCCACTCCTGTCCCTGTCTCTGTTTCCTTAGCCTCCCCTGACACCTCTGCCCACAACCGGCTTCTGTCCCCTGCCATTGACGGGCCATCTGTCAGGGTTACCAGTGGGGCTCTTCAAAATATATTTAAACAAACTTTGTGTTTCCAATGGTTTCAGACATACAGAGAAATTGCAAAGACAGCTCTAGGTTCCTGTAGACCCACGTGCAGTGCCCCCCTTAGACATTAGGATGAAACATCACAGTGAAACGAGCCAAGGTTACTGTCAGCTAAAGTCCACATTTGTCCACATTCCTGTGTTTTCCCCAATGTCCTCCTTCTGTCCCAGGATCCCACGTGACATTTTTGATGTCTCCTTGGGCCCCTCCGGGCCGTGACAACTCCTCAGAAGTCCCTAGTTTTTGGTGACCATGAACGTCTGGGGGAGTGGTGCTCAGGTGTTTGGTGGAACGCCCCTCTGTTGGGGTTTGTCGGGTGTCGCCTTGTCTCTGGCCTGGAGCTGTGGTTCTGGGGAAGCCCATAGAGGCGCAGGGCCCTCCTCCTCACATCCTATCGGGGCACTGCTGTCACCATGACTCGTCACAGCGGTGGGGATCTTGACTGCCTGCCTAAGGTTTTTCACCAGTTGGACTTTTTTTATTGCCTTGTATTTTAATTTCAAATGTCTTTGAACTCCCAGCTCATTGTTATTATTGTTGTAAAGTCAGAATTAGTTTAGATTCACCCACCTTTCTGCATTCAAACCTTCCACTTCTGACATGCCTGTTTTGTGATTTCCTTCACAAAGATCTGTGGTAGCAAATTTTCCCAGTTCTTCCCTCTTGGTTTTTGTTTGTTTTGCTTTTGTTTTAAAGGTGAGGTACTTTTTTTTCCACATTCTTTCTGAGGAAGAGACTGGGCTGGGAGTTGCTTTGAGCCGACTATTCCACCGTTGCTGTGAGATGTTGCCTTCTTGCTTTTCCCTGGCTGCTTCTGTTTGGTCCTCGGCTTTCTGGAGGATTCCCTCTGATGACAGGGTGTGGATTCTGTTTATTTATCCTGCTTGGAATTCACTGTCATTCTTGAATCTGTATTTTGATGACTTTCAGTTCCAAAAAATCCTCAGACAGTATCTTTTCAAATAATTTCTCCTGTTCTTTTCCAATTCTCTCTGTTTTATATATGTATATATACATTTTTTATCCCCTCTTCTGTATTTGCCACAATGTGTTTTTTATTTCTTTCATCTCTTGCCTCCATTCTGGATAATTTTTCTTACATACCTTCCAGTTCCCCGATTCTCTTTCAGCTACTTTCAGTATGATGTTAATCCCATCTATTGAGTTTTAAATTGTGGCGATTAAATGTTTTCATTCTACAAATGAATTTTATTTTTTTCAAATCTACGGTATCATTTTTATAAGCTCCAGCTTCCTGCAGATAATAAACTCGTCTTTTTTTTTGACATAGTAATTTTCACTGTGCCTGATAATGCCAATATCTGAGGTCTTCGCAGGTCTGCCTGAGGTCTGCTCTTCTGCTGGTCCTTGCTCATGGTGCCATGCCTCTGTAGGACGGGCTGTCTTTGATCATGTGCCAGTCATTGCACTTGAACAAGTGTTTCCAGGAATGATCCAGTGCCCAGGGCGAAGGCACCTTCTCAGCTTGTTTTTTCTGCCAGGACCTGGGCCCTACAGTCTGGGACACCCTGCCTTGGCGTTCCAGGGATGGTCCCCGTGGCTTCCTCAAGAGACTGGGTCTGCTTTCACTTCCTCCTCAGCAGAACCCTTGGGGCCCCCACTTTCTGTCCTATTAGATACACACCCCCACTTAGTGGGGACCCTGAGCTTTCATTTCTGTCTACCAGTTCCTCAAGGCCGTCGGAGCAAAAGTTCAGTCTGGCCCCTGGGGGAGTGCCCCTTGTGCTCAATGCTTCTCAAGGCCACGGTTTTCCTGGTGTGTCCTGGTTTTAGCCTGGTGTGTCCTGACTAGTTCCTTGGCCTATGGAAGCTTCAGGAAGATGTCTCAGGGTCTTAGTTGTTTTCAGTGGGGTGGCTTGCCCAAGAGCCTCCGCCTTGTGACGTGGAGGCAGCCTTGACCACTCTCCCTCCGCATGGCACGCCCTCTCTCCAGCTCCCAGGACCCCTTACCCTCCTGCCTGCTCCTCTGTCTCCAGTGTGGGTCCATCACCCATTTGCCCAGCAGGAGTCCTGGGACTCTCCCAACACAGTGGCCCCTGACCATGGCCTCTGCAGGCAGCATGGACTCTCCACTTAGAAAACTCCCACCAGACTCCACCTGCCCGGTCAGAACCAGCAGGAAGTCTGAGCTGAGACCACTGGACACTGGGGAAGAGTTCAACCTCTAGATGTTCCCTGGGCCCCTGGTCTCCATCTACACCTGCCCCTTCCACTCCATGGCACTGACACCCTGACCCACCGTCTCCCAGAGATGGGCTGTGGTGGCCAAGCAGAGCAGAGGCTGTGAGGGCACACTGTGACCAAGGAGGCCTGGGGCGGGGGCTGTGCCTGGCCCTGGGGACCTCAGTGACAGTGGCTGTGGGGGATTGAGCCCTCGGGAATAAATGTTCAGTCTGAGGACCAGGAAAAGGGCTGCTCAGCAGAAGGCCATGTACAAGGACATTGGATGCAGTGTTCCCAGCCCGGGCTTTTCTGGATGCTGCGACCAGGTGTAGCCCTCAGGGAGACAGGCCTGGGGTGACACGGTCTCAGGTGGAAGGGGTCAAGGTCAAGGCCGAGTAAGTCTGCAAAGGCATGCCGTGGCATTGAGAGGGCCTGCGGGTGTCGCTGCCGTCCTTGCCTGGCCACTGGGGCCCAAGAGCACAGTCCAGGGCAGGAAGACAGGGAAGGGGTGTGGGACTGGTCCGGGAGGGCTGGAGAGGTGTCCCCAGGGCTGGGCTAACCCTAACCCAATCTGGGGCACATCTGAGGCCCCAGGAGATGACCAGGCCTCCAGGAAAGCCCGCTGAGGCTGGAGAGGGGCCTCAGGGTGAGAACAGCCTGAGCTTTCTAGCTTGAACTCTCGTGCCCTGAGCTTGGGGCCAGCAACAGGTCCCTGGCCAGGTGTCAGATGGGAGGGGCCAGGGCCTGAGGAGGAGGCAAGATAAAGCAAAAGGTGGGTGCGGGAGAGTCTCCTCTCTGGACAGCATTCCATGGCGGCAAGACAGCCCTCCCGCACGAGGCCAAGCTCACTGTCGGCACAGCGAGGGCTGGGGCGGGGGCTGTGCCTGGCCAGTGCAGCGTGTGGACTAAAGGCAGGATGCAAGGCTGGAGGCCCGTCCAGGAGTGGGAAGGGGTCTCTGCTGCCTCAGTCAGCTCTGAGCGGGAAGGAGGTGGCAAGGGGGTCCAGCAAAGACCCCACCAGGAGGCAGAGCTGGTGCCCATGTGGGGAGTACTTGTCCCGGGAAGAACCCCCAAACACGAGTGTCTGCTCTGCGGGGCCCAGGACCGGACCCTCTTCCCAGTACCCTGACATATAGCCTGCCTGTGTCGCAGGGCAGGGCTGGCTCAGGTAGCCAAAGGCAGAATTAGCAGGTGGGGGGAGTCACAGGTCCTTCCCCACCCAGATCAACACCCCTGACCTGGCAAAGGGCCAGGAAGGGGAGAGTGACACTTGCCCCCTCCCCACTGTAAGGGCACTGACCCCAGGGACAGCTGCCCAAGGGCAGCCCATATTGGGGTGACAGGAAGCCCTCAGCTCCCACCCACACCTGCCCCAGGTGTCTGCTCTACTGTGGCCAGAAGGTGAGTCAGGGCTAGGACCCCAGGGGCCTGGGCAGAGGACAACAGCCCTCCCCATCCAGATGCCGAGGGGCCCACACAGGTACCTCTGAACTTGTGACCCCCTCAGAGCCTGGAACAGGCCGGGGGCTGGAGAGGTCCCAGCCCTGACTCCACAGCGCAGGGTCTCCAGGGTGCTCCTCGCCCCACCACTGTCCCACAGTGGGACCCCTCTCGGCCTGGCCTCCAGGCCAAGGCTGGGCCATGGTGGGGGGTGTACAGACACCGTGAGGCCATCTGTGGAGGCCGTGGTGCAGGAAGTAACTGAGCCACAGCACAATGGCCCTTTGTCCTTCTGCCCCACCCAGGGAGGGCTTGGCCCCAGCCAGGGCTGGGGGTTGGGGGCTGGGCCCCCCAGGCCAGCTCTGCCACCAGCCTGACTGTGTCTCCAAGTGTGGGGGTGGCCTTTGTCACCCCTCCCAGGTCAGGCCTCTCTGTCCCTGGAGAGCCTATCCACCCCCACCCATTGCCGTGGCTACGGCTGCACCCAGCAGGTGGACCAGGCCAGAACCTTTCTCCAGCGACCCTGGTGCCCAGCACACTGCTGCCCACGGGGCTGGGTGACGTGGGCCTGGTGAGCGACGTGGAGCCGCTGCACACAGCCATCCAGGGCTCGGCTGGCAGGGTCCCTGTGGCTCTTCCCTCGGCGATCAGAACCGCAGGCCCCACCACGGCCCCGTCCACACATCCTTGAGGCCTGGGGGACAGGGGGTGGCCCCAAGGGGCCTGTGCCCAGGACAGGAGCTGGGATCTGCTGTTGCCAAGGGCTGAGGGCAGCCAGCTCAGGGCCTCGAAGCCGGCCAGCCATTAGCAGAGCTCAGAGGTACCTGAGGAGGTGTCTCTGGGGCCCAGGCTGCTGGGGTTGGGGCACAGCCTGTGACAGTCCCGAGGGCAGAGGGAAGATCTCAGCTGACTGTTTGAAACAGCGACGGGATGCATGCGAATCCTGCCTCTGCTGTCAAGCCCCTTCCTTGGCCGTCCATGCAGGTGGCTCCACAATCTGGTCTCAGGTCCTTGTTCCTGTACATGGACTTAGGCAGAGCACTGCAGGGAGTGGTGAGTGGTCACTGCAAGGTCAGACAGCAGGTGGTCAGCCAGACCAGAATCTTCTCTTCAAAGTGGAGACCAGGGAGATGATCACCGTGGGTTTTACTATCCAGGGGCACTCATGCCGGGCCACTGGCCCTGCCGCACAGAGCAGGAGCTGGCCTCACCGCGGGTAAAGCTCGCTGCTCCTCAGCCTTCCCACTCCTGGCTGAGATGCTTCAGCCACATGGTTGGGGTGCTTCTTACCAGGACAGTGAGTTTGCTGAAATAGTTCCCCGAGTGGGAGAGGGCAGTTGGTGAGGGGCCTCCACGCCCCAGGGCTGGGCACAGCCGCATCCTGCTGATACGGAGGTGTCTGGTGGAGCCCCCTTAATAAGCTCCTGCAGAAAGTTGTGTGGGTTTTAGTTCTGAGCCAGGCACAGACTGAGACCCAGGGCGTGTGTGGGCTCGGAGCTTCGGAATTGAAGGCAGGGGGCATCCCGAGCTGGCTGACAGTGGAGTCAGATGTCTGGAGCCTCCCAGAACCTGCGGAGGTGAACTTCCTGCACCTCTCACCCTGGGTCTGATGTGGCCGGCGACACCAAGCACTCACGACAGGGCCCCTTCCCACTCAGCTCCTGCTCCTTCCCCATTGGTGTCAAATATGGCAGGGAGAGGGGCGGGCCTGGTCCCCACCACATCCCGGCATGGGGGGAACTCAGTGGACCCTGGCCCCGGCTCCCCCTGACTCCTTCTCATCCTCCTGGGAGCTTCTGGAGTCTGGACATACCCATCAGCCCTAAGCCAACATTTCTGGGCTGAGCCCAATGGCTCTGGATGCAGCACCAGGTGCTCTGTGGGTATAGATGAGGCCATGAGCAGAGGATGGGGCAAGAGCCTGAGAAAGGGGGTCAGCAGCCAGCAGCCGGTGCTCCCATCCCATCCATAAACAGCTCTGCGTTAGGGATCAATGCTTCACTCTCCCCAAAACATGGGTGCCCACGGCCTTGACCCCACCTCCACACAAACACGGACACCTGAGTGGGCGTGGGGTGGGCAGGTGTCAGCAACCTGAGGGGTGCGCCCTCCAAGCCCTAGTCCCAGGTCACTGAGGCCCCTAGGACTGGCCTCCGGCTACCCTGCCCTGGGCCAGGAGACAGGCCCCTGGCTGCTCGGCAGGAGGCAGGAGGGAACCTGCCTGAGGAAGGCACCCCTACACCCAGCACGGCCCTTTGGGTGCAAAGCCAGGGAGCAGAGCAGCTCCAAGGGGTCAGTGGGAGAGTTTTAGGCTCCCCCCACCAGGACCCCAGGGATCCAGGCCCGTGGCCGCTGCTGGAGGGCTGTGTCCTCTGAGTCTTCCTGTGTGGTGGGTCCAGAGGCACCCACTGGGCAGCAGTTGAGGGAGCCTTCCGTGGAGGCAACTCGCCCCTTGGCCACGTCTGTCCCTGGAAGGAAAGGTGAGGACCCATGAAGGCCCCCTCCTGGGGCACAGTGAACCCAAGAGCCAACAGCCCGGGGGACAGGCCCTTTGTCATTAGTTTTCAGTGGGGCTGCAGGAGTTCGTTATGGAAAATAGTTGGGCCCTTTGGGATCTCTGCTGGTCGGGCTAATTACTGGGAGGTTGTCGTTTCGTTCCGGGTTCTTCCCCTCAGAATGTGGGGGTGAGCTGGACTCTTCGGAGTGCCAGAAGGACCACCCCCAAACTTGACTAGGGCCCTGTCCCTCCCCACCTTGGGGCACAGGCTCCCAGCCCTTCCAGGCTCTAGCAGGAACGCTTGTACCCCTAGCCCAGGGCTCCCGGGCTGCCCCCTACCCTACTGGAGGGCCCCCACCTCTCAGCAGCCCTGCCCCAGTGTGTGGGTCTGTGTGACACATGGCCTGGTTCTGGAGCCACCTGCCTGTAGGACTGAGCCGGGGCGCAGGAGAGGGGTTCCCAGAGGCTCAGGCTCCGCCCTTTGTCAGTGGGAGCTGTGGCCCAAGGGGTGGGGGGCCATCCCTGGGGAAAGCGGAGGGAGCAGGGTGGCCCCTCCCTTGCCGGTGAGGCGGTGCCCAGGGGTCTGGGAGCTGCTGCCTGGCCCTCCTGGCCACTGGCTCACACGCTCCGCTGGGCTCTTGCAGAAGCTCTCTGCCCTGGTTTTTGTTCAACCCAGCCAGCAGGCGAGGCAGGGACAGGAATGTGTGCGGGGCTTGCCACCCGCCCTGCCGCGTCACGCCGCTGCTCCCTCCCGGCCTATGGGAGCCCAGGGGACACACCTGTTGGCGGCCAGAAGCAGAGATTGGTCGGCTAAGCAGGCACCTGCACGGGGCGGGGTGAGGCCCTACATGTAAGGGGAGCCCGGGGCCACGCCGCCTCTTCCCTGCCTGCCCCTGGCAGCTGTAGGAGGACCAGCAGCCGCCTCCATTGTTCCCAGCCGCTCTCAAAACTCTCCCCAAAGACCTGAGAGCTGTCCACCTGCACACATGTAAGCTTGGTTTTTCCTTGTGTGGAGCCTCAGCTGTGGGGGGCGAGAGGCTGGTCTCCTGAGCTGCCCAGAGGCCGGGTCTTGGCTGGGGGCAGGTTGGGCCGAGGCCAAACCCGGGCGCCCGGGCTGTCGACCTCGGGCTGGCAGGTATTTGGGGTGACCACAGCAAAGTTTCTCTGATAGCCGTTCTGAGGCCTAGTGGGTCCTGGGCGCAGGGGGAGCCCTGAATGTGCCGGCCAAGCTGCTGGGCTGCGGGTGGGGAGTGGCCTCCCACCCTCCTCCAGGCTCGGAACCTGTCAGGGCAGGTAAGCAGAGGAGGCGGAGGCCAGGAGCCCAAGGAGGCTGGCCCAGGGCCGTGGCTGCGGGTGGGCCTGCATGGTGGCAGACTCCAGTCCAGCGTCAAGGCTGCGGGAAGGGTGGGTCCTGGACAGGCTTGGGCGCCAGGGAAGTGTGTGTCTTCCTGCCCACCCAGAAGGCAGCTCGGTTCGCCGACAGCAAGGGTTCCCGCCTTCCACCTGGCTACCCCCTGGAAAGCTCTCTCCCAGATTGGACACTGAAAGTAGTGGCTGCTGAGGTTCCCTGTCCCCGAGCGTAGGGTCGGGAGGCCTCAGGGTGTCCATAGCTCTGGGGGTGCAATTCTGGAGCTTGCGTGTGGGAAAGTTGGGCTTGGTGTTGCCAGTAGCCATGCTGGTGATGGGTGACAATCGGAGCATAGTGCAGTGGCAAGTTAGGCCTGGATTCGGGCTCCTTCTCCTTGCTCATGTCTGAAGCGCAGCACAGCTGGGAACGCCTTGGGGAAGGTGTAGGCTGGCCCCCGCCCGGGCCAGGATGGGGGGCAGGTCCAAAGTCTCTTCTGCAGATTCTTAAATGCAAGGCAACCCTGCAGCCACACAGACACCGCGCTGCCATGGCCGGGCACAGCCAGCTTTGACTGTGCGGCGTGGCCCCAAGCTGCCCACTCAGCCAAATCGCTGGCTTTTAGACAGTTGTAAAGTTTAGGAGATGATAACTGACAGAAGAGGCAAAGGAGCAGAACGCAGAGTTCATGTTCTTGATGAACAAGCTTTAAGAGCATAATAATAAAATGTTATAATCCAGCAGAAGCATTTCAGGCCTTTTAGACTGAGCATCAGGAAAGTAAGTCGGTTTTGTTTTGCTCTGTTTGGCTTTTTTCTAGTAACCTAGATGAAATGCTTACAGGTCAGAGCGATTGGCAGCACGCTGAATTAGGCAAAACGCGAAACAACCATAAAAAATGGACACGGTCTGCTGGTAGTTTTCAGACATCTTGGTAATTTGCAAATACCTTATTTGCAAAATCAGTTTGTAAAAATGTTTTTGGTGAATTTGAGAGAAGGTGAATGGCCTACATGTGTCACCCACCCCCTGAGGAATCTGGCTCGCTCTCTGAAGCAGGCAAGTGTGGGTGTGAGTGTGGTGCCCACAGAGGGGCCCAGAAACGATGCCCGCCAGGTGGGGGAAATGGCGGCTTTGTCTCGCGGCCGCACAGCTCCAACAAACGCTGAAGAAATGCCCTGTGCGTAGACAGGCTGGCCCTTGGCTCCCCCGCACCCCCCTCTCCGCCCCCACAGCCTCTGGGCCCAGCTGGCCGATCCAGCCTTGCACGGGGTTGACTGGGATAGGGTTTCAGCGCTTTGTTCTCTGTGCAGCCCTCACCATTGATTAAGGCTGTCGGGCAGGTTAACCAGCGAGCTGATTTTCCACGCTGGGATCGCGTTGTCCTCCCCACCCGGGGCCTGTGCAGGTGGGACCCGCCTAGGGCCAGCAGGTGGGGTGTTTTCTCTGCACCGAAGAGCCAGAAGGGGCTGCTCTGGGCTTCTTGATTCAATTTTCCCAAGTCAGCCTGGTCGTGATGGAGATGAATTAGACCCGGCCTCGGGGCTAGAGCACCAGCTACACCCCACCAGCAACTGGCCAAGAAAGCGCCAGCTGGGACACCCAGAAACAGAGAAATTGCTCTCCCTTTGCATACCCACCAGCAAGGCTGGCCGCTCCTTGCCCTGTGCAGTTTGTCCAGGCCCTGACCCCCACACTGAGCTATGCTCAGAGGCCCAAGCCCTTGGTTTTTCCTTGTGGATTTACAGGTTCTGAGTTCAGGAAGAGAGTGGATTCTGCCCTGGAACTTAGGATGGAGCGTACTGTGCCTGCCCACCCGGGTCAGTCTGTGTATCTGTTTGTCACACACCTCTCTGCCTCCTCGATGAGAACGTAGTGGCCATGAGCTGGTGGGCAGACGGTGGGGGCGGCCTGTCCATCTGGCTTGCAGCCAGGCTGGCTCCAGGCCCAGGAGACTCCGGGCCCCCTGTGCTCCCCAAGGACACTGGGGACACAAGGCTCCAGCTCCAGAGGCAATGCAGTGGAATGTTGGGCCATGCACAGTGGCCATCCTCTCAGCCAGTCCCCCACTGTCCTCCCGCTAGGGCCTGGCAGCAGGGAGTAGAGCTGAACTTAGCTCAGCTCTGAGAGGAAAGTTGGAATGGTTCCTCTTAGGTCAGAAAAAGTGAAATTGCATTCCTGAAGCACAGTGACTTCACCGGGTCCATGGAATAGAGCTCAGAAGGTGAGGGGTCGAGCCAGGAGGGGAGGGGGCCCAGGGCCCTGAGCTTGGACATGGTCACCCGGACGGCTCAGGCACCTGCAAAGCCCCCCATGTGGAGGCTAGGCATTGCAGTGCCCCCCAACACTGGCCAGGGTTAGCGTCAAGCCCTCTGAGACATGCGTGTGGGCTGTTGGTGAGGACGGGTGGATGCAGTCCGTGTCTGGTCAGCTGGGAAGCCAGGTGCATCAGCAAGGGCCCGCACCCTGCCTGTAGCCTCCGAACCTGTGGGGCAGCTCCTGCAGGCTCTCGGGCCCAGGTGCCACCTGGGGAAGCAGATGGGGGCCAGGAGAGGGATGGGACGCCTCGGTCTGCCCAGGCAGGGTGCCAGGACTCTCAGCTCCATTCAGGGTCCCAGGTGTGGGCCCCAAGCAGGGCAGAGGCCACAGAGCCGCCCACATTCCTTGACCCCCAACTCTGAACACCCCTGCCCCGGGTGTGCCTATGAGACCAGCTTGGCCCCACAGGCACCTATAGGAGGCTATTATCCTGCATTTTGTGTTTGGGGCCTGGTGCCCAGTCCAGGGGGCACACAGGCCATAGTGACTGCCAGCATAGACTGGTCAGGGCCCCCTGCTCGCACCCCTCCCGCAGGCCCAGCATCACCCTCAGACCTCGGGGCCAGTGGAGGCCAGAACCCAGGGCCAAAGAGCAGCGGGGCAGGGGACAGCCTCGTCTGTGACCCAGCTGGCGAGCGATGAGCACAGTGAGAGTTGGTGGGGAGCCGAGGGGGACCCCACTCCCTCCTGGTCCCAACACCCTTCCATGCCCTTGACAAGGGCAAGAGGAGGCTGGGCCGGAAACAGCTGTTGGGACCATGTCCCACCACAGCGGCCCCTCCAGCCTCAGACACGCTCACCTGGGACCCTGAGGGCACTGGCCTGAGGTCCAGGCTTTCCCCGGGGTGGCCGAGAGGGAGGACCCCACTGTCCCTGCTCCGTGAGGCCACCAGCCTCCTGTGGGCAGGACACCCTGGCCAACCTCGGGTACCCACCCCATGGCCGGGCGGGCAGGCAGGGCAGCAGTCACCCTATGATGCAGGCCTCCAGATGGGGCCTACCTGGCCCCATAGCCTTAGGGTCCTCTCTTGAGCCCCTGCCCTCCCACCTCAGTGCTCTAAAAGGATGTGGCTCTACTTCAGGCTGCTGAACACCCTCCCGTCAATCCCCTCCTGACCCCAGCGGGCGGCCCCCACACCCAATCTGGGGCGGCCATCGCCATCTTACTGGGCAGCATTGGATGGTGTCCGGTCTCTAATACTGCCTGGTAATGATGACAGTGGGGCCCTGCTCGCAGCAGCGGGGCCGCCCTCCCTTCCCCATGGAGGCCCCACACGGCCACAGCGCCCAACCCCCGGGGGGCGGCCTACCCACCCGCAGCCCCACCCTGCTTGGCCCAGGCAGCTTCTCGGTGGGGCCATGGGGCAGGCCCCTCCCTTAGGCCCCTACTGTCTGAAGCCCCTTCTCGGCCCCCCAGAGTGAAAGGCTTCCTGCGGCTGCACCGAGCAACCCCTCCGCCTCAGGTGTCCAGGCCCTGCCTTCCCTGCCCGACGGGCTGCGCACCCCTGGCAGGCGCAGGCTGAGCTGGGCCACATCAAAGGGCCCGGCGTCGGGGGTGGGGAGCCACCTTGCAGACCGGCTCACCTCCAGCCTGGGCACAGGTCTGCTCACCCTGGAGGGGCAGCGAGGCCCCCTCCAGGGTCCTCACCAGCTTCCGCCTTGGCCCTGCCTGCCCAGGGATGGGCACCGCAACTCCAGCCCACATCCTCGGGCCGAGGTGCACCTGGGCCTCTGTGGGCATCTTACCGGACAGTGCTGGATTTCTCCACTTAACTCTAACACTGTCTGGTAACGATGTTCAAAGGTGACCCACCACCCACTCGCCAGGAAGTGGCCCGAGGACGTGCCATCCTGGCTCCTGGACTCCACAGCCTGGCCCACCCAGGGGGGCCTCCGCCTGAGGGTGGGTGCTCCCTGCAACCCTGCCAAGCTGGGCCACACCAGGGCCCTCTGGCCTCTCCCGGCTGGGGTCTCAGGGCGATCTGACACCTAGGAAAGACCATCAGGGCCAGGACACCAGGACTGGAGAAGGGCTGCTATCTCTGTCCTAAACATGGACCCCAGCACCTCGCAGCCCAGCCACTTTGCTTGGATGTCTTTGCAGAGGGAAGGCTGAGGGCTTTCAGCACACAGGTCAGCGGCCACACAGGAAATGCCTTTTCTGTCTGGTCCAAGTTGGTACCGGCAGCCCCTGCCTTCTCTTCCCAGACCCTGTTTGTCCACCACACAGGGCCAGATATCCACTGTGTCTGCCCTGGGCACCCAGCCACCCTTGCCATTGGGAGCGGCCCTGCCCTTAGGGGCCCCAGTCAGATGGTCCCTCCCACACCAGGGCTCTCAGTCTGCAGTCCCCCAGGGACACAGGAAGGACAGGGGTGCCCTGAGCCTGACCCACAGGCCGACTGCAGTAGACGTTCCGAGCTGTTTCCTGACAAGGACAGTTCACTCCTCCCCCCATCGGCCCCCACAGTGTTGCAGGTGAGAATGGGGACATTGTCCTAGATCAGAGAGGCCAGGATGGACCTTTGTTTGATTTTTTTAATCTGAAGCCAAGACACCAGCCCCCAAACCTGGCCAGACTTCCGGGCCCGGGAACCCCACCCTGAACTGGCCCCAGATGGCCTCTCCAGGACAGGAGGAGTCTGCCCCCACCTTGCTCTGTTACTCATTAACTGACAGAGAACCACTCAGGAAACTGGCAAGGGGGCCACAGTGGGCATATTCTGGACCAAGTGCGGGGTAACCATACTTCTACCCACAAACACATCACCTGGGGGACTGTGTGCCAGGATTGGGTCTTGGGGGAAGCCCTCCTGAGAGCAGCCCTAGGCAAGATAGGTCAAGGCTGCACCAGACACCAGGCTGCAGGGGCCTCCAGGCCGCAGACTCGGGGGGCCAGGGGGCTGCCGCCCAGCCAAACCTTCCTGCTTCCTCGGCGTTCCACAGGGTGGGCAGAGGGAAAATCTGCCCCAGGCCCTCCCGGAAGGCAGCCTGCCGATGGACGTCTTACCAGACATGGTTAGATCTGGGTTCTTCTGTCTAATACTGTCTGGTAATGCCATCCATCCACGGCCCAATCACCGCCAGAGGAGGGTCCTTTTGCTCGACGCGGGGTGGAGGGCGAGGCCCGAGGTCCAGCAGGTGCTGTGGGCCCAGTAGTGGCCCTGAACCAGGTAGCGCCCACCTGCCCAGGCCTGGAGCCCCCGTGTCCCCAAGGACTTGCTTGCACAGGGACCTCCCCAGCCCCCGGGGCCTTGCCAGGGGAGCCCTTTGACCCCGCAGTAAGCTCTCTGCCGCAGCCGTAATGGATGCCGGCATAATAAAGAGGTGAGGCCCGAGCAGCTCTGTCCATCAGGAGCACAAGTGGACAGAGCTGCCAGGGCCCCATGCTGAGGTCTGCGAGCAGCAGATACCGGGGGGCCCCGGAACCTCTCCAGGGAGGCGACCTCATCCCTCAGTGCCCGACAAGTACCAGGCTGGGGGCCTAAGCAGGACAAGACAGAAGCAGTCTCAGCCCCTCCAAGCCCTCAAATCCCCAACCCAGAGCAGGGAAGGACGCCCATGGCTGGCAGGGCCCCCATCTCAGGCAGTACTGGGACCCACCCTTAGCCTAAAGCATGAACTCAAGGGAGGGGGTCAAATGGACAGGGGTGTTCACTCAGGGCCCCCAGCCATCCCCTAAGGCCCACTCTGGGACTTGGGAGGTCAGGGTGGAAGCCCTCAGCACACGGGCCTTCCCACCCCCGCAGCCCCTGGTCGCCCCTGCTCAACGCTGAGGGTCATCGACATGTCCTCCCCAAAACCAGACTTCTGGAGGCTGTTCCTACCGCCAGCTTCATGGCTGCCCCACAAAGCCCCTTCCTTCCCCTGAGAATTCCAAGTAGGTCCTGGGGTTCTGGCCCATGGTTCTGCAAAGGACCCACTGAGGACAGAGCCCCAGACCCTGTGTCCAGTCTGAGTGCTCTGTGGCTAGAGGGGGATGGAAGGTCCCCTCCCTGCTTCCATCACCCACTGCCAGCCTGTGCGATTCTAGGTGGGGGGCAGGAGAAAGGTCCCTGAGAGGCAGTGCCAGATGGTGACAAGGCTTGGAAGCAGGACATGTCAGACAGGACTGCCTGTGCTGAAGAGGCCAGACCAGTGGGGAAGATGAGGGGATGGGGGATGTGGGGGACAGCCAGGAAGGCTTCTCTGAGCAGGTGACCAAGTGGGAACCATGCAGACACCTGCAGGAGCCAAGCAGACGTACTCGGCTAGAGGCCAGAGGGGCCAGAGCAAGGCCCAGCTCAGCAAAGGCACTAATTCCCCAAGGGGTCCCGGAGGCCAGACCCCCAGCACTGCTTCCCGCCATGCCCCTGGCCCAGAAGGTGGGACTGGACTGTGAGCCTGTGGCCCAGGGGCCCCTGCAACCACCCGCAGAGATGGCGAGTTAAGGATTCTGTCACCTTGCTGCAGGCTGCAGGTGCACAGAGATAGGCCCAGACCCAGGGCGACCCCCACACCATCCATCTTTTCAGGTTAGGAGGCAGTTTTCAAGTTTGAGCTTGGCATCACAGTGTGGGCAAAGGGCCACCTCTCCAGAACCCTTGGGGAGCCTGGGCTGGCTCAGGAGCCTGGTAGCTTCCAAGGGGTCTGGGGACCTAGCAGTGACGGGAGGACCCTGGTGGAGGACAACCGTGAGGGCTCTGAGGGTCTGTGCTCAGGCTGAGGGGGAGGGATCAGCATACAGATGACCGGGGGACAAGGGCCGGCACTCCCCGCGCCTGCCCCCAGCACTCCGAAGGTTGTGGTTTCCCAATCACTCTGTCAGGGGCTTGGCAGAGGAGCTCTCTGCTGGCCCACAGGGCAGGCGCGGGGTCAGGAAGGCCTCCTCATGGAGGGGTGCCACTTTCATGGGACCCTTGGAAGTGAGAGGGTTTATGGGGGGAGTCAGTCTCCTAGGGCGGCTGCAGCAAATATCACAGATGGGGCTGGAACTCCCAGAAGTGCCTCTCGGTTCTGGAGGCCAGAGACCAGAATCGAGGTTTAGGGGGTGCTCCCTGGGGGCGTGCCTGGGCTTGTGGCCCCTCCAGCCTCTGTCCCCCACTCCACGTGAACTCTCCCCTCCAGGCCTCCTCTTCCCTCCTGGCTTACCATGTCTACAAAGATACTTTTCCTAAGAGCACAGCCTCAGGTTCCAGGGAGCAGTACTGGACATGTCTTTGGGGGCCACATCCAGCCCTACCAGGAGCACACTGAGGAGAAACATCCCAAAACCTATACAGGACTCTGGAGGTGATGAGGCCCGAGGCTGGAAGGCAGGCTGGGCTGCTCGGGGCAGCTTGGGGACAGCCCAGAGCCCTCCTGGCCTCCCAGACCCGGGAGCGAGCCCCCATTCCCTGGGGATGGCACTGCCTTGCAGAGCCCCCACTTCCTGTCTTGTGCAGTGGGGCACCACATGTGTGGTGGTGAGTGGCGATGAAGTATGGTGACTACAACATGGGGGCGGGCCCTGTGTCTGAGTGTGGATCTGGGGGTCTTCAAAAGCTCAGGAATGGTCCTGGAGGGGACAGAGGGTCCAGGTAGGGCTGTGCAGTGTCCTTTCTCCAGCCTCAGTCACATCCGCCACTCTCCCACGGCACCTGGCCTCCACCCCTGCCCGTCCACCTGCTCACCTCTGGGCCACTGCGTCGCGGTTGCCCAGAGACAGTTGCCGGGTCACCACTGTTGTTTCCCAGCAGAGGGCTCACACCACCTTGCAGGGCAGGCAGGAGGGACAGGTGGGCCACCAGCGGGGATCCTGGCTGGGCGTGAGGGCTGGGGCCTGCTGTCCTGTGCCCTCTATCCAGCTACCAGGGATGCTGTGGTCCTCTCAGCACTCTGTCCAGGAGCGGCAGGGAATGAGGGAGGGGAGGGTCAGCCTGGCCGGCCAAGCCCCTAGCAGAGGGCCCACCCCCCAAGGCCGCAGGCAGGTGGACAGGGGAGCGGCAGCTCCTCCGTGCAGGACCGCATCTGTCTCCCAGGATGATCCCCAGAGGGCAGCCTCCTGAAAACCTCGGGACCCATGTCCCCCAGACAGCCAGCTCTTTGCCAGGAGGCACCTGCATTGAGCACTGTTAGCACCTCCTTAGAGCCCATGTTCCCAAACGCATTTTTCGGGGGAGAAGCGTGGCAGCACGTGACATGTTCTCATTTTCTTGGACATTTTTCTTCAGGTTCACCAGGGTCTTGGGTTCATCACACTGAAGTACCATTTCCTGCCGGTCTTTTTACCTGACCAGGTAAAAAGTTTATTTCTAAATTTACTATGATGTTGAGTTTTCACTCCCCGCTCCCAGCCAAGTCCCAGCTCTTCTGCAGCCTGTAGGTAATGCATGGTGGTCGTCTTCCGCCAGAGGGAGGGGGGCGCGTCCTGCATCTTATCATCATCAGTAAACAACACTCTGAGAATGTCTGAGCAGAGGGAAGGCTCATGGAGCAGGGAGGCCTGCTGCCATGCACACCCAACTTCCGCATGCATGCACTCCTCAGGTCTCTCTTTTTTTAATTTTTGTTAATTTGACAAGGAATGATAATTCACGGCGTGTTTAGTCCCTCGTGAAAGTAACAAATACAGGTTTCCCACATACCAAAAGTAGAGTGCTCCTATGAAAACTTTCATAAGCCAAAACAGTTTTTTGAAGAATCAATTATCATTAATTCATTCGGAAGAAATGCCAAGCATTCCCAAGCCCAAAAAACAACCTCTCTCGGGCTTTTCTGATAACCAGAGACACATCTGGCTAGTGGATGCACAAAGTAAATCGAGATAAAGCCCAGATGCTCTCACAGCTCAGAGCTGATGCGTGATGCTGTGTGGCCCCAGGGAGGGCACTTGGTAGGGTGCCCTCGCTGCCTGCAGTGCACACTGTCTCTGACGGGCTTGCTCCAAAACATGCTGAGCAGTTTTCACCTTCTGACTTTTTTCATAAAAGCAAAAATCCTCTTTGGATTTCTGCTGGTTAGCACAGTCAGGTCCTAGTGCTGTCTCTGGGAAAAGTAAGGTGGTGTAATGCAAACTTCCAGAAAGTGGGGGTGCCTGTGTGCGGAGTTAGAAAATCCAAACAGAGGCTCACCGTGAGCCCACCTGCCACCCCCACACACCCACTCGAGGGCCCCTCAGCCAAGCTCTCCCTGCTGCTACTCCTGCCACTTGCCTTTGTGTGTTATCAGAGACCCCACTCTCCATGGCAGTGCCTATGTGCCCACTTTGCCCTGGAGGGTGGGGCACACCCTCACCAGTAACTTGCCAAACAGCCACCCTTGGGCACGTGCCGTCCTGCTCTGCACTGGCTCGTCTTCCTGCTGAGCGCTGAGCTGGGCCCAGGGGCCACCACATCCTTTCACCATCGTCACCACCAGCCCCGCTGGACGTGTGGGACAAGGCAGGCCTCAGCACGTGCCCCATGTATAGACCCCACCAGACCCAGCCCACTTTACAGATTAAAAAACTGATGCACGAGAGATTAGGCAAACTGCCGAGGGTCACAGTGACCCGCTGGGCCAGTCTTGCACCGAGAAGAGCCTTTGAGGGGATGTCTCCAGACCTGTCACCTTGCTGGGTGGCCAGGGCTCAGGGAGCTGCCAGCTCTGAGAAAGGGTCTCACAGCCCCACCTCAGTGCTCCTGCATTTCAGCACTGGGTCCCCTGAATGTTAGTTAACCCCTCTTCCTTCCCACCTCTATCTCCTTTTGGTGATTTCCTTGCCTTAACCTGCTGGACTGCATGTCTAACCTCCATGGCCCTTTGTACCTGCTCCTGAGGATAACAGCATCGAGGCATCTCCTATTCCCCCGCCCTGAGTATTTGAGGGGTGGGTTTCCTCCAGCTCTGTGCCAAGCCCTCTCCTCTTCTTGTGTGTGTGCGTGTGTGCATGTGTCGAGCCCCGCTCGTGCAGGGGGCCTCCCTCAGACACTGAGGAGCAGGGTGATACTGCCCCGCAGAGCTAGGCAGGGCCCATGTCCACAGCAGGGTTCCCTGGGCCTGCGGCCAGATGCTAGGAGCCAAGTGGAAAGGGGCTGGGTTCTCCCAGGCAGTGTGGAGGGTCGCACACACATGCACACACCTTGCTCGTTCTTGGCAGGCTCATACCCCCACGCGGTGCCAGGCTGGCCCAGCCCCACACTCGGCCTCCTCCAGGAAGCCCTCCTGTTCTAGGTGGGCCAAGGCTCCGGGCCACCCACGCTTGCTCAGCCTGCCCACGGCAGATGTGGGAGAGCGACAAGCTGGCAGCTGGCTGCAGGTGGGGGAGCCTTTCCTCTGTTTCACCCTACAACGTGACAGCCTTTCCGCTGCTGGTGATCGTCAATCCTTCAGAGAGTCCTCGCCTCCCAGCAGCCCCAAAACTGGGAAGGACCCCTTGAGGAAGTTAAAATTCCCTGAAATGTCCCTAGATTGGCCACATGGGTAAAGGTGCTCACAAGGAGGCACAGTCCTTGGGGCAGGGCCCAGGGCAGCTCTAAGGAAGTGGCTGGACACCTCACTGCCCCACCCCACCTCAGACCCGGTGCTGCTCTCCACTCTGGGGAGGCTCCTGCTGGGGGCCCGGACACCCCTCCCGGCTCCTCAGGCCTGACGTCCGCCCTTCTTACGGCTGGCACCGAGGCCAAGCATGGTGACGCCAGACAGACAGTCCCTGCAGTGGACACCTCACGTGGGACAGACAAGATGCCGAGATGGCCCTGCCCCTGCAGGCCACCAGGCCCCACAGTCACCACAGAGACAGGAGCCAGCCACAAGCAGAAGCCCAAGTCCAGGGCCCCTCCCCAGGCAGGGCAGGCCTGCGCCAGTGCCCAGTCCAAGGGCTAGGACCACGGGCAGCCCAAAGGTCCCAAAGAGGGGTGGGGGTGCCCTGGTGTGGTGCCCCCACACCTGTGGCCCGCAGCCACACCGGCTTCACCTACTGCTGCTGGGGACCACCCACACAGACCCATGTCGGCACGAAGAGAGGCAGGGGTCAAGGACTGCAGGTGTTGGGTGGGGCCGCCCCCAAGTGCCAGGTGAATGCAGCCCAGGGACTGGCTCCACTCCCAGGCCAGGGCCTCCCCAGGGATAGGTGCACCATCCCCAGGGAAAATGTTCTCATGGGGGGACCACACACAGCCATGCCCTGGGAGGAGGAGTGAGCAGGAGGCCATGCACTGGGAGTGGGGTCTGGGACCACTGAGCTGGGCAGACGACAGCAGAGCCAGGGTGTAAACAGGCACTGAGAGGGGACAGTCTGAGGGTGCCACCCTCGGGGCAGCCCACTGGGCAAGCCCCTGCCCACCCTGGAATGCAGGCCCAGCTTCCTACCCCTGCCTGACATGGGTCACCCATGATGTCATGATGGACATTGTGACCTCCATCCTCCCGGGCACATCCCTGCACCATGCCTGTCCCCGGCTCCAGCCTCACACCCAGGCTCTTCCCTGCATGGAGGCCCTGCACTGTTGGTGAGGAGGGACCCTACACTCTCCAAGGCTGGCCCTGGATGGTGGTGACCATCCCCTCTAGGAGGTGTGACAGGCCTGAGCCCGGGCTGAGATGGGCCGAGACAGGCTGGCAGCACTGCCCAGGGACGGCTGTAAATGGGTGGGATGGTGCTGGCGGCACCTGCCATCCTCTTTGGTCCCACCCCATTCACAGGCTAGGCCTATGAGAGATCAATGGGGAGCAGCCCAGAGGAGGGGCTCCTGCATCAGCTAAGCCAGCTGGACTAAGGTGCAGGTGGGCTCCGGGCAGGGGCCAAGAGGGGGTGGGGAAGCCCCTGGCCGGACCACAGCCTCTTACCACCCACATGCCCATAGACCTCCTGGATGAAGCTGACACGGCCAGGCAGGCCCCGGGCCGCCCTCCTGGAGAGGCAGCTGCTGGAGGGGGAGAAGCCGGTATCCAGCACTGGGCAGGGGCCCTTCTTCTACATTGGAGGCACCAACGGGGCCTCCATGTGAGTGGTGGGGCCTCAGTGGGGCCTCAGTGGAGCCCAGCCCCACAGCCCCCAGCCCAGCCCAGCCTCAGCTCTGCTGCCTGGCCAGCTCCTCCCCACCCAGGGCCCCAGGCGCCAGGGTCACTGCTGCCTGCCCCCTGCAGAATCAACTCCTACTGCAAGAGCAAGGGCTGGCAGCGCATCCAGGACAGCCGGCGGGAGGACTACAAGCTCAAGTGGTGCGAGGTCAAGTGCCGTGACAGCTACCACAGCTTCCGGGAAGGTGGGGGACCATGGGCCTCAGCCTGCAGGGCCTCCCGGGCAGAGCACAGTCCACGGCCCTCCTGCTGGAACTGCAGGCCATGTGGGCAGCGGTGCTGGCCTGGGCAGCCGTGGCCCCAGGAGATCGCGGCACTGGTGGCCAGGACCCTGGTGGCCACCCACATGCCCAGGAATTTGTCATGCCAGGTGAACAGCTGCTGTACCAGCTCCCCAACAACAAAGTCCTGACCACCAAGATTGGGCTGCTCAGCACCCTGAGGGAATCCTCGAGAATCGTGAACAAGATCAACAAGACAGCTCTGTGTGCCCAGGCCAGGTACGCCACCCTGGCCCCCTGGGCACCCACCACCAGCCCACCCCAGCCCGCAAACCCTGCCCACATCCTCCACTCAGTGGCACACCACCCATTCCTGACCTCCCTCCCTGGGATCCATCCACTCACCACATCCACCCCCACCCGTCTTCCCACTGACCTTCCACAAACCTGCCCAAACACCTGCCACCACACTGTCCTCTCACCCCATGGGCCACCCACTGGTGTCCCCGTTTGGCCATCCACTGCCCACCATGCCCACACCATCCGGCCACCCGTACCTGTTTCCACAGACCATCCGGAGCCACGCAGGGTTTCAGTCACCACTTTCACCCGAAGTCCATTCATCCAGCCACCCACCCCACACCTGCCTATCTACCTCGAAGACCCCACCCACCTCCCACCTCTCCGGACCCTCCCATCCACTCTCCACACACCGATGAGTGGCCACTCAGGCCAGACCCTGTGTCCCCGGGGGTACAGATCTAAAAAGGATGCAGTGCCTGCCCTCGAGGAACTCACATGGACCAGCCCCGGATGCCTTGGGCAACAGAGGTAAGTGCACTCAGCCCAGCTGGGAGGGGCCCTTCTGCCCTAAAGCAAAGGGCATCCCAAGCTGGAGGCACTTAGGGATGTATGCTGACCACTCGCTGCCTGCCGGGCACTGTCCCGCCTGGGGAGGCAGCTCTGCAGTGACCCTTCACAAATGCCGAGACAGGGCAGGGGAGAGCAGCGTGGGAGGAGGCCCAGGGCAGTGGGAGAGGCCGGGAGGTGGGGGAGCAGCCTGAGCCTGCAAAGTAGCCAGGTGGGGACCCACAAAGGAGGGGAGGTGCAAGGGCTCTGCAGAGACAGCAGAGGAGGGCCTGCCTCCCAACTCAGCCCGTGACACGCCCTGCAGCCCGTCCCAGGTCAGATCCCGGAATGGCCCGCCAAGCCTGCAGGGAGGTGGGGAGCCTCCCCCTCCCCGTGTCCTCCCCGTGTCCTCCCCGTGTCCTCCCCACCTCCCTGCTTCCCCAGGGTCCTGAAGATGGAAGAATTTTTCCCAGAGACCTACCGTCTGGACATCAGGGACGAGAGAGAGGCTTTCCTCGCCCTCTTTGATGGTGAGAGGACGCTAGGCTCTAGGCCTGCTCCAGGGGACAGGTTCAGGGCTGGACCTAGATGGGGGCGTGGCCAGGGAAGGAAGGTGGAGCCGGGGCTGAGGCTGCGGACCGAGGGTCTTGGCTACATACGGTGGAGGCTGGAGCCTGGCAGAACCGTGAGCCAAGGCTGGGAGGGCGGTGGAGCCGTGTTGGCGAGGGAAGGGCTGAGATGGGCGTGATCGTGGCCTGCCTGGGCGGGGCCAGGCCTGAGGGGCGGGGCCAAGTCCGGGGGCGGGGCGGGGCGGGGCGGGGAGGGACCGCGCGGGCAGCCAGTGGCTCAGGAAGTTTTCTCTGCAGAAACCCAGATATGGATATGCAAGCCCACCGCCTCCAACCAGGGCAAAGGCATCTTTCTGCTCAGAAACCAAGAGGAAGTCGCCGCCCTCCAGGCCAAGATCCAGAGCATCGAGGATGACCCCATCTACCGCACGATGCCATTCCGGGCGCCGCAGGCGCGGGTTGTGCAAAGGTGAGGGGCATGGGCCCCACGTGGGGTGTTGGTCAGGGAGGGGTTGACACTGGGCCCGCTGGTGCCTGTGAGGGCTCACGGGGGGCGCAGGGCCCACAGAGGAGTCCTTGGCCAAGGAAGGCTGTGGTGCCCGCCGCTGGACCCCTGTGGAGCCAGCAGAGATGGCGGTGTCACAGCCGGTTAGGGTCCCAGAGGAGACGGCCACACGGACAGAGGTTCATGGACGTCGGGGTGGGGCAGGGAGGGCTTGGCCAGTGTGTCCCGCAGCCTGGGCCCTGCCCCTCTGTCCTGCAGGAAAGCCAGCGGGGCAGGTGTCCCTACAGCCTGCCTTTGCCCCATCCCCTGCCCAGCCCGCTTATAGCCTTCAGGCCTGCGACCAGAGCCGACCACCCCTCCCTCAATCCTTCTGCCTCTGGGCAAGGTGTAGGCACAGCCTTTGGCCAGGGGTGCAGTCTGACCTCAGAAAGGTCCCTTTGGACCTCCCCATCTGCCAGTGTGGCCCTCGCTCCTGCCACAGCTGCTGTCTGCTGCCCTTCCCCACCAGTCAGCAGTCCCAAGCTGCCACTCCAGCTTCAGGGTCTTTAGACATACAGCTCCCTCTGCCTGGGAGGTCCCCTCCCTGCTTCTCTCCAAAGCCACCTGCCCTTAAGGTCCAATGTCAGCCTCCTCCAGGCAGCCCTCCCTGCTCACAGGGGCCAATCTGTTTCTACACTCCAGGTTAGGTTCCCAGTGAGAGCTGCACTCTGGGCACCCCTGACACCAGCAGAAGACAGAGGCTCCTTCCTGATTCCTGAGCTGTTTAGGCTCAGAAATGTCCCCTTACCAGTGGATACTGTACTCAGCCAGGCGGGGGTGCTGAGTAGCCGGCCCATACCCAGCTAGGCCAGCCCTGTACTCATCCCTGTGTGCCCCCCAGGTACATCCAGAACCCACTGCTGCTGGATGGGAAGAAGTTCGACGTACGCTCCTACCTACTCATCGCCTGCACCACCCCATACATGGTCTTCTTTGGCCACGGCTATGCCCGCCTTACCCTCAGCCTTTACAACCCCCATTCTAGTGACCTCAGTGGCCACCTGACCAACCAGGTAAGGGACCCCACAGTTGAAGGCCCTCCCTGCAGCCTCAGGGAAAAGACCACTGCTCGTGAACGCAGAGTTCCACTGTAGATATGGCCCTGGTCCAAAGGTGGCCAGGGCCGCCCTGCCTAAGTCAGCACTGTGGCAGGGCACTCTGGGGAGATTATCTCCCTGCACCCCAGCCCCAAGCTCACCCACTGCGGGTGGGGATGAGGTGCATGTAGGCGGAGGAGCCCGGGGCAGGGGTCTCTGTGACAACCTCAGCAAGAGATCCTGTGGGCAGAAGTTTGCAGTGGAAGGTTCTTCCCAGGGGGCCCTCTGTGAACATCCATGAGGGACTTCATGGCCAGAGGGTCTGGGCAGAAGGCCTTGTGGGACGCTGCAGCAGACATTGTCCCTCCACAGTGTCCTGGGAGGCAGGGCCTCATGGCATCTCTGGGTAGCTGGGTTAGGGTGAGGCTGTCTCTAGGGGCCCTCGGGGGGCAGGGCCTCTGGGTGCTTGGGGCGATGGTCTCCAGGCACTGCACTGCCCCCACCCAGTTTGTGCAGAAGAAGAGCCCCCTCTACGTGCTGCTCAAGGATGACACGGTGTGGAGCATGGACCATCTCAACCGCTACATCAATGACAAGTTCAGGAAGACCAAGGGGCTCCCCAGAGACTGGGTCTTCACCACCTTCACGGTCTGTGTGCTGCCCCACCCAGCCTGGGGGGTGGGGGCCCAGGGCCAAGCCCCCTCAGGGCTTGTGGGAGCAGGGCTTGTCTGCCTGTTTCCGTGTTGGTGGAAGCTGGCTGTGAGAGGTGTCTCCTTACTCACCGCTCCCGGGATAAGTCACACCACCTAAAATTCACCAATTTAAAGTAGGTTCAGTGGTTTTTAGTCTATTTAAAGGTGTGTGAAATCTCTCCAGAAAGAAACCCTGTCCCCATTTCCCTCCCCCTGGCTGCTGGCAACCACTCATCTACCTTCTGGCCTGGTAGGTTTCCCAATTCTGGATATTTCCTACACAATATGTGGCCTTTACTGGCTTCTTTCCCTGAGCATAATGCTTTCAAGATTCATCTACGCTGCAGTGCATGTCAGTCTTCATTCCTTTTTATGGCTGAACAATATTTCATTGTAGGGATATATAATTTGTTTGGATAAACATTCATCAGTTGATGGACATGAATTGTTTCCACCTTTTGTTTTTGAATAATGTTGCCATGAATATTCATGTACAAAATTTTGCATGAACACAGTTCTCTTGGGTATATACTTAGGAATGGAATTTTCAGGTCATATGGTAACTCTTATATTTAACTTTGAGAACTGCCACTCTTTTCCATAGTGGCTGCGGTATTACACATTCCTGCCAGCAATGTATGAAGGTTCCAATTTTTCTATGTCCTTGCCAGCGCATTATTTTTCTCTTTTTAACACAGCCATCCAGTGGGTGTGAAATGGTATCTTGCTGTGGTCTTGATTTTCATTTCCACAATTACTAACAGTATTGAGCATCTTTTCATGTGCTTATTGACTATTTGTATATCTATTCGATCCTTTATCTATTCTTTCTTATTAGGGTGTGAGAGCTCTTTATATATTCTGAATACTAGACCCTTATCAGATAAGTGATTTGCAAATATTTTCTCCTGTTCTGTGAATTGTTTTTCACTTTCTTAATAATGTCCCTTTTTGCACAGAAGTTTTAGATTTTGATTAAGTCCAGTCTATTTTTTCTTTGCCTATCCATGCTTCTGATGTCATATCTAAGAATCCATTGCCAAATCTAGGATCATAAAGATTTGTGCCTATATTTTCTGCTGAAAGTTTTGTAGTTTTAGCTTTCAATTAGCTCATTAATCATTGAGTTATTTTTTATATATGGTGTGAAGTAAGGGTCCAACTTCATCATTTTTCAGATGGCTACCCATTTGTTTTAGAGACTGTTCTTGGCACATAGTTGAAAAACGATTGACCAGATATATGTAAGTTTATTTCTGTCAATTCTATTCCATAAGTATGTCCATCTATCCTGATTCAAGGTCCACACTGTTCTGACTGCTGTAGCTTCATTCATTCTATTGATGTTGTGTTACATTGATTGATTTCCTTGTGTTGAACCACTCATATTTCTGGGATAAATCCCACTCAGACATGATATATTATCCTTTAACTATGCCGCTAGATGTGGTTTGCTCGTACTTCATTGAGTACTTTTTGTGATTTTCTTTTTTTCTTTTTTCATTACTAACTTACCTTGTTATAGGTTACTCAGATTTTCAATTTCTTCATGGATCAGGTTTATTCATTTGTCTAAGAATTTGTTCATTTCTTTTAAGTTATCTAATTTGTTTGCAATATAACCATTCATAGTAGTCTATGAACAACTATAATCCTTTCTGTAATCATCTGCACTTCTATGTAAGGTTTTTCTTTCTTGATTTTAGTAATCTGAGTCTTCTTTTTTTGGGGTCAAATAGCTAAGGGTTTGTCAGCTTTGTTGATCTTTTCAATAAACCAGCTTTCGGTTTCATTTATTTTCTCTGTTATTTTCTATTCCATTTATATTCACTCCAATCTGTATTATTTCCTTTTGTTTGCTTTGCATTTAGTTTTCTCTTCTTTTTATAGTTTCTTAAGGCTGAAGTTTATAGACTATTGATCTGAAATCTCTCTTCTTGGTTAAGTAGGTATTTATAGCCATAAAGTTCCCTCTGAACACTGATTTTATTGCATCCCATAAGATTTTTGTGTGTTCTATTTTCATTTTCACTTGCCTAAGAGTGTATTGCTCATTTCCACATATTTGTGACCTTTCCAATTTTCCTTTTTTTATTTTTAAATTCATTCCATTGTGGGTAAAGAACATATTTTATATGATTTTAGCCCTTTAAAAATTATTCTTTTAATTGAAGTAGTTGATAGACAAAGCCCTTTAAAAATTATTGAAACTCGTTTTATGTCCTAACATATTGTCTACCTGGAACACCTATGAGCTTGCAGATGTGGTATTGATGGTACATGTGTATAAGGCTCAAGTTCAGGAGAGAGGTCAGCGCCAGGCATTTAAATGGGAAGCCAGAAGACTTTCATCACCTGTGGATGGGAGCACATTCCATGTGCACTTGAGGAGAATGTTTTCTGCTGTTGGGTGCAGTGTTCTGTCTATGTCTGTGAGGTGGTGTTGGTTAATAGTGTGTTCAAGTCTTCTATTTACTTGTTGGTCTACCTAGGTGTTCTATCAATCATTGAAAGTGGGATATTGAAGTCTCCAACTGTTATTATTGAACTATTTCTCCCTTCAGTTCTGTTAGTTTTTGCTTCATGTAGCTTGGGGTTCTGTTGTTGGTCCTTGTTTATAATTACTACATCTTTTTGATTTATGATTATAAAATGTCCTCTCTCTTTTTCCAGTGACAATTTCTGTCTTAAATTCTATTTTCTTTGATATTAGTATAGCCACTCCTGCTCTCTTTTGGTTACTGTTTGCATGATACATTTTTTTCCATCCTGTTACTTTCAACCTATCTGTGTCTTTGAATCTAAAGTGTCTTATGCATAGCTTATCAAGGATATTTTTAATGCATTCTGCCAATCTCTGCCTTTTATTGGAAAGCTTAATCCATTTACACTTAATATATTACTCATAAGGTAAGATATATGCCTCTGCTCTTTTGGTATTTTCCTATATGTCTTATATCTTTTTTGTTTCTCAATTCCTTCATTATTGCCTCCTTTTGTGTAAAATAGATGTTTCCTAGTGTGTCATGTCTAGCGTCATTTGTTTTACCATATATTTTTCAGTTATTTTCTTAGTTGTTGCCCTGAGGATTACCACTTAACACCTTAATTTATAACAATTTAGTTTGGATTAATAGCAAGTTAATTTCAATAGTATACTTTTTTTTCCTATATAGTTCTGTCCCTCCCTTTATGCTGTAATTGCTCCAAATTATAGCTCTATATATTGTGTGGCCCATCAACATAGATTTATAATTATTGCTTTATGCAGTTGTCTTCTAAATCAGATAAAATAAAAAAGCAATTACCAAAAAATACATTCATACTGTCTCTTCTATTTAACTATGTAGTTCCATTTATGGGTGCTCTTTATTTCTTCATGTTAATTCAAATTATTGTCTAGAAGCCTTTCAGCACAGTCCTACAACTGATACTCTCTAGTTTCTTAAATCTGAGAATGTCTAATTTTTCCTTCATTCTTGAAGAATGGTTTTACTGGAAATTGAATTCTTGGTTGACAGATCTTTTTTTCTTTCAGCATTTGAATATGTCATCCTATTGCCTCTGGACTCCATTGTTTCTGATGAGAAATTGGCTGCTAATCTTATTGAGGCTCCCTTATGATGAGTCCTTCTCTCTTGCTAATTTCAGCATTCTTGGTCTTTTATCTTTGGAAAGTTTCCTTACGAGTGTGGATCTCTTTTGACTTTATCCTACTTGGAGCTCACTGGCCCCCTTAGATGTGTAGATTGCTTTCCATCAAATTCAGGAAGCTTTCTACCATTATTCTCCAAATATTTTTCCGGCCTCTTTCTCTCCTCTCCTTCTGGGACTCCCATTATACATGTCAGTCTGCTTCATGGTCCCACAGGTCTCTCTGTAGCTTTGCTTATTTTTCTTCATTCCTTTTTCTTTCTATTCCTCAGAATGGATAATCTCAATTGACCCATCTTCACAAACAGCTCAAATCTACTGTGGAGCCCCTCTGGTGAATTTTTTTTAATATCAGTTATTATACTTCTCAATTCCAGAATTCCTATTTGGTTCCATTTTATAATTCCTATCTCTTCACTGACGTTCTCTATTTGGTAAGACCTCATTCGCATATTTTCTTCAGCTCTTTTCAAGTGAGGTCTCCCCAGGAGCCACCAGACAGATCACTGCAAATAGCTAAAATTCTTTGCAAGTCAGGTCCATTCTGCTATCTCCAATACTGAGATACAGGCTTTTTTCAAGATTATCACTGAGCTAGGAAGTGGGGGATAAAACTAACTAGGTCAAGTTAAATTGCTACAAAGCTCACTGTTTTTACCAAGAGTCAAGAATCTTCTTGAATAAGCACTTCTCGGGTTGCTGCAAGGCTTTGGTTAGTTTCCAGAGTTCTGAAAAAGATTGAGTCTGACAATATTTGCCAGTTTTTGGTTGCTTTTATGAAATGTCTTATTTTTGCATGTCCTTCCTTCTGCCTTTTTCAGTGATGTTCTCCTTTGCCTTTTGAGCCCACTCCAGTGAGGCCTCTTTCTTCCTGTTGTGTCACTGAAATGCTTGTCAAGGTCACCGGGGACCTCCGTGCTGCTAAACCCTCAGTTTCCAGCGCTTTTGTCCCCTGACCTGACAGTCACTTTGGAACCAGCTGCTCACTCCCTGGCACTCTTTCTCTTGGACTCCAGGACGTTGGCCACTCACTCTCTGCCCCCTGTGCTGGCACCTTGTCTCCCAACCAGTGCTCTCTGGAAGCTCAGGGCTCAGCCCAGTGTGCTGCCCTTTGCATCCATTGGTGATAAAAGCCTCCTGGCTCCACTCTTAAATGTCAGGCCCTGACATCTCTCCTGGACTCGAGCCTTATACCCCATGGCCCATCAACACTACATCTGCAAGCTCATAGTTTTTCCAGACTCCACAGTCCCCTTCCTCTTTTCAGTTGACAGAGGCCCCATCCTTCCAGAATCTCAGACTAAACACCTTGAGATAACTCTTCATTCCTCTTTTCATAGCTCATAATCCATTCATCAATCAGTCGGCATGGCTCTACCACAAAATATGTCCAGAATCCATGCCATCATGTCTGCCTGCCCAGTCACTGCCGTGTCTCACTTGGATTATTGCAGCAGCTTCCTCACGACCCCTCATTCTCTCTCAGCACAGCAGCCAGGAGACCCCACTAGGAAGGGTCAGACATCCACTGGCAGCTCGAACCTCAGGGTCACAGGCAGGTCTTCCCCATGTGTCCATAACTCGCTCCATCCACGCAGACTCACCCTTCCTACAGCGCCTCAGCATGCTCCCACCTGCAGCCCCTGCTCAACCTGATGGCCCGTGCCCCACCCTCAGCCCCTCCTCTCCGTCTTTAGTCTTTGTTCACTGCCTCCTTGATGAGGCCCACCCAGACCATATCCCTTTCTATATTACAACAGCCATCCCACAACTCCCCAACCTCTTGCCCTCTCCATTTTCTCCATGAGCATTTAATATGCTCTATGAGGTGTATGATGACTTACATATATTTGCTGTCATTCTCTCCTGCCTCAAGTGCACTGCTCAGGGGCAGACATTCCTCATGAGTGTAACAGTGAATGAGTTTCTGTCTGTGAGCCTGTGCCTCTGAGGGTGTGAAAATGTGGGCAGGTGTGGCTGTGCGGGGTGAGGACGCAGGTGGGAACCCAGGTGGGGGGTGCAGATGGGTGCCTATGTGAGAGCACCAGTGGGAAGTCACGTGAGAGCATGGGCGGGGCTTCGGGCGAGGGAACAGGAGGGAGCGCAGCTGGGGGCGCAGGTGAGGACAAGGCAGGAGCCCAAGTGATGTAGGTGCCGACGCAGTTGGGAACATGGGTGGGCAGCGTGGCTGCGGCTGCTCAGGCCTCGGAGGTGTAACTGGGGCCCACAGGTCACACACAGTCACCCTCTCTTGGCCCCACCCACAGAAACAGATGCAGCAGATCATGGCCCACTGTTTCCAGGCGGTCAGATCCAAGCTCAAGCGCAAGCTGGGTTACTTTGACCTCATCGGCTGTGACTTCTTGATTGATGAGAGCTTCAAGGTGCTGTTGAAGCATCCCAGGTGGGGGGAGGGAGAGGTGGCTGGCAGGCAGGTGCAGGGAGGCAATCCCCTTGGTGGACTCTGCAGTCAGAACCCGCAAAGCCCTGGGGTGGCATGTCTGCAAGGAGAGCTCCGCTCACCCTGAAGCTGGAGCAGCCCCCAAGGCCAGGTTTTCAGACTCTCAGTCTGAGCCCCTCGGGCAGGCAGCGGGTGTGAGGCCACAGAAAAGAAGCAACAGTCCCAGAGCCACTGGTCTACCTGGGACCAGGACCTCAGCCTCCCGCTAGCCAAGTGGTTGGGGGAGGGGTGCTGACCAGTGCTGGGCCCAGGTTTGGCTGCTGGAGATGAACTCCAACCCCGCTCTGCACACCAACTGTGAAGTCCTGAAGGAGGTGATTCCTGGCGTGGTCACGGAGACCCTGGGTGAGGCTCTTGTGCAGCCCCCACTACCTGCCAGGTCTTGGGTGCGCCATCCCACTTCTCCCCAAGTTTAGACGCCCACAAGCCCAGCTCTCCAACGTCCAAGGGCCTGCGTGGCAGCCACACCCTCACTCAGGCCCCGTCTCCCCCACCTCATCCCCACCCAGGTCCCACCCCTGATCTCTCCCCAACTCCTCTGGCCCCAGAACCTCCCCGCCAGCCGGGCAAACGGGCCGCGGGGAGGCTGTGTCCCTGCCCCTCGCATGTCCGCGCCCACGTCCCATCACCCTCCCGGTCCTCCCCAGACCTGGCTCTCGAGACCTTCCGGAAGAGCTCCGGCAGCCAGAAGATGCTGCCCTTGCAGTCGCAGCACCGCTTCGTGCTCCTGTACAACGGCGAGGCGGACCTAGGGCCGCGCCCCGGGGACTTCCGCAGCTCGCCCCGCCCGCCACCACCGCCACCAGGGCCGGCCCGCGAAGCAGAGGCCTCCGGACTGCCCCCGCTCCGCGCCGCCGACAGGCGGGGCCCGCGCGGGCCCGCGCCACCCCGGGCCCCCGGCGGGGCGCCGGGGCGGTCCCTCTCGACGCCGAGGCGCCCTCCCGGCCTTCCGCCTGCCGCACTGATGGCGCCCCGATGGCGCCCCGGGGAGGAGCGCGCGGCGCACAGGGACGCGGACCATCGTGGCTACTAGCGGGCGGGCCACCGGCGCCCCCTCGGGGACCTATAAAGACTACTTTGTTACAAACACCGCCTCCGCGGCGCGGATGCCCCAGGCTTCACCACACTCGCTCCCAGGGCCCCTAACTTTCCTGCAGGCAGCAGTCTGCAGAGGCCAGAAGACCCTGGGCTATGGGCGAGGGGCACACGGTTGCAGCAGAACGGCCCTGAAGGCTGTGCCCCACTGCTGGCCCCACGCAGCCTACTCACTGTGTTGTGCGTGAGTCCAGCCTCAAGGTTTCAGGAGATTCAGGGCCTCTGATGTGTCCAAGCTCTACCACCACCAAGTGCCCAGGCCAGCCATAATCCCCTCGCCACACTGCCCACAAGCCCGCACGTACACTGGTCCAGATCCCCAGTGTACACACCTCCTCCTACACCCCGTCATGAGTCCTGCCCTAACCTCTCCAATGGTCACCACTGTCACAAACACCCTTCTCCTGACACGCCCATACTCCTGACCTCAAATCCACCCTGGACATCAGTGGGTCCACCACTAGTAGGAATTTTGGTGTGACAAGCCAGTCCTATATCCCCGCGACAGGCTGCTCCACTGGGGAGGGCATCTCCATTCCCGGGAGGCAATGACCACAGCACCCCTAGAGGGCGCAGTGCACCGCTGGGGCCCAGCCAGCCCACAGGAGGGCGCAACCCCAGAGCCAGGAGGAAGAAGGAGCTGGGGCTCAGAGAGAGTCGTCCCCAGGTCATAGAGTTACTGGGGCCCACGTTCAGCGCCAGAGACTAACCTGTCCAGTCATTCCCATTCTGCCCACCCAGCCCTCACATGCCCCCACCCCACTGCACCCCTCAGCGTCCTGCTGCCATGGCCTGGAGTGTGGGGTCCCTGGCAAAAGGCAAGAAGCACACACTTGTCACTGTGTGATTGGGGTCCAGGAGTCCTGTGTCCTCTCCCAGCGCATTTGGTGGTCTCTCCATTAGGAGCCAAGCTCAGCCACTGCCTGGATCCGGAGGCTGGGGGGCTGGGGGACTGAGGGAGTGAAGACTAGCCTCCATCGGGGAGAGGTGGCCGCCTGCATGGGCTGAATACACCAGCTCTTTGTAAAATGCACCACTGCACCTTCAGGGGCAGGGCCACGTTCCCTGCTGGCTCCCAGGCTGCTGTACCACGTCACCAAGGGTCACCTCCTGATACCCCAGTGGGGGGCCACAGCTCACAGGCATCTCCTCACATCCCACCCACCTACCCTGCCACAGGTTTGCCCCACATACTGTCTCCTGGTTCCTGATGTCCCCCAAGCTCAGCCAGCCTGTCAGTGTGGCATTTCCAGGTGACCTGAGGCCTAAGGGAGATGCTTTCCCCACTTCCCTGGGCCCTGAGTGGGTGCAGTAAACCATGAGGACCTGTGATGTGACGAGAAGTGATGCTGACGTGGCCTGCCCTATCCTGACTGGACCCCCAGCCCAGGGCTCCCCAAAAGGCCTGGGATATCTGTTGCTCTTGGGTCCCTGGTGCCCTCTGAGAGCCCGAATATCAATAAATGAGGTTTCCTGAGAACCACTGCTGTTCTTCCCACACCCCTGCCTCCATCTGGATCCTCTCCTGGCCCCACCCAGCTCACATGGGGCTCTGAACTCACCAGAACTGTAAGGATCACCAGGGACAGACGTGCAGCCTGGGTGCTGTGGGCTACAGGGAACCTGAGCATCTGAAAGACCCTGGACACCTGGCGTACCTGGGCACCTTGAGCACCTGGAGTACCTAAACACCTGGGTATCTGGAAGTGCAAGGTGTGCCACGATATGCAAATGATATTCTGGGCAGCAGGCACAGCAGAGGTCAGGACCCCCACAGGCTTGAGGAGGCAGCCTCAACAGGGGCTGGGGTGGCTTCCCTGGTGCCCAGCACTGAGGTGCAGTTTGTGGTCCTCAGTGAACTTAGGTTCCAGAAGCTGAGTGTCCCCCCAGCACACCCTCCACCAGGGGCGAGTCCAAGGGTCCTGCTGGCGGGCTGGAACTTAAGCACGGCCTTCTACCTGCAGAAGTGTTGGGTTCAAGCTGCCCTTGGCTCCAACCCAGCCCCACCCATGGACCCCCAGCATCCCTGCAGCCTCCATCCTGAGGGCTGCCCAGCACAGGCCCTCCCCTGGCACCCACCAGTCTGAGCGGCCAGCCAAAGAGCCCCAGGACTTGAGGACATCCCTGTCAGCCCCTCCCCGAGGACATATCTGAGAAAGGGTCGGGAGTAACCCCAGGCTGAATCACCTTCTCGGGAAAGCACCTCAATTTCTGAGGCTTTCTGGAAATGACCACCCTGGGCACAGCCACTTCTTGGGGTCCAGGGCCCGACAAACACCTCAGGGGCCAGCCAAAAGGGCAGCCCCTTCCTGACCTCAGAGCTCAGCTCAGAATGGAGAGGCACATCTGTGTCCTGAATGTCCAGGAAACCAGATGGCTGGGGATTTGGGGGCAGGAGTGATGGCCCCAGGTCCTGGTCAAGCCCCTGGTGGCCTGGCATCATGGACCTATCTACTCAGTGGGTGTGCCTGCCCTGGACAGTCCCCTGCAGCTGCCTCAGGACGGGCTTGGAAGGGCTGGTGGCCAGTTTTGTCTAGGATGAGCCCCTGCCCGGCCCCGCCACAGTGTGTCTGTCCAGCTGGGGGGTCCCACACTGGCTGAGTCCAGATCTCAGTACAGGGAGGGGCAGGGGCCCCCTCGAGCAAGGTGAGGGGGTGGGGGCTGGGTGAGGAGCTGCTGTGGCCGGAAGCCCTTCTGGGAACAGAGGGTGGCCTCTGGGCCCTTATCTGAGGCTGAACAGATGCGGCGGACTCCAACCCCATGGGGAGGGACTGTGGTTTTCCGGAACAGATGGAAAGCCTCTCTGGGGTGGGGTTCCCAGAGGGAGCGGCGAGAGTCCTGAACTGGCATGGGCAGAGTCTCACCTTGGGGTCCCTCTCACGGCTTGATGGCCTGGAGGTCAGTCCTGGCCGCCAGGCTCTGCAGGTGGGCACACACCTGCCCCCAACCCAGGAAGCTGGGCTGAGGGTGGGGGACGGGTCCTCCCAACAGCACCAGCCCTCACCCCTTCCCATGTCCACCCATGTTCCTCTCCTCCCAACTGGACTTGCTCTAAAACCTGTGGTGGCAGCCTCTGCACTCCCATGCCCTGGGGTCTCCACCTGCCCTCTGGCCTCAGGCCCCATGCCCCCAGCCGCACATAGGCCCTGTGCCCCTGAGCGCTCATGAACCACAGAGGTGAGCCCCTTTGTGCCCCTTCCCTGCTCTGTGCCCTCTGGGCTGGGACACCAGGGCTGGGCCACACTTGCAAATCGTGGGATTCTGGGGGCACCGCAGAGGCTGCCTGGGAAGGAGGGAGGGAGAGCAGGAGCAGGTGGACAGAGCTGGGCGGGTGTAGGGTGCAATCCCACACTGTCCTGTCCTGCCCGCCCCAGCCGCGGAACCCCCACCCTGCTCTGCGTCAGTCCCCCACCCTCGTGCTGACTTTCCCAGCGCTGTCACCCCACGGGCCGCCCACGAGGAGTTTCCACGCTGAATCAACACTGACTCACAAGGCCCCTTGGGACCTGAGCGTGGGCAGGGAAGGCCACGGACCTGACTTCTGTCCCACCAGGGCAGCCGTGGGCACCCATGTGCCCAGCCTGTGGGGGTGGGGCAGTCAAGTGACCCAGGTGAGAACAAGTCCCAAGGACAGCCAGCCTTCCAAAGTGGGGACGGGTACGGGGTTGGCAGGACTGCCCATCGGGACTGGGTGACGGTGAAGACCAATGAGCCAAATCGGGGGCTCTCCAGGGCCACATGCAGGTGGGAGGGTGCATGGGCGTCACAGTGCTGGGGCTGCAGGAGGGAGGCCAGGTATGCTGGCACCTGGAGGCCACCGCTGCGGAGACCTGTCTCCACAGGCCACCGCTGTCTCGCCCTGGATAGCCCTGGGTGCCAGCCCTGCCAGAGGCTGGGAGCCCACTGCTCACCTCCACTGGGCAGGACCCAAGAACCATGCCCTGAGGGAGGGGAGGCGAGCTTGGAGAGAGGTGGGGGCTAAGAGCAGACCACTCTGAGGCTGTCCGCCACCACCAGGAAGTGCGGGGTATAGAAACTGGCCTCACCCTGAACTGGGGCCTGAGTGACACTAGGACAGGTACCCCACAGGGGCCAGCCCAGAACCCAGAGTCCAGAGCAGCAGTGACCCAGAGGCCAGACACAGGCCTAGGACCCCGCTGTCCCAGTGTGCGCCCAGCAGACTTCCAGGGGAAGGGGGTTGCATAGGGCAAAACAGAGGCACAGAGGGCAGGGGCCCAGCACAGTGACCCTTATCCAGGGAGCCTTCCAAGCCCTGTGGTGTCTTGTTCAGGACTGGGCTGGACTGGCCCTGATTTCTGTGCTGCCCACTCCCACCCAGGGCAGGAGAGGCTATGGGCACTGGAGTGGGGAGGCCCTGGAGTCCACGTCTCACCTCCCTGTCCCCCAGCACACGTCTACTCAGGTCAGAGACAAGTGTTTATTGAGTGCTGCCTGCAGCCCGTCCTGTGCAGGACTTGGCACACCATGGGCATAGCTCCTGCTATGGGATCCAGGGGCCCGCAGACCCCACCCCACAGGGCCCGCGAGGGAGGGAGGCGACCACAGTCGTGTCTGCCTCCCACTGGGTGTAGCCATAGCCGCTGTCTCTCCTTCATGGTCTGGGAAACTGATGGCTGTCACCACCCCCCACCCACTTCCACCATTGAGGGAAGCAAGGCCGGGCCCAGAGGTGGGGACCCACAGCAGGGCACTGAGCCCTTGCTCCCAAAGGTAGGCTCTGCGGGAGCCCCTAGGAGGGTCTGTCTCGGCCGTCTGGCAGGGGACGGCCAGGCCTCATGCCCACAGGTGCCCCAGCCGGCCCTTGTCCTCTGACAGCTGCTCCCCACGCTCTTCCTCAGGGAACTGGCAGCTGCAGGCATCCTCGGACGCTGGCAGTGCCTCTGGGAGCAGCTGGATCTCTGAGGAGGGGCTGCAGTCAGCAGGCAGGCTGGGGGCCGGCACCCCCCACCCCGGGGCTCAACTGACCTGGGGGCCGTTCTTGCGACCTCTTCAGCTGCCAGATGTGCAGGCCGAGCTGGGCGGCAGTCAGAACCAGGACACAGGCCACCATGGTGGGCAGCACAACAGCCAGCAGGCCACGGGGCTCGGCGGGCGGCAGCCCCGGGCTGCACACGGCATTGTGCGTCTTGTTCCCGGGGAACATGGTGGGGAACCCAAAGCGGGAGCAGCTGGGACACAAGACACAGAGCCAGGTCAGCCCCAACCACCAAGCGGGCCCTGCACACAGCTGCTGTCCTCCGGCTGTCTGGGGCACCACACCAGGAGGGTCAGGAGAGGCCCTGCCCTGAAGAGCCCAACCACCTGAAGGGCCAGGACTCACTCTGCCCAAGGTTTGCAGCGGCCCTCGCGGCCCTCAGAGAAGGTCCCTGTGGCACAATCCACACACTCGAAGCCGAAACTGAACTTCCCTGGAGACAGACAGGCAGACAGGCTGTGGGGTCGCTGGGGGTGCAGCGGGAGCTGTCTGGGGCCCAAGTCCACAGGAGAATGACCACACACACCTCATCCATTCGACAGAGGTCTCCGATGCCCCCAGGACCTGGACCTGGGGTAAACCAGGGCCCTGTGGGCCCCGCCTAGGGCAGGCATCTGTGGGCGCCTGGACTGAGTGGAGGCTCCATGGGCAGACATGGGGCAGCAGAGCAGGAGTGGGGCAGAGGGGAGAGGAGGGGAGCAGAGAGGCTGCCTGCTGCAGGCTGGAGATTTTGGGGATGCCAGGAGCAGGTGGAAGTGGGGCAAGACCAGGTCGAGCCTTACACTTGGTCTACACTTGGTCCAGTGGGCTGCGGTCAGGAGGCCAGTGAGGGTCCTGGGGAGAGGCGGTGAGGCTGGCACCCCTGTGGACGCTAGACCACCCCCCAGGTCCAACCTCACACACGCCCCCAGTCAGCACTCCTCCCAGTCCCCAGGTACTCAACCAGGCTCCTCCCATCAGGAAACAAGCCAAAGGAGGTTGAGAGGCTCTGTCCAGAAAAGGGGTTGGCCCTAGGACACTGGTGACTGCCCACTCAGAGGATATGTCTGCACACCCTCCTGCCCCTTGCTGCACACCTGCTCTGACTGGGTCCCCAAACACCCTGGCCAGCTCCTGTGCAGGCACCAGCGATTTACCTTGAGGTCGAACCCCCTGGCCAGGTGGGCACGGGTGGTGCTTGCAGACCTGGCACTGCGGGTCTCCACAGTGGTACTCGGGTTGCACACACATGCAGCTCTGCTCAGGACAGACTTCGGCTGGACAGGAGACAAGCCAGCCTTCTCAGCAGCTGGCGGGAGCCCCTGCCTCCCCAGGCTCCCCACAGCCGTCCAAGGGAACAGAGATGTCAGGGCAGGGCTGCCTGTGGCCCCCACCCTCAGACGGCTCCAGGAGCCAGAGAGAGCCTGTCTGGGAGCTGGGACCCTGGCTGGGCCCAGTGGTGTTCCTCCTCCATGGGTGCCCAGCTCTTCTGCCCACGTGGCCAGGCTGTGTTCCTCCTACTGCCCTGAAGCTGCTCCCGAGCACGGTGGCTGGGACGCGGCATGTTGCCAGAAGCTGTCCTTTCTGGATAAGGGAGTTGCCTGGGAGACCTGCACCCCTCCCCTTTCCATCCTGCACTGCCTACAGCTGCCAGGACCCTCCAGGCAGCCTGTGCACCACATCAACCGCACTGAGGCCTGGGACCCTCAGCGCCCCCCTTCCCACCGCCCAGATCCCGGCAGGGTGACGCTGGGGGGTTCCCTGCAGTGTTTGTCCCCAAACATTCCATCTGCTTGGAGTCAGGGATGGGGATCTGCGAACACTAGCTGGGGTGGCCTGTTTGATGGCCAGGCGCTCACTACCCACTCAGTGGGATCCAGGACAGCCCTCCACCACCTCCGGACCCCAGACATCTCTGGGAAGGCTCTGCACCCTTCACCCCCGCCCTTCTCTGGGTCACTGGTCTGAGCTGGGCACGCCTCTGCCTCTCCGGATCGCCCTGGGATCCAGAGCTCTGGAGCCGGAAAGTTTGCCCGCCCCCGCGCCCGGGTCTGAGCCGCTGCCCCGCAAGCCGCACTTTCTGAGCCGCGCCTTACCGGAGGCGCACGAGCGGCAGCAGCGCGCATCCGTGCCCGTCCCAAGCAGAAGGAGGCCGGGGCCGCAGAGCAGAGCCCCGGAGGAGCTCTGGGCCAGGCCGAGAGCGCACAGCAGAGCGACGCCACACAGAGTCAACTGCGCACCCCTCGTCCGCATGGCCCCCATCGCTGGACGGAGCGCGGGGATTTTAGGAAGCCTCGGCCACGCCCCCACCCGGCCACGCCCAAGCCACGCTACGCCTCTGCCGCGCCTCAGGGAGCTGGAGAGGTTGCTCCGGTTAAAGAGGAGCCCAGCGCAGCAACCGAATTCGGGGACAGGCGGAGGCAGAGAATCTGCGGGCGGAGCAGCTGTGTGGCGGTGGCGGGCACGTGTCTTTACACTCGGGCGACCGTCGGGGTGGCGATGGCTGTCAGCTGTACCAAATGAACCGCCCTGTGGGGAGAGGGCGCTTTGTGCGGGAGGAAGGGGGCGCCTGTGAGAGGGTGTGCTTGGGGGAGGGGGCCTAGGGAATCCCTGTACGTTCCTCTCAATTTAGCTGTGAACCTTAAACTGCTCTAAATAAAGCCTATACTTTTAAAAGGTCAGCGGAGCCCTGCAGGACCTCAAAGGGGCAGGGTCCCAAAGCGCAGGCTGAAGCTGGCGGGGCTGCACTGCAGAAGTCGAGGAGGCCAAGTGTGGGGGCCCCTTTGGCCCAGAAATTCCTGTCCAGGGCTAGATATGCCCCACAGAGCATGTTATGGGGGGACCCCAGGCACAGCCTGAATTTCCAGCCACCGGGTCTGCAGGGGTGGCAGGCGGCACCCTGAGTCATCACAAGTTGACGGTGTCCACAGGGTCTGGTGCAGGGGCCGCCCCCGAGGGTGGAGCTGGCCCGGGACTGCCCCTTCGCTGCACCCCATACCACCTGCAGCTTCCTGGGGGGATGGAGAGCTCCATGGTCTTTTAAAGATCTTCTCTGACCGGTGAAGCTTAATCCTTGCCCCATCACTTCGAAGATGAGCTGGATTTAGTAACTGGCTTTAGTAAAGACAGGAATTGGCAGTTTGTGACTCAACTGTTGTTCTCAAGTCCTCTTCCTCTGAGAAGTACACAGGCCAGCAGGAAAGGGAGGGGGTGCTAGGATGGGCTGTGACTCCAGGCTGCCAGACACTTGAGGAGTCAGGTGAGGCTCTCGGTTCTGGGGAAGGCGCCGAGGTCTCCATTCTGCTCCTCCATGGGGAGGCTGTCTGGCCATACCTGGATGCCAGGTAAGGTGCTGCGCATAAGACAGCTGGGCAACTCTGGGCCTTCTGTCATTGCAGACCTGAGAGGTCAGGTCTGTGCCCACATGGGGTCACCCCAATTCTGGGAAGCACCCAATACACTTTGGGCCCAATAAATTTGATAAATGCCCTACAATGGTGCTTGTCCAATCATGGCACGTGCCAGTTGGTCCCTTCTGGCAGCAAGGACAGAGTCAGAACCTTCTGGAATCGCTGTGGGGAGGGGTCCTGGGGTGGAAGGAGCTGGCCCCTCCATGCTGCCACCCACAGTGGCATGCCAGTCAGAGGGCCATGGAGAGGGTGGCTTGTGAGCAAAGCCCTCAAAAGGCAAGAGTGACGCCAGCAGCATCGGGGCCCACGCCTGCCTTCCTGCCCCACCGCGCCGGAAGGCCCCTTCCAGTAAGGCCACAGGCTGCGTGGAAGGGCAGAATTTCTGTACCAGGCAGGGCGCGAGGGGTGATTTTTATCTGCTTGTCGGTATTTCCCAGGGTTTTAAGAGCAGCTGTCTTTGCATCCTTTATCAGAGCTCACACAAGTAACACATGTGTAGGCAGGGGGTGGGGGGCAGGGTCCAGGTGGGAACCAGCGGGGGGGGGGGGTCCATGGAGATGAGCATCTGACAGCCACCCAAAACCAGGGTCCTGGAGGGGCCGGTGTGGGCACACCATCAGGCACCCATGGGCCCAGGGGCGGTGCAGCTCAACACCCAGGTCTGGGCTCAGGCAGGGCCTGGGGTGGAGAAAGTTTGGGATTTTTCAGCAGAGATAGACATGGGGCGAGAGGGATGGGGAGTGTGCTTAAGGGGCAATGTGAAAGCAAAGGTGACCAATTTCCTCCATCCAATGGCAGAGATGGACCGCTGGGTGGGGGCAGGGGGTGTCCTAGCTAGGGGAACTGCTGGAGGTTTGGGAAGGAAGCCCTTCCCCGTGACCTTCGACTTTCCAGGCCCCAATGACTGGCCCCTCCTCCCCTGCCCACCCTCATGGCTCCTCTATCAGGTCCACAGCCTCTCCAGGCTGTCCTTGGAACCATCGTTCCCAGATCCAGGGTGCCGATTTGCTGCCCGACCCAAGGGCAGTGTTGCACTGTCATGTTCACTGATGAGTCCACGCCAGCAGCTCACAGGGACCCAGGAGCGCACGCTCACCAGGCAGGATGGCTCCCTTTGTGGCAGTGGGGTCAGGGTCTGAGTGGGGGAGGGACAGGCCTCCGAGTGACTCTAGGGTCAAAGCTGCCCAAGGACTAAGGCGGGGTAGGGGGGGTGCTGAGGCTCTGCCAAACAGCCTGGGAGCCTCCCCGCTGCACAGAGGGTCAGAGCGCCTGGCCTGCAGGGCCCTAGCAGCCGTGATGGGCACCTGCCACTGAGCATGAAGCCCAGCAGGATCGGCATGGGGGCTGAAGACCTGCCCCTGCTTGGCCGGCTCAGGAGGCCCTTGCCCAGTGCCCATGGTGTCTGGCTCTTTCTGTCTCGGGACCTTTCACACAGAGGTGCCTGCTTTCATTCACGCCTGGAGTCACCAAGTTTGCCCATTCAGAGACTGGAAGGCACCCAGCTGGCCTCAGGTGCCTCGGGGGTCCTGCGGGCATCGGTGGGCATTCTTGGGGTTCACCATGCAGTAGCTCTCACAGGACATGGGGTGGGATTTGAGGGGCCAGAAGAAGAAGGGCAAGGATCCAGGGGGCCACCCTTGAGTGTCCTGGCCCAGGAACCCCAGCCCCACCCATCAGGCCTTGCTGGGGGGGCCTCAGGCCTCCCACCTGGGTTTAGGGTCTCACTGGAGCAGCAGCTCCTGGACTTGCCCAACAGCCTCCCAGGATATTAATTCTGGCCCCACCCACTGAAGGGCCCAGTGACTGGGGAGGACAGTGGCCCTGGGGTCTGGAGTGGTCTGCTTGAGGCCCCTAACCCACAGCCTGCCCTAGTCAGAGGTGCACAGCCCCCAGCCCACTGGTGCCAATCAGAGACCCATATGTACCAACGTCGTTTATTAGGGGTGGGTCGCCACCCTGGGCGGGGTATGCATGGCATACATAGCAGAGCCCAGGAACCAGCCCGGGAGCACCTAAAACGGTGCAGGGCGGGCAGTGGGGAGAAGGATGGGGGGGTGACGGGTGGCAGGGTGACTAGGGTGAGAGGGTGGAGGTGTGATGGGGTAATGGGTGACGGGCGGTGGGATGCTGTGGCGATGGGATATGGTGGTCTGCGCCTGGGGGTGCTCACACTTCCCCTTGAGGTCAGGCAGACTCTCTGGGCCCCTGGCACCGGCTCTCACCCCAGCAGTCGCTGCTCAGATCTTGGTCAGTGTGGAGTTGACATCGGCCTGCTCCTCTTGGATGGGAGTCCGGAAGCTGTTTCCCCCTGGAAAAGAGAAAAGAGTGAGGGATGACAGGCAGGAAGGGGTCTCACCCCTCCGGGAGGAGCCTGGCTGAGCTCAGATGGGCACTCACCTTTGGGTGGCAGCCGCCAGACCCTGTGGTGCAGGAGCAGAGCCAGGGCTGTTGCCACAGGAGCCAGCAGACCCAGGCCCAGGCCCAGGAAAGTGGCCAGCTGGGGGCCTGTGGGAGGCAGGCCTGTGAGGGGGGTCCACCCAGGAGGGCCCCAGTGAGGCTGGCAGTTCCTTCCTCCCATACCCAGCCCCCTTCTGGGTTGGGTGAGGTCCCCTTACCCCTGGGAGGCTCTGTGGGGGGTGTGGAGGGCTCCCAGGAGGCCCTAAGCCAGGTAGCAGTGGGCCGGGTGGTGGGGTGCCAGTCTGGGGGGCCCTGGGTCTCCCGGGATGGTGTGTCCGGGGGGATCCTGTCCTCACAGACGGTGTCGGAACTCCTGTTGGCTGGCCTCAGTGTGCGCTTTCCTGCCAAGGTGCAGCTGACGGGCATGCTGGTCAGGCCGGAGCCCTCACTCCTCCCCTCTCAGTGGACAGTGAGTGGGAACCCTGCCCAGGCCCCCCCCAGGAGCCTCAGCCTCCCAGCAGGATCCCCATGGCCTCATGCCTCCTCCCCTGGTCATGCTGCTCCCCACACAGGCTCCTTCTGGTCTACCTGCACCCTCACCATGTAAGCCCTCCAGGGACAGGGCCTCCCGACTGGATGAGTGAGGGTCTCACACACCTCTGGGCTGGGGGCTCACAGACTCCCCTCTGGCCAGCAGGAAGGCCAGTGGGAGGATGCTGGGCCAGGGCTGAGTGGGGAGGTAGGGGCCACTGTGGGGGCACAGGCCAGCGCTGTTGCTCCCAGGACCCCGGTGCTAGCCCCTCTGGTGCCTGGGACTCACTTGGTCCAGGGCCTGCAGGCCTGGTTGTTGCCTGGGGAGAAGTGTCCTGCGGGGCACGGGGCACAGTCTGCAACAGAGGTAGCGGGGCAGGCTCAGCCCATCTGCTGCTGCCGCGGGTCCTGAGGGCTGCAGCTGTGGGGGCCCAGGCGCACCCCACAGCCTCCTGAAGCCCCTCCCGCCACACCCCGCCCACTTGCCCTGGCCTGGGAGCCTCCTCCCTGTCGTGACATCACCTGTTTTGGGGGGGGGGCACTTGGCCCAGTCTGGGGGTTGCGGGGGGAGGTGATAGCTTGTGATGTGGGCAAGGTGCTTGTTTCACCTGGTTCCCAAGGCCCCAGACCCCTGGTGCACATGCTGCCCTGCACCCCTGCACTCACCCACTCCACGCTTGTAGCCATCCTGGGGCTGGGTGCCCGGCCTGCAGCGGCAGACCGTGTCCTGGGTGGCTGTGCATCTCTGCTGGGGCTCGCTCCCACTTTCTGGGGGCCAGGGGGGTGGGCACAGTTTGCTGGGAGGCGGGGGCTTCAGAGCAGGCTGGAGGTCCCAGGCCAAGCTCCTCCCACAGGCCAGCCACTGCCTTGCAGCCTGGTGGTTCCTGGTTCTCTCTGATCCCTGGACCCCATGTCTCTCCTGGCCACATGGCCCAGGGAGGCTCCCCGCCAACCTGCAGCAAGACCCTCCTTGGCCCTCAGCTCCCTGGTCTGCCCCCAATGGCCACGTGGCCTCGGCACCCCTGGGAGGAGGGACCCCTGGGGGAAGCAGGCCCCACTGTGGTTTGGGTTTGCTCTGTGGTGAGGGCCTGTGGGCGCCAGGCGGGAGGACTCACTGTGGTTGCACTGCGTGCACGGCTTGCAGGCCTCGTAGTTGGGTGCCTCGTTGTAAAAGCCCGACTCACAAGGGCTGCACACTGTGTCGCTGTGGCCACTGCAGCGACTCTCCATCCCATAGCCTGTGGCAGGACACAGGTGACACTTAGCGTGGCATGGCCACCACCCTCCACATCCGGCCTTGGGCTGGCCCGCTGCTCCAGGTCACCCACCCTGTTACCCTGAGTCCACTGCCTCACAACACCTGTGCCCTATAACCCCGTCTATGTGTCCCCATGTCCCTGTCCCCATCCATGTGCCCTGACCCTGTCTACTTGTCATGTCCCCATCCCCTCCATTTCCATGTACCGTCATCACCATTCCTATGTCCCCATCCCCCTGTCCCCGTGTCCCCTGTCCCTGGCCCCCAGCCCCATGTCTCTGCAGGCACTCCTCCCCAGCTCTGGCCCAGCCACTCACCTGCCAGGCACTCATTACAGCACCTGTTGCCTTCAGGGTAGGTGTTTCCACCACAGCTGAGCTGGGCCGCAGCGCCCAGCACAAGTCCCAGGAGCAGGAGGGCTGAGCAGGGCGCCCTGGGCCACCGAGCCCCCACTCGCATCCTCGTGTCCGCTGGCAGCGCAGGAGTCTGGGGTTTTTCCTTGCAGGATGTGGCTATAAGGGCTGCGGGGGAGGGGTGGAGAGGTGGGAGGAGGAAGGAGGCCCAGGTAGGGCTGGTGACCCCGACCTGAGCTGGTGGCAGGAAGGCAGGTTGTCTGGGCAGGACCCCTCCAGGCTGGGGGCTTTTCTTCTGCCCAGGGCCCCCAGCCCCTCAGCAATGCCACTGACCTCAGCCAGCTTCCGGGCACCAAGCTAGACCCCTCCCACAGTGTGCAGACCCAGGGGTGAGGGAGGACTGCGGCCCCCGGCCCGACCACAGCCAGGACCCCCACCCTGGACCTTCCCACTCCCATCTGCTGGGGAAGTGGAGCCCCGCTGTCCAGGCACCCTGGATATCCCCCTGCCCTGCCCAGCCTGGCTGAGATGCCTGGACCAGGGTGGTCTCAGGACCCCTCCACATGACTCACTCTCTCTGGGCACCCACCCGCCCCACACAGGACAGGCCCACAGAGCATGTGGATAAACTGAGGCAACACACTGGTTCGGAAGACAGGCCCCCTCACAGTCTATAGACCTTCTCGTGGACATCAGGTGCAGAAGGGTGGTGGCGCCCAGGCTCCAGTGTGTGGTCACCAGTCCAAGTGTCCAATGCAGTGTCCAGTGGCTGTGATGGACCAGATGCCCCATGACCAGTGGCCACAGTGAGGGCGCTGAGTGCATGTGAAGGGACGGGAGCATGTGCCTGAGCATGGCAGGGCTTGGGACTGAACTGTGTCCCCAGATTCACATGTCAAAGCCCTGACCCTTGCTGTGGCCCTATTTGGAGATGGGGCCTTTAAGCTGATTCAGTCCCTTTATCAGAAGTGGTAGAGACACCAGGCAAGTGCAGAGGGAAGGCACGTGCAGACATGCAGAGCCGGGAAGCCAGCCCTCCTTTCATCCCAAGCTCGGGACAACGTCTAGCCACTGCCAAAGCCACTGAACATGTGCGGCTGTGTGTCACCTGTGTCCCTGGCCCCAGGTGCTGAGATGCATGTGCGTGCTCCCATGAGCACCTGGCATGTGTTTGGAGAAGCCTGTGGGGACAAACCATCAGTCCGCACATGCTCAGCCCCGGCCCCACCCCATACCCTCTGGGGCTCAGGCATTCTTGCAGCACCACAGAGACAGAAAAAACTGGCGGGGCCCATGAGACTCCCAGGAGCGCTGGGCATCCTTGCACAGGACCAGGAGCCCCAAGAGGTCTGTGTGCTGGACCACTGGAGTGCATTAAGGACAGAGCACGTGCACCCACACACGTGTGCACACACAAGCACACGTGCACACACACATGTGCATGTGTTACCTGTGTTTCTTTTGCATAAAGCTCTCAGTTATCTGGGTGCCCCTGAGGCAGGGGAGGCAATGCTGTATCTTGTCTGTCCTTTAAAATCTTCCCCATATGCTAGAATTATCTATTCAAAGGTTAACTTTCGTGCTTCAGGCAGAGCACCTCCCACAGGGACAAGAGCAGGGAGGCGCTGGAAATTCCCCTCTGAAGAGGAGCCCAGGTGAAAGGCTGAGTTCCTCCAGCCCACCTGGGAAATTCCATCTCAGCTCTGCCTGGCAGAGGCCCCAGGGCTTGGGCGAAGAACAGGCAGGCCCCACAATGGGCAGGGGCCACAGCAGGGCCAGTCCCCCACAAGCCTCCAAAGTGAGTGTATCTGCTCGGTGGAGGGGGTGGTGTTGGCAGCCTGGCACGAGTGAGTGCCAGACATCCACCAACGATGGAAAAATTGGGGACCTCAGAGTAGAGGTATCTCAGACACCTGAAGGTGCACTCCACTCTGGGGCACCCCTCTCCCTCCCCAGGGGCTGCACGGGTCTGGCACCCTCTGGCAGCGCTTCTGCTGCACACACAGATGGCCCACTTACCGAGCATCTGCTCAGGGCTGACCCGTGGGGCACACACTGCAGATCCCCACATGCTCACGGACCCAGGCTCAGCTGTGCCTCTGTTCACACCTCACACCTGCTCGCAGCCATCTCAGCAGCATAGGCCTGGCCGGTGCAGGGACCCGCCCACTGCCAGCCGCCATCGGTTCTGAAAACAGCCTTTCTTCTTGTTTGTCTGGAAACCGGCCCAGGTGTCACCGCGCCCGGGTTCCTCTGTAGCGCTCCACCCCACGCTGCTCGGAAGTGGTGGGGCTTGTCACATGGGCAGGCCAGGGCAGTCCCTGGCCCACCTGGCCAGAGCCTCCTCCCGGTGGGGCCTTCAAAGGCCGAGTGGACCCACTGGCTGTGAGCTGTCCATGGAGGCACCAAGGCCACAGGTCAGGGCTCCGGAGGGCTGAGGTGGGCAGCTCAGCAGACATGTGGGCCCAGGGGCCTGCAGACATTCAAACCCTCTCCCGCCCAGCACCAGCCTCGCTCTGAGCACGGCTCACCCCCCAGTAAGGGCCTGGGGTGGCATGGCCACTATGGGGCTGGTGGGGCCAGTCTAGCCTGACGGCACCCCGCCTCAGCTCCTCTGTCCCCACAGACAGCTGCTCTCTGGGGCTCACCTTATACCTCCCCTTTCTACCCTAGGCTCCCAAGGCCCTTCCCTCCAGGTGGGCTCACCCAGGCCAAGCCTCCAGGCACCTGACTTGGGATCTCCAGACTCCCACTCCTGCTCCATTCTGTAGGAGCCCCCCCAGTGCCCAGTGCCCAGGACCCACACAGGCCCTCCCAGGGCTCCTGGTTCTGCCTGGAAGCCCTCCTCCAAACTCCTCTGGCCACGGGGCCCACGGCCTGCCTTGCCTTGCTCCCCTCGGTGCCGCCGCCGGGTGGCTGCACGAGCCCCAGCAGCCCTGTGCTGACCGACTTGCCCACCTCAAGAGCTTCAGGTGGAAGAGACCTGGCCACAGATGTCCCAAATTACCACTTTGGTTTTTTTCACCAAAAAAAAAAAACAAAGCTGGGATAAAAAGGCAACTATATTTTAAAGAGATCTTGACACAAGAGCTGCACTTCCTTGGGGACGGACACTTGCTAAGCAGCTCTGAGGTCACCCCACGCCTGGGGGGCCGGCACCCCGGCGGCCAGCTACTGGCTTCCAGCAAAGCACATTCTAGTTCTGTCTTTATCTTTCAGTTTTCAAGGAAACAACAGGAGCCTGTTCTCACGGGCGTGACAAGCCCGCGGGGCCCTGATGTGGCCAGCCCAACAGCTCTGGGTTCTCAGAAGCGAGACGAGACGCCATGATGACCTGGGACTCCTACGTACCCTGGGGGTTGGCGGGCCGCATCCAGGCACGAGCCAGCCTGTGGCGTGCACTGTGGGGGGACACATGGCCTGCTTGAGTGCACCTTTAATCAATCTGGGCCCCGGGTGGTCGGGCAGTGGGGCGGGGGCAGTGTCTGGGGGCGCAGCGGGGCAGGCTCAGAATTCCTCGTGCACATTGCGTGCGTAGTCCATGAGCTTGCTGCCTGTGAAGAACTCGCTGTACTTGAGGACCTCCTCGGGCTCCAGGTGCTGGTTCTGGTTCTCGTCGGCGACGGCAATCATCTGCTTGGCCTCGTTGAGGGCGTTGTACTCATTCATTGGGTCCATGTAGTCCTGCAGCACCGTGCCCATCAGGGCCTGCACCCTCACCACCCGTTCCCACATGTCCCTGACAGAGCCGGGCCACCCATGGCAAGTGCCAACCTCACTGCTTCACGTGTAGCCCACATGCAGCAGCAGGGCCTTAAGACCCACCTGGAGGGCACCAGGTGCCATGGAGGTGCCCTGTCAGAGGGGCCGGCACCTCTGCCAGAAGGCAGCAGTGGGCTTTAACACTAGGCCACCTATAGAAAATGCCCCAACACCCACCGGCTGACAGACCAGGAGCTGCAGGACAGGAGTGTGGATGTGTTCTGGAATGTTCTGGAAGGCAGATGCCAGGCTGGAAGTGGCTCGGGGCCAGGCAACCTTTGCCCATGTGGGCACAATGGTCAGGCTGCCTCCCAGGCTCCAACACGGAAGGGAAGGAACAGGTGGGGGGAGAGGAGGCCCTGCCCAAGTGTGAAAAGCCCAAAGAGTGGGTGTCAGTGGGCACACAGCACATGGGACACAGCCAGGGACAGAACTAGCCGCCAGCACCGTGGTGCTGAAACAACCCAAAAGACAGGGGCAGGGCTATGGGCAGGGACCAGAGGACTCTGGGGTACAGTGAAATGACTCATCCAGCAACGGGAAGGAACGCAGCACCCACACACGCTACCAGAGACACGCTTCTGAGGACGGTGGTGGATTCCCGAGTGCCTGGCCCCGATGTCGCAGTGCAGCAGCTGCCCAGAGCCAGGAGGCCCATGCCCACCCCAGCACTGACTGCAGCAGCACAGGCCTCACCAGGCTCCCTGAATCCTGCTGAATCTGAGCACGAAAGGCAGCGGGTGACGCGGCTGGGCCTAGGAGCATGGCTGCCAGACGCTGGCATGTGCAGGGCTCAGCAGGCTCCAGGTCCCGAGGACTGAGTGACTAGGTGACGGCTCCCCTGGCCCCGGCAGGCCCATACCGTGGGCACATCTGGAGCCTCAGGGCCCTGGCTCACTCTTGGTGGAGGTGCCCCACAGCCCCAGCCCTGCGCTCACCTCCAGCTCATCCATGGTCACAACCCCATCGTGGTTGGCGTCAATCAGATCCTCAAACTCCTTCTTCCTGTCCCTCACCCAGCCGTCATCTGTGTCCTGGCCCTGCTGATTCTCCACGGTGCCCACGGGCAGGGAGATGAACTCGGGCAGTGAGAGCTGCTTGTCGCCGTCCTGGTCTGTGGGACAGGGGGTGGGCACTCAGGCCCCATGTGGACACGGGACACAGGCGCCTCAGGCCACCTGGGGGAAAAGGCAACCCACCCAGTTCTGTAGCCAGATTTCTAGTTTGTGAGATTTTAGCCAAACCAAAACAGGTACATCTCACAGGACCTGCCTGGAACCAGCTGCGGCCGGTGGCACCAGGCAAGGCCTCACCTTCCCTCTTGGGGCAGCTGCGCGGTCTCCAAGGCCTCCCCAGCCTGGGGCCTGCCTACGCTGCCCTTCCCCAGGAGGGCTGGCTGGAGGCGGACAGCGAGCCCGCTGCCCAGGCCGGCCGCCAGCAGAGGACGGGCCTCACCCAGGTCCCGGACGATCTCCTTGACCATGAACTTGAGCATGCCACGGCTGTGCTCTGGGTGGAGAAAGGACAGGAACTCCTCCTCGGTCAGCAGCAGGTCCGGCGGGGGGCTGTCTGCCTGGTACCAGCGGTCCTTCAGGTTCTCCAGGACTTCCTGTGCTGAGGGAGGCATGTCCGTGAGGGTCTGGACCCTCAGGGTGCCCACATACATCACGAGGTTCTGAGACAGGCTGCCCAATGCAGGGACCTGGCAGTGGGCAAGGCCAGGGTCCTGACCCTCAGGACCATTTGGGCCCCAGGGAGGCAGTGGTGCAGACTCCTGACAGGCACAGATTCCCGCAGATGCTGCCTCCCCAGCTCACTGCCGCTGTCTGCTTGGGGGACATGGAGGCAGGCCCACCAAACAAGTGTTTATGAGGACAGAGGCCGACTATCCCTCCCTGGCGTGGAGGGCCGGGCTCTGAAGGAGAGCCCAGTCTCCAGATGTGACCACAAGGGGCCCCCAGACTCCTGCCACAGCCTCCACTCTCCCTCTATGGGGATGCCCAGCACTGGGGCCTCTTGGGGTTGGCGGCTGTCCAGGTCTAAGTGGTCACTCCAGTTGGCAGAGCAACAGACCTGGCAGGAAGAGGCCAACTCCAGCTGTGGGCTGGGAACAGGGACACGCAGCCTCAGCCCAGTCACAACAGGGGACAACTGTGCCCCATGCTATGTGTGTCACCTTGCACCTTAGTGCCTTCTGACCAACAGAAGATCCCATGGGGACCTGCTTATGGCCAACTCCCTTAACAGATGGGAGTGGCTGGTTGTCCCCACTTGCTGCACAGGGACAAAGGGGGCGGGGTGGGACAGACGTGCTGTCTGTCTGAAGCCTGAAAAGGCACCTGACCCGGGAAAGGGTCTTTGCTGCTGCAGCCAGTCAAGGATCTCAAGATGAGGTCACCCAGATTTGAGGTATCTCTGTATAAGATGTAGGCAGACACAGCACTGGGAGACACAGCCATAAGCCAGGACATCGGTAGCCATCAGAAGCCACGGGGAGGCCTGACAGGACCCGAGTCCCCAGACCTGCTCGCCCGAGACTGAAAAAGGAAGTGGGAGCCTTGTAAACACGTAGGGTGCTGAGCAGATGGGACCGGATGGACAGGCTGGAGAGGCCCACACAGCTCAGGAGCCTCCCAAGGGCCTCCCAGGGCCCAGGGTACAAAGTGCAAAATTCTAGATCTACCTGGTCCAAGTCCCAGAGGGAGGACGAGGAGCCAGGGAGCTCCTGGGTGCTCTGGACACACCAGAGGGGGAAAGGCGCCAGATGGCTCCCGAAATCAGGCGGCGGCTGCGATGGCGGCCAGCAGCCCACTTCCCCTTGGCCGCCCCAGCCAGTGTGAAATGACCAGTGCCGGCAGGAGGAAGACAAGGGCCCCCAGCCACCCCTAAAGAGTACCTTCAGGGCGCTCAGGACACCTACGCCTACACCTATACCTCAGGACAACGAAGACGAAAAAGGTGGTGACCATTTTAGAAGGAAAATAATAATATCCAATACATAGCGTTTAAAAAACAGACAAAACTAAAGTCCTAGCTGAATCACGTGAACCTGGAAAGGGGACTTCACGCTGCTCAAGAAAATGGCTGAGATGCTGCTTAAGTTAAAGTTACACTTGTGCCACTGACGGAGCAGGAATAAACGAAGGCAGAACGGCAGCCCCCATGGGGAACCCCACACACAGGTGTCAGGCTGCCACGTGGGGCCACCCTGAAAGGCAGCCACCGAGAGAAGGGAGGCTGAGGCTCGAAATTCCACATCAGCAAAGAGTTAAAAATAGGAGAAACATAATAAATATAAATGAATCCACCTATTACCAAAAAATTCAAACTAGCTCACAAAATAAAACTATACTCTATGGCCCATTAAAAAACAAAACACTTTAGAAATACTAAGATGAAAAGGGGAGTTCACTGGTGAATTCCACCAAATGTACAGAAAAGATTGTACCAACTGCCCACAATCTCCTTCAGGGGATGGAAGCAGAGGGAGGCTTCCTGACTCATTCCCGGCAGCCGGCATCACCAACACCAAAGTCAGGCAGACAGCACAAGAAAGAAAACTGCAGACCAACATCCCTTACAAACTCAGATGCAAAAAAGCTCAACCGAATACTGGCAAAAGGAATCCAACGACACGTGAAGAGATTCATGCACCACGACCAAGGGGGATTTATGCCAGGTAGGCAACGCTGGTTCGACATCAAAATCAATTAATATGACCCATGATATCAATAGGCTGAAGAAAAGTCACGTGCTTCTACCAACAGATGCAAAAAAGGCATCTGACAAAACCCAACAGCAATTTGTGACGGACACTGCCAGCACACTGGGAATAGAGTGGATTTCCTCACAGGGTCAAGAGCAGCTACACACGCCCACCACTAACATCCTGCTTGACGGGGAGGAACCAGAGCCTTCCCACTGAAGGCCCATGGGGAAAGGATGCCCCCACTCCAGCCTCCCACACGGCACTAGAGGTCCATGCTGATGCCACGGGATGGGAGGTGGGGCGCGAGGTTGGGCAGGGAGATGACCACCTCATTCGCAGACACCACGATTGCTGTGTAGAGAAAACACAGGAGTCAGGGAAGACTCCTGGAAGTCCTAAGACATTATAGCAGGGCTGCAGGCAGGAAAAACGTGAATTCGGTCGTGCTCCGGAAGCCCAGGGGGAACAGGGTCAGCACGAATGGAGAGGCCAGGGCTGCGATCCTGATGCGGCAGGGCAGGGGAGGCGGGCCCACAGGAGGCCAGGGCTGCGCCACGACAGGCAGGCAGCTTCCTCCAGGCACCAGGGCACTACAGAGGAGCACTGCCCCCACGATCCCTCAATGGGCGGTGCCCTAGACACCACTGAGGGAAGAAAGGACCCAGTGCCACCAGGGTTTCATAAAACCCAAAAGCCGCCCGTCCAGGCTGCAGGCAGCCCTTAGGGGATGTCCCAGGGCACAGGGGCTGCCAGCAGGGCACGAGCGCTCCCCACGACACTCCAGGACCTGGCCAGGTTGGCCAGCACTCAGCATCCAGCTCCGGTCGGCGAGCCGGCCCTCAAGGAGCAACTCTGCCAAGCAACTCTGCCCGCCCCCATCCCCTGCCTCGCCGTCACACAGACCACGTGGTAAGGTCCCAGGACCCCCACACCTGCCTCCCCAGGGCCCACACCTGCCTCCCCAGGACCCCCACACCTGCCACCCCTTCCCCCCCACACCTGCCTCCCCAGGGCCCACACCTGCCTCCCCAGCCTCCTCATGTCCGCACCCCCAGCCCCAGAGCTCTGGGCACTCACTCTCTTCGTCCAGCTGCAGCTCCTCCTCATTCCTTAACTTCTTAGCAACTTCCTTCTCATTGTGGCCTTTGCTCACCAAAAACTTCACCTTATACTCGTCCCAGGACACGTGGCCTGAAAGAGCAGACTGACGGGTTAGAAACATGTTTAAAAACAGACGTGTGCCAGCAGGACACCATGAGGGGCCCTTGTGCCTTGGGGGCAAGAGTACAGCAGCAGGGAGAGGCCAGCACCCCGACCCCCAGTAGGGTGAGCTAAGGGGCAGCATCTGTGAGGGCCACTACGGCTCTTGCTTCCTCCTGGCCCGGACCCCTCCACCCACCATGCTCTGGCCTCCCCTGGCAGGCCACAGGGCAGGGGCAAGGTGGGCGTACCATCACCGTCGGGGTCCACGGCACGGAAGTGCACCTTGCTCTCAGCAACAGCCTCCTGGAAGTGTTCGGCTGTCTTCTCCATGATCCAGCGCTGCATCTCCTTGGCACTGACTCTCCCATCCGTGTTCACATCTACCCTGCGAGCAGATGAGTCCTGCGAGGCAAGGCCCCTGGGGCTCTGACGGACGGACAGACTTATGCTCCACAGGACATCTTTGAAACTGACATGAACAGACACTCCACCCAGTGGTGACACAAGAAATACCAGGGTGACTGAGAGCTTTGGGAGAATATCAGAGGCCAGAGGGGAAGCTGGAGGGCACCAGGGCAGCTAGGGAATGCTGCACTGGGCACTGTGCTTGGCATCGCTGTCCCACCCATCTTGGGACCACTGGTAGGGTGAATATGCCCCCCTTGCTGTGCAGAGGGCAGAAGTATCAACCCAAATCCACAAGCCCACATGCTGGGGCACAGGCCCACTGAACCCCTGGGAACAGGGTCAGAGTTGACGCAGAGCAAGGGCTGCCTTTGTGGATGGAGACACAACAGCAATGCCCATGTGTGCATGCGTGGGGGGAAGTGCTCCTGTGCATGAGCAGCTAGTGCACACACATGTGAACACAGGCTGACATACACATATGCACCAGTCTGCATGTGCACATAGCACACAAAGGTTAGTACACACATGGTACGGAGCTTTGTCCACGCAGGGGACAGGGCAGTGACACCCTAGCAGCAGTGCACACACCCAGCACCCAGACGTGGGTTTCTAAACACCTTCTGCAATGAAAGAAGCCAGAGCATGCGGAGAAGCTGCCGCCAAGTCCAGGGCCAAGGCAGGGGCACCACAGAACGAGCCTGGAGCACCTAGCAGTGCAGGAGGCAAGGAAGAGCCCCAAAACAACAGGGTGGGGACCCCTCACAGGGACACCACAGCCAAATGAAAGCGCTCCCCATGGCCAAGACTGGGACATGAGTGGCAAAACAGCACGGTGCCGGATCACCAGCAGTTACGGGAGCATCCAGGTGCCCTGGCCCCAGAGGCGAGGGCCTGGCCAGCGACACTGGGCAGTCAGAAAAAGCCCTTCAGGATCCCCAGCCACACAGCGGGAGGCAGAGCATAGGTCCGCCCCGGGAGGGTGCTGCCTGGATGAGCAGGGCCACAGCATGGGGCGAAGGACAAGGAGTGTGCAAGAGACGCCCAGCAGCCATCAGCTGCACCAGGTGGCAGGTCGACAAGCCGTGACCGAGCCGACCTCAGGTGCCATGCCCCACTGTGGCCCGGGGGCCCACGTCACCTCTGGGGTGTTACATGCAAAACCCACGACCCCAGTCTAACCAAGAGAAAATACATCAGACAAACCCCAAAGCAGAGACACTCTACAAAGCACATGAGCGTCCGCCTCAAGACTGCCAAGGTGTTGGGGGGGGTACGGGGAGGGCAGTGCAACTCAGAGAAGACAAGTAGTGATTCCATAGCATCTCACTACGCTGATGGACAGTGACTGTAATGGGGTTGGTGGGGGGGACCTGATGAAGGGGTAGTTTGATAGCCATAATATTGCACATGTAATTGTAGATTAATGATAATAAAACAAATTATTTAAAAAAAAAAAAAGACTGCCAAGGGCGTAGAAAATAGGAGAGTCCAAGACACCGCCACGGCCCAGAGGGGACAAAGGACATGTGAGCCGCATTGCACTGTGGGATCCTGGACGGGGGCTGGGCCGAAAGAAGATGCCAGGGAAACATGCGACGTCTGATGTCTGGGTGTAACAGTAACGTGGCACTGCTGGCTTAGTTTCAACACGCATGCAGTGGTTGTGTGAGATGCTGACAGGGAAAGCCGGGCTATCCTGGAGACTTTCTGCAAATCTAACATCATTCTAAAAAACGTCATTTAAGAAATGCTGTGGCAACGTTACTTTCACTTATTCAAAATTGGGTTCTGACGTGCACATGCTGTGGCTGCGGGCAGAAGCCAGACAACATGCAGCCGCTGAGGAAACAGATGAAGTCAGACACTCCCTGACTGGAACCCCAACACATGTAGGATGGGTAACAAACACATGTGACATGGGCAGATGCATCAAGTTCAGAAAGAGACTGGGGACACTGCGATGGTGGCTGGCGCCACCCCCTTCCTGCAATTTGGTGATTCCATCCCAGCATCTGAACCCCAGCCCCTGCCCCCACTGGGGGCCTGTCTGCGCCTCCGCCTGGCCCCTGGCCCCTCAGGGCCAGGGCACGCAGCACCTGGCACACCTCCCCACCTGTCCTGCCAACACCTGGCCAGAAGAGCCCCACCAGGGGCACCATGGAGACGAGGGGACAGGCACCAGCCTTGAGGCCCTCTGTGGACCTGCATCACATGATCACCAAGGAGCCACCTGCCACCTGGTGGCTCCCTCCACATTATCTTTTCTCTACTCACTTGAAACAGGAAACCACGTCAAATGACAGAAATCAACTCCCCAAATGCTGGGAGTCATCCAGGAAGGCCACGCCAGGCAGGGCACAGCAGTATGGCTGCTGCCCCCTCCTCCTGGTCTCTTCCTTTCTGGCCTTTTCTCCTGACCTCTGACCCTCACAGGCCCTGGTGGCCCTCTCTGGACTTGCTACCCGGTGCCAGACTTGACCCCTATGCCAAGGATGCCTGCTGGGGCTGATCCTGACCTCCCCTCCATAACTGGGAGTCCTGACGTCTAGCTCAGCATGTGGACATCTCGCAGCCTCCCCACAGCAGCTCAGCTCTGCCGGTCCCTCCAGACACTGCAGCCCCTGGGTTCCTGTCCCTGCTCCAGGTCCACCCATAAGAGCAGACACCCACATGAGTGTCAGGCCTCTGTTCCCACGTCACCTGGGAAGTGGGGCTGTAGTGCCAGCCTCCTAGGTGGGACACTGTCCTGAGCTCATGCCCTGGCCACAAGGGCCTCCCCTCCTTCCAATGGCTAGAAAGCCAGGCCATGTCATCCATAAGTGCCTGCAGCCCACGTGACCTCCGTGTGTGCTCATGAGGACCCCACAGCCCAACACCCTTCTGTCTCCTTTCTAGAACCCAGAGGCCCGAGCCCCAGGTCCCAGCACATGACTGCCAATACCTTCAGAGCTCGGAACCCTGGAACCCATCAGGCGCATGCTGGGGCAGAGGGCCCACTGAAGCTTGGCCCGGAGACTGTGGGACTGCCCAGCCCCAGCACTCAGCCACAGCACATGCAGGTGAACAAGCTGGCCTGTCTGGCAGCTACCATGGGCGCCATTCTCACCCTGCTGTAGCTGTGACATGCTGAGCATGGCTCCCAAGACCCCCGAGCACCTGTCCTCTGCCTCGTCCCCACAGGCCAATCCTCATGCCTTCCTCACCACTGTGCACAGGGTAGCCCGCCCCGAGCACCCCCACCCTATGGGCCCTGCACCCCCATTGCCCTAATCTGTTGTAGACTCCAGACCTGCACAAGACGGGCACTCACCTGCACATGCACAAGCTTGATGCTGCACCACAAAGAACGGTGAGCCACCACATGCCCATCGCCAGCTCTGCAAACCCATGCTGCGTGCTGTCACCTGAGGCCCTCCCCACACCTTACAGGTCACTACCCTAAGCAAGGTTCACCTAAATGGTATTTCGACACACTGGGACCACCTCCCTGCCAGATGTCTACAGACACTGGGTGGAACCATGCAGCGCAGATGAGCGCTTCTCTAGGCCATCCTGCAGCCCTTCCAGCCTGAAGTCCTGGGACGGCCAGGCAGCCCCTTTGCTGGCCCTCTGAGCCGCTCCCGACACAAGGCACTAGCTCAGGGCAGTGCGCTCCTCAGCTGTAACACTGCAAACTCCAAGCGTCGTCCACCAGAGCGGGGCCCTTCCTCCAGCGTGTGTGCCTGAGCTCCTGTCACGTGGTGGGCCCTTGCCAGGCCCACACTGCGAGGCCAGGACAGGCCCAAGGGGGCAGCCAGCACCAGCATCCCAGCACCTACTTGGAGAAGATGACCATCAGCTTCCTCCGGCTCTTGCGTGGTTCTGCATCCTCCTCGAACCCGCCCGTATCCTTTCCCAGGAAGACCTCCTGGTGGAAGTCCCTGTTGAGGTGCCCATCCATCTCCAGCTTCACCCCATTCAGGTGGTCTGGGGGCAGGATCTCACGCTCCTCCCTGTTACCCGCTCTCTCCCGAGCAGACGAGTGGTTGGCAGGCCGAGCGGATGCATCCATCAGAAGGACGACTCCCAGAAGCCAGAGGCAGCGGGGAGCCAGGCCACCCAGGGGGTCCTGCCCGGACGCCATGGCCACCTGGGTCCAGGTGTAGCACAGCCTGTAAGTGTGGCCAGCTGGAGAGAAATGGTGAGGCCAGTGAGGCTGTGAGGCCAGAAAAGCAATTACAGCCTACCCATTGCTACCCTGGGCACTGCCAGAGCTGTGTCCCCAGCACAGATGCAGGCCAGCTGCCCACAAAGCCCAGCCCCAACAGTTAATGATGTGCAAAAAGGACACAGAGCCAATGTTTGAAGGAGCCAGTGCAGCTTCGTCACCTAAGGGATTTACCTTATAACGTGAAACAGAAGTCCTCGGTTCACAGAACCCATGCTCAGCGTGTTATCAGACAGTTGCCATGTCAAGGGCTGCCCAGCACCACTAAAACCGCCCCTCCTCCATGCCCACGGCATGGCTCCTGGCACCGTCTGTCTCCATCCCTCCAGCATCAAGGCCGACCCCAGTGTCAGAGTGACCAGCTGTCCAGATCCCACTCAGCACTTATGTAAGCTCTGTGCCCCTGGCCAAGTCACCTGCCCTTCCCTTCCTAGAAACTGGGAAGCCCCTTTCTCTCAGGGCTTTACGAGGGCGGGGCCTGGTGCCCACAAACACCCACATCACCCAGCAGGCCTCCAACCTCTTCCCACCGGCCCATATGGATGACCCCCATTCACAAACACATGGGTAAACACGGCAAGCACACATGTACACAGGCATGCACACACCTGTATGTGTAGCCCATACACATGCACATATGTCCGTGTTCATGTCACTCAAGAATGCCAGGATGTTTGCCTGGGCCTGGCAGCAAAGGAATAAAGCCAACCTTCTGACCACATAACAGCACTCACGCCTAGCACTGGGCCACCCCAGTCTTCTCCCTTGGCTCCTTCTACCTGGGCCTCCTGCTTCCCCTCACACCCCCAGCTTCCTCCAGGTTTCCACTCACAGGCCTTTGTGCCTTCACACATCTCAAAGGTACCTCTAGCCCCTTCCTGCCTCTTACCTAATGGATTCCTCTCATAGTCTGCCCACGTGGCAAACACCTGCTGGCCCTTCCAGGTGCACAGGTGCAGCTTAGACCCCACCTCCTCTGAGTCTTTATAGGGAGGAGCAGCAGAGGGAAGCCCCCTGGCCAGCAATGGTTGTGGGCCTGGGCACACTCAATAGGGTGCCTTGTGCAGCCAAGCTGGGTACTGAGGGGTCAGGAGCTACAGTGCATCCATTGGGCAGAGAAGTAACTACACCACAGCCTGAGGGCAGGCATGAAGCAGGCCAGGCCAGGGCTCTCCCAGACTAACAGACACCACCATCCGCTTCTTTGATGTCTCCTCTCAAGCCTACTTGCTCCTGACATCATTCCAGGGACAGGTGACAACTTTGCATGTTGGTCTCCCGGACCCAAATTATCTGGGCTCTTCACCGAGATCTGCTCTCTGAACTCCTGTCTCGTTCCTTTGAGGGAATAACTCTCACATCCCTCTTACCAGGTCTTCAGGGGCCTGCATCCCCATATGACCCCTAGGGCCCGCCAGCGGCCCCTGGTGCACTGAGGGCTGTGACTGACCCTGAGCACTTACTGGAACTCCCATCGCCCTTCGAGGGCACACCCTCCTAGCTTCCTCTCCCAGCAGCTATCACACTGCCAACAGCAGGCACTCCACAAAACTGAGCGAATACAGGCATTTCTGCTATACCGAAATATGTGTGTCCCTGAAAACATCAATGTCTCTGCAAAAGCTCACACTAAAAAACCACAGGGCCTGTGGTAACAATAAAGGGGAGGTGACTCTAAAACCGGAGCAGGCAGAAACCAGGAGGCGGTGCCTGGGGCGGCACTGACCTGACAGCCCCACCGTGGGTAGCACGGTGGGCGGAAATGCTGCGTGCAGGCCGGAAGCAAGGACGCTGGGGTGGCCTTTGAGGTGAACCCAGGAGGAAAAGCTGCCCCTCACAAGCCATGCACCACCAGCTGTGCCAGCCTGCAGCTGGCAAGGCAGGGAGCCTGGCATGCAGGGGCTCAATGGGCTGAGGGCCCTGCTGTCCTGCGACAGTGACCTCTCCTGCAGGTCCGGCGCTATTGGTGTGGTGTGCTGTACAAACAAGACTTCCCCGGGAGCGGGCATCACCCCAAGCTGCGGCCATAAAAACACTGGGTCCAAACAGACCGCACTTTGCTCCTTGAGAGAACAAAGTCAGCTCCTGAATCTACGTGTCCGGTAGCACACAGAATGTTTTGCCCAAAAAGTAACCCAAAAGTACGGGTGTAGGTGTCAGAGGATCCCGGATTTATTTAGCTTAGCACAAAAGGAGAGCTGGGCGCGGTGTCACCGCGCCAACCGCTCATCCCGCCCCGCCTGCAACGGGACCGGGTGACTCTCGCCCGCGGAGAAGTGGCCCTGCCCGCCAGGCCTCAGAGCCCGGCGTCGTCCGCCCCGCGGGTGTCCGCCCGGGGGGGCGGGCAGGGCTCGGGCGCCGAGAGGTCGCTATCGCCACCCGCCGAGGAGGAACCCGGCTTGAACATCGGACTCTGGGGCTTCGCCGAGCCCTCTGCTCGAGGGCCATGGGCACAGCTCAGCCGTCCCCCGATTCCCTCCGACCGGCCTCTCCAGTCCGTCTCCCGACGGCGCTGCCAAGCCCTCACTTACCAGTTCTCCCTCCCCTCTCAGATCCTTCGAGCGGGGCCGAGCGCCCGTTACGCCGCCAACCGGACCCGCCTAGGCCACGACCATGTTTCTTCCGGGAAGAGGCGGGCCCGGGCGGCGCGCGCCGGCGCGACGCCAGGAGAGGACGCCGACGCCGCCATCTTCGCTCTGGGCGGAAGCGGCCGCGCGGCCCTCAAGGGTCGACCGAAAGAAGCGCGCGCGGCCCGTGACGCGCACCAGCCGGTGGACGCCCCGCGCCATGAAGCTGCTGCGGCGCGCGTGGCGGCGCCGGGCGGCGCTGGGCCTGGGCGGTCTG
>JAVSCE010010677.1:0-12573 GCA_032199065.1 Smutsia gigantea | reverse complement strand
CCTGGCCTCATCGAATGAGATTGGAAATATTCCCTCCTCTTTAATTTTTTGGAATGCTTTAAGAAAACGCGTAGAAGTTCTTCTTTAAATGTTTGGTAGAAATGACCTGTGAAGCCATCTGGTCCTACTCTTTTGTTTGTTGGGAGTGTTTTCAATTACCAGTGGAATTTTAATTATTAATAATGTGTTCATGTTATTTAAGAAACTTTTTTTGCCATCTTAAGTCATTTCATGTTTGTGCAGCTAATTTATCAATAGTTTCACTCATTTCTTCTGGATTAACACTCTTAGTTAAAGGAGTTTTTAAGTCCCCCATCATTATTTATTGTTGTTTTTGTCTTCCTTTAGCTTTCTTCTTTTTGCTTATGGATTTAGGTGCTCAAAAATTGGTTGTGAAAATATTTATAATTATGATATCTTCTTTATTACATGACCTATTTATCATTACATAATTACTGGTTTTATCGCTTTTTGCCCCATTTATTCTAAGGTGTATATGTCTAGTATTGTTACCTCTGTTTTTTTGTGCTTTGGTTTGTTTTTGGTTCAGTTTAAAAGATGGCAGAAAATCTGGATATTTTTCCACAGAAGATATACATGTGTCCAACAGCATATAAAAAGATGCTCAACATCACTAACCATCAGGGAAATTCAGATGAATACCAGGGTAAGATATCCCCTCACATCTGACAGAATTGCTAACACCAACAAGACAAGAAATAACTAGTGTTACTGAGGATATGGAGAAAAGGGAACTCTCACATACTGTTTTTGGGAATGTAAATTTGTGCAACCACTATGGAAAACAGCATGTAGGTTCCTCAAAAAATTAAAAATAAAGGTACCACAAGATCCATCAAGTCTACTGTTATTGGAAAAATATGTTGACCCATATGGTCATTGAAGCATTATTTGCAATGCCCTTTCTTTTCATTTTTATTAAGGTATTATTGATATACACTCCTATGGAGGTTTCACATGAAAAAACAACATGGTTACTACATTTGCCCATATTCTCAAGTCCCCACCCATACCCCAATACAGTCACTGTCCATCAGTGTAGTAAGATGCCACAGATTCACTCTTTGCCTTCTCTGTGCTACACTGTTTTCTCCATGGTTCCCCACACCATGTGTACTAAACATAATATCCCAAATCCCCTTCTCCCTCCCACACTCCTCCCCTTTGGTAACCATAACCACTAGTTCCTTCTTGGAGTGTCTGAGTCTGCTACTATTTTGTTCCTTCAGTTTTGCTTCGTTGTTATACTCCACAAATGAGGGAAATCATTTGGCACTTGTCTTTCTCCACCTGGCCTATTTCATTGAGCATAATATCCTCCAGTTCCATCCATGTTGTTGCAAATGGCAGGAATTGTTTCTTTCTTATGGCTGAATAGTATTCCATTGTGCATATGTACCACTACTTCTTTATCGATTCATCTACTGATGGACACTTAGGTTGTTTCCATATCTTGGCTATTGTAAAAAGTGCTGCAATACACATAGGGGTGCATATGTCCTTTTGAATCTGAGAAGTTGTATTCCTTGGGTAAATTCCAAGGAGTGGGATTCCCAGGTCAAATGGTATTTCTATTTTGAGTTTTTTGAGGAACCTCCATATTGCTTTCCACAATGGTTGAAATAGCTTACATTCCCAACAGCAGTGTAGGAGGGTTCCCCTTTCTCCACATTCTTGCCAGCATTTGTTATTCTTAGTCTTTTGGATGCTGGCCATCCTTACTGATGTGAGGTGATATGTCATTGTGGTTTTAATTTGCACATCCCTGATGATTAGTGATGTGGAGCATCTTTTCATGTGTCTGTTGGCCATCTGAATTTCTTGTCTCTTCATGTACTCTGCCCATTTTTTAAATGGGTTATTTGCTTTTTGGGTGTAGAGGCGTGTAAGTTCCTTATATATTTTGGATGTTAACCCCGTCACATATGTCATTTACAAATATATTCTCCCATACTGTAGGATACCTTTTTGTCCTGTTGATGGTGTCCTTTGCCTTATAGACTTTTACATTTGATGTAGTTCCATGAGTTCACTTTTGCTTTTGTTTCCCTTGCTCGAGGACATGCATTCAGGAAGAAGTCGCTCATGCTTATATTCAGGAGATTTTTGCCTATGTTGTCTTCTAAGAGTTTTATGGCTTCATGACTTACATTCAGGTCCTTGATCCATTTCGAGTTTACTTTTGTGTATGGGGTTAAACAATAATCCAGTTTCATTCTCTATCTGTCCAGTTTTGCCAACACCAGCTGTTGAAGAGGCTGTCATTTCCCCATTGTATGTCCATGGCTCCTTTATCATATATTAATTGCCCGTATATGGTTGGGTTTATATCAGGGCTCTCTAGTCTTTTCCATTGGTTTATGGGTCTGCTCTTGTGCCAGTACCAAATTGTCTTGAGTACTGTGGATTTGTAGCAAAGCTTGAAGTTGGGGAGCATAATCCCTGCAGCTTTATTCTTCCTTGTCAGCATTGGATTGGCTATTGCGGTCTTTTGTGATTCTATATGAATTTTAGAACGATTTCCTCTAGTTCGCTGAAGAATGCTGTTGGTATTTTGATAGGAATTGCATTGAATCTGTAGATTGCTTTAGGCAGGATGGCCATTTTGACAATATTAATTCTTCCTATCCATGCACCCAGGATGTGTTTCCATTTATTGGTATCATCTTTAATTTCTCTCATGATTGTCTTGCAGTTTTCAGAGTTCAGGTCTTTCACTTCCTTGGTTAGCTTTATTCCTACATATTTTATTCTCTTTGATGCAACTGTGAATGCAATTGTTTCCTTGATTTCTCTCTCTGCTAGGTCATTGTTAGTGTATAGGAATGCCACAGATTTCTGCATATTAATTTTGTATCCAGCAACTTTGCTGAATTCAGATATTAGATCTAGCAGTTTTGGAGCAGATTCTTTAGGGTTTTTTATGTACAATATCATGTCATCTGCAAACAGGGACAGTTTAACTTCTTCCTTGCCAATCTGGATGCCTTTTATTTCTTTGTGTTGTCTGATTGCCGTGGCTAGGACCTACAGTACTGTGTTGAATAGAAGTGGGGAGAGTGGGCATCCTTGTCTTGTTCCGGATCTTAAAGGAAAAGCTTTTAGCTTCTCGCTGTTAAGTATAATGTTGGCTGTGGGTTTGTCATATATGGCCTTTATTATGTTGAGGTACTTGCCCTCTATACCCATTTTGTTGAGAGTTTTTATCATGAATGGATGTCAAATGCTTTTTCATCATCTATGGAGATGATCATGTGGTTTTTGTCCTTCTTTTTGTTGATGTGGTAGATGATGTTGATGGATTTTGGAATGTTGTGCCATCCTTGCATCTCTGGAATAAATCCTATTTGATCATGATGGATGATTTTGTTGAGTATTTTTGCATCTATGTTCTTCAGGGATATTGGTCTGCAATTTTCTTTTTTTGTAGTGTCTTTGCCTGGTTTTCATATTAGAGTGATGCTGGCCTCACAGAATGAGGTTGGAAGTATTCCCTCTTCTTCTACTCTTTGGGAAACTTTAAGGAGGACAGGTATTAGGTCTTCACTAAATGTTTGATAAAATTCAGCAGTGAAGCCATCTGGTCCAGAAGTTTTCTTCTTAGGTAATTTTTTGATTACCAGTTCAATTTCATTGCTGGTAATTGGTCTGTTCAGATTTTCTGTTTCTTTCTGGGTCAGCCTTTCAAGGTTGAATTTTTCTAGAAAGCTGTCCATTTCTTCTAGATTATCCACTTTTTAGCATATAATTCCTCAAAGTATTCTCTAATAATTCTTTGTATTTCTGTGGTGTCCACAGTGATTTTTCCTTTCTCATTTCAGTTTCTGTTTATGTGAGTAGACTCTCTTTTTTTCTTGATATGTCTGGGTAGGGGTTTATCTATTTTGTTTATTTTCTCGAAAAACCAGCTCTTGCTTCCACTGATTCTTTCTATTGTTTTATTCTTCTTGATTTTATTTATTTATGCTCTAATCTTTATTATGTCCCTCCTTTTACTGACTTTGGGCCTCATTTGTTCTTCTTTTTCTCGTTTCATTAATTGTGAGTTTAGAGTGTTCATATGGGGTGGTTCTTCTTTCCTGAGGTAGGCCTGTATTGCAATATACTTTCCTCTTAATATCGCCTTCACTGCATCCCACAGATTTTGCAGTGTTGAATTATTGTTGTTATTTTTCTCCATATATTGCTTGATCTCTGTTTTTATTTGTTCATTGATACATTGGTTATTTACGTGCATGTTATGAAGCCTCCATGTGTTTGTGGGAGTTTTCATATTCCTTGCATAATTTATTTATGGTTTCATACCTTTGTGATCTGAGAAACTGGTTGGTAAAATTTCAATTTTTTGAACTTACCAAGGCTCTTCTTGTGGCTTCGTATATGATCTATTCTTGAAAATGTTCCATGTGCACTTGAGAAGAATGTGTATTCTGCTCCTTCTGTGTGTAGAGTTCTGTAGATGTCTGTTATGTCCATCCATTCTAATGTGTTGTTCAGTGCCTCTGTCTCCTTACTTTTATTCAGTCTGGTTGATCTGTCCTTTGGAACAAGTGGAGTGTTGAAGTGTCCTAGAATGAATGCATTGCATTCTATTTCCCCTTTTATTTCTGTTAGTATTTGTTTCACATATGTAGGTGCTCCTGTGTTGGGTGCATAGATATTTATAATGGTTATATTTTCTTGGATTGACCCTTTAATCATTATGTAATGTCCTTCTTGTCTCTTGTTACATTCTTTGTTTTGAAGTCTATTTTGTCTGATGCAAGTACTGCAACTCCTTCTTTTTTCTCCCTATTAGTTGCATGAAATATCTTTTTCCATCCTTTCACTTTTAGTCTGTGTATGTCTTTGGTTTTTTAAAGTGAGTCTCTTAGGCAGCATATAGACGGGTCTTGTTTTTTTATCCATTCAATGACTCTGTCTTTTGATTGGTGCATTCAGACCATTTACCTTTATGGTGATTACAGATAGGTACTTATTGCCATTGCAGGCTTTAGATTTGTGGTTTCCAACGGTTCAAGGTTAACTTCCTTACTATCTAAGAGTCTAACTTAACTCACTTAATATGCTATTACAAACACAATCTAACGGTTCCTTTTTTCTCCTCCTCCATTCTTTATATATTAGGTATCATATTCTGTCCTCTTTGTCTTTCCCTTGATTGACTTTAGGGATAGTTGATTTAATTTTGCATTTTCTTAGTAATTAACTGTTCTACCTTCTTTACTGTGGTTTTATTACCTTTGGTGACAGCTATTAAGCCCTACGAACACTTCCATCTATAGCAGTCACTCCAAAAACTGTAGAGACGGTTTGTGGGAGGTAAATTCTCGCAGCTTTTGCTTATCTGGAAATTATTTAATCCCTCCTTGAAATTTAAGTGATAATCTTTCCGGATAAAGTATTCTTGGTTCGAGGCCCTTCTGCTTCATTGCATTAAATACATCATGCCACCCCCTCTGGCCTGTAACGTTTCTGTTGATAAGTCTGATGATACCCTGATGGGTTTTCCTTTGTATGTGATCTTATTTCTCTCTCTGGCTGCTTTTAACAGTCTGTCCTTATCCTTGGTCTTTCCCATGCTAATTACTGTATGTCTTCGTTTTGTGTTCCTTGCGCCCCTTTTGTTGGGAGATCTGTGTACCTCCATGGCCTGAGAGACTATCTCCTTCCCCAGATTGGGAAATTTTCAGTAATTCCCTCCTCGAAGACACTTTGTATCCCTTTTTCTCTCTCTTCTTCTTCTAGTACCCCTATAATATGAATATTGTTCCCTTTGGCTTGGTCACACTGTTCTCTCAATATTCTTTAATTCTTAGAGTTCCTTTTTCCTCTCTGTGCCTCAGCTTCCTTGTATTCCTCTTCCCTAGTTTCTATTTCATTGATCGTCTCCTCCACCATATCTAATCTGCTTTTAAAACTTTCCACTGTATGTTTCATTTCTGATACTGTGTTCCGTAATGATTCGATCTCCAACCACAATTCATTCCTGAGTTCTTGAATATTTTTCTATACCTCCATGAGCATTTTTATGATTTTTATTTTGAAATCCCTTTCAGACAGATTCATGAGGTCGATTTCATTTAAATCTCTCTCAGGGGTTGTATTCATAATTTTACTTTGAACCAGGTTCCTTTGGCATTTCATATTTGTATGTGGCTCTCTCTAGTGCCCAGAAGCTCTACTCTCTGGAGCTGCTCAGCCCTGAAGCAATGTTGGGGGGTCACAGGAGAGCGGTATTGGTGCCTGGGGGGAGGAAAGAGCTGTTTCCTGCCTCCCAGCTGCTATGCCTGCCTCCACAGCCAGAACGAGTTGGCCAAGCACACAGGTATAAGCCTCTATGCTTTGCATTTGTAGTTGCTATAGATGGGGCTTCCCTCTCACTCACCTAATGCCAGGGTAGGATTTGCTGGTTTTGGAGTCAGTTGGTGCTGGTGGGGAGAAATGCACAGTAGGCTGAGTATCACGGAGGGGGTCCTTTGAGCTGTGTAACCAGCCAAGGAGCTGGAGCACCTGAAGATCGAGAAAGTTTTCAACCTTCTGGGCAGAGTGCACCTGGACAATTTTATCTACCTGTCCTTTCTCCTGAGCAGTAAGCTCTGTGCAGTCTTTGCCCCTTTGCAGCCTTCTTGCTGTTAGGAAGTCTCCCAGACTGCCTGCCTTTCTTTTGTCCCAGAGCAGTCGGATATGGATCCCTGCTTTCCACAAGTGGCTGGTATCTCTGTCTCTCCGGAAATTTTGCCTGTCTTAGCTTTCCAACCCCATAATCACGAGAGTACCATGAAAGCACCATGAAATGTAGGTTTGTGCTCCCAGAGCACATCTCTGGAGTTAGGTATTCAGCAGTCCCAGGCCTCCATTCCCTTCCCACTCCATTTCTCCTCTTCCTGCCAGTGAGGTGGGGTGGGGGTAGGGCTTGGGTCCAGCTGAGCCACGGCTTTGGTACAGTACCCTGTTCCATGAGGTTTATTCCTTCGTCCAGGTGTATGCAGTTTGGTGCAGCCCTCTTTCCTGTTGCTCTTTCAGGATTAGTTGTGTTAATTATATTTCCGTATTGTAAGTGGTTTTAGGAGGAAGCCTCTGTCTCATCTCTCACACCACCATCTTTAATCTTCTCCAGGTTTTTTCTTTTATTTCCAATTTCATAATATTGTGGTCAGAAAAGATTCTTGACATGATTTCAGTTTTCTTAATGTCTTGAGTCTTTGTTTCTGGCCAAATATGTGACCTATGCCAGAAAATATTCTATTTATACTGAAAAAGAATGTGTATTTTCCTGTTTTGGAGTAGAATGTTCTGTATGTGTCTGTTAAGTGCATGTGCTCTGAAGTGTTATTCAATGCCACTGTTTCCTTCTTTCTTTTTTGTCTGGATGATCTATCCATTCATGTAAGTGGGGGGTGTGTTAAAGTTCCCTACTATTATTATATTACTGTCAGTTTCTACCTTTATGTCTATTAATGCTTGCTTTACATATTTAGGGGCAAATATGCTGGGTGCATAGATACTTACAGTTGTTACATCTTCTTGATGTATTGAACAATTTATCATTATGTCTTGTCCTTTGTGTCTCATTACAGTCTTTGTTTTAAAGTCCATTTTTTCTGATACTAGTACTGCTACCCTTTTTTCATTTCCACTTGCATGGTTCAAGTGTGGAAGATTTTATGTTCCTAGGAATTTTTCCATTTCTTCTAGGTTGTCCAATATTTTTGAATGGAATATCTTTTTCTATCCCGTCAGTTTCAGTCTGTGTGTGTCTTTAAGCCTGAAGTGAGGCTTGTGGGAAACATATATATTGGTCTTGTTTTTCTATCCTTTCAGCCACTCTGTGTCCTTTGATTGGAGCATTTAGTCCATTTGAATTTAGAGTAATTATGGATAGGTATGTAGTTATTGCCATTTTATGAATTGTTTTCTGGTTGTTTTCTTGTTTGTCTCTCTGCCTTTCTTCTTTTGCTCTCTTCCTTTATGAATGATGATTTTCTTTAGTGTTATGAATGGATTCCTTTCTCTTCATTCTTTGTGTATCTTTCATATGCCTTTAGTTTGTGGTTACCATGAGGTTCATATATGGCATTTTTTATATATACCCGTCTCTATTAAGTTGATGGTCACTTAAGTTCGAATTCATTATAACAGCACAATATTTTTACTCTCATCCTCCACATTTTATGTAAATGATATCATATATTCACCTTTTTATTTTGTGATTCCCTTAAATAATTTTTAGATAACATTGATTTTACCACTTTTACCTTTAACTTTGATACTAGTTTTTTTATTAACATATCATTGATATACACTCTTATGAAGGTTTCACATGAAAAACAACGTGGTTACTACATTCACCCATATTATCGAGTCCTGCCCCATACTCCATTGCAGTCACTGTCCATCAGTGTAGTAAGATGCCACAGAGTCACTATCTGCCTTCTCCCTTCTCTGTGCTACACTGTCATCCCCATGATGCCCCCCACACCATGTGTGCCAGTCATAATACCCCTCAATCCCCTTCTCCCTCCCTACCCCACCCCTCCTTTGGTAACTGCTAGTCACGTCGTGGAGTATGTGAGTCTGCTGCTGTTTTGTTACTTCCATTTTGCTTTGTTGTTATACTTCACAAATGAGGGAAATCATTTGGTACTTGTTTTTCCCTGCCTGGCTTATTTCACTGAGCATAATACGCTCTAGCTCCATCCATGTTGTTGCAAATGGTAGGAATTTTTTCTTCTTATGGCTGAATATAATATTCCATTGTGTGTATGTACCACATCTTCTTTATACATTCATCTACTGATGGACACTTAGGTTGCTTCCATTTCTTAGCTGTTTTAAATAGTGCTGCGATAAACATTGGGGTGCATATGCTTTTTGAAACTGGGTTCCTGCATTCTTCGGGTAAATTCCTTGGAGCGGAATTCCTCGGTCAAATGGTATTTCTATTTTTAGTTTTTTGAGGAACCTCCATATTGCTTTCCACAATGGTTGAATTAATTTACATTCCCACCAGCAGTGTAGGAGGATTCCCCTTTCTCCACATCCTCACCAGCATTTGTTCTTGTTGTCTTTTGGATGTTGGGCATCCTAACTGGTGTGAAATGATATCTCATTGTTGTTTTAATTTGCATTTCCCTGATAATTAGCGATGTGGTTCATCTTTTCATGTGCCTGATTGAACTACTACCTTTGCTATATGCTTGCTTTTACCAGTGAAATATTTTGTTTTTACAGCTTTCTTCCTTCTGGTAATGGCCTTTTCTTTTCCTCTTAAACAAGTCCCTTTAACATTTCTTTTAAACCTATTTTGTGATGATGATAGCTCTTAACTTGCTTGTTTGGGACTCTACCTCTCTTTCAATTCTGAATGATAGCCTTGTGCATTAGATTCTTCTTTTTTATAGGTTTTTTCCTTTCAGCACTTTCAATATATCATGCCACTCTCTTCTGGCCTGTAACATTTCTTCTGAAAATTCAGGTCATACCCTTATGATGTTTCCCTTGTATATGATCCATTGCTTTTATATTGGTGCCTTTAAGATTCTCTTTAATCTTTGACATTTTAATCATTGTGTGCTTTGGTGTGGACTTCCTTGACTTCATCATGTTTGGGGTTTTCTGTGTTTCCTTAAACTGGATGCCTGTTTCCTTCCTCGGGCTATGAAGTTTTCAGTTATTATCTCTACAAATAAGTTTCCACTCCTTTCTCTCTCTTCGCCTTGTGGAGCTCCTATAATGCAAATGTTATTACATGTGATGTTATCCCAAATGTGCTTTAATGTATCCTTGTTTTTCAAAAATTTTTTTGATACTTACTTTGCGTGCTTCCCATTACCCAGTATTCCAGATTGCTGATCTGCTCTGCATCCTCTTATGTGCTATTGTTTACCTTTAGTGTATTCTTAACTTCATATATTTTATTCTTGAACTCTGATTTTTAAAAATATTTTCTCTTTGTTGAAGTCCTCCTTGAGTTCATACACTATTCCCTCAATTCTACTGAGTATCTATAACCATTACATTAAATTCTTTATGAGGTAGATTGCTTAACTTTATGTAGTTAGTTAGTTATTTTTCTGGAGTTTTGTGTTGTTCTTTCATTTGGAACATATTTGTCCCCTATTTTGTTTGACTTTCTGTTTTTTGCTTATATGAATTAGATGAGACAGCTACCTCTCTCCATCTTTAAGGAGTGGTCTTGTGTACGCACGTGTCCTGGGTATACTGTGTGTGCCTGGCTGCTTTGGCTGGCTCACTGGAGTGCAGAAGGATGCATATCTTGGGGCCACTGGGGCTTCTCTGTGCAGGGGGTGCCTTGTTGAGAGGATGGAGAATGAGCAGGTATGGGTTAGGGGCTTTCAAGGGCCACTCTGTGCAAGGGGTGCTTTGGTGTAGGAATTGGAGACCCTGCAGGGGTGTGCATAAGCAATATAGCTGTGTCAGGGAATGTCTGGAGCTGGTAAAGGCTAGGGCCCTGTGGCTCACTGAAATGAAGATTGAATGTAAACAGTGCTGCTGGCCAGCACCTCCCATCCCAGAGAGAGTTCTAGGAGTAACCCCCACTGTTTCCCAGGTTCTCCAGTTTTGTCATTTGTTTTCTTTTACTTTTAGCTTAGTTGTCCTTTAAACTGAGGGTATTTTTTCTTTTTTTTTAATGTGTCCCAGGGCAGGAAAATCTGTGTGTGGGTCCCTCAGTGATATCCTTCTCTACTGCAGTTTGCTGCATCAGAGATGGAGTTTCCACTGTTATCATATCTCCAACTCTCCTGCTGGTTTCTGTGTATTTTTTCTATCCCTTGTGCAGGTGATGTTCACTCAGCCCTCCGTTCTTCTTCAAGAGGAATTGCTCTGTAAGATACAGATTCAGTGTATACATGGGAGGAGGTGAGTCTGGCTCTTTCTACACTGCCATCTTGGATGCCTTACTTGAATTACACGCTTTAAACAGATGATATTACTTACATGTACATTATATCTCAATAAAAGTATTTAAGAAGATGAAAGGCTTGAACAAAATTATCTCCAACTCCATAGAGTTCTCACATTTGGGGATTCTAAATGTTACATCTGATTTATTTTATGCCTGTAGCCACTTTCTGTTCTCTTCTTTCTTTACCACATATTCCACTGGATTCCCTTAACCTATAAATTCAAAATGAAACTATTTAAAAATGTCCTCAGTCTATATCAATTATTGTCAACTAATGATTGTATTTTTGAAATACTATTAATGAACAAGGCACGGCACAAAGTGATATAACTGATATAGAGATGACTAAGTCCTGGTCCCTACCTCCAAGCATTTGACAGACACAAACTCAAAGGTATTGTAAAATCAGTGTAGAAGGAAGTCCTGCTGAATATATCAGAGAGAGAAGGCTTGACAGAGTAGTAAGAATTTAATCCTTTAAGGATGAATACGGATTTGGGAGTTGGACATTAAGACACACCAGGCTGAAAAAATTATGTGAACCAAAGGATACAAACAAGAAAGTCTGTTCTTAATGTCATACCCTCAAGGACCTCACTATACAATAGCCAGTCTAATTTCAGTTACCATAAATATTTGAAAGTCATTATTTACATCCCTTTTAAAACACTCTATCATTCATACTCTCTGCCTTTATCATACAGTTAGTTTGAACTGAAAAGGCTTTATTGCACTCCTACTCATACTGCTTTGCTTAATGACTACTAAGGAGTTCAATTTGTTTATGGTTTCTGTGGATTAATGAAGTAATAGTTTTCTTTGAAGTCAGAATTGGTACAGTGCTTCTAGTGGCAGTAAAAACACTAAAATAAAGAAACATCTTAATCTTTTTCATGACCTCAATAAAATTATATAATAAAAGATTCCTGTGAAAATTTTACATTTCAAGATTTTTTAATTATTGGACTTCATTACTTAGAGAAGTTTCAGGTTTACAGAAAAATTGAGCAGAAAGTACAGAGCTCCCATATACTTCACACACACACACAGTTTCCCTTATATTACATTAGTGTAGTAAATTTGTTAAAATTGATGAACCAATATTGATACACTATTTTTAACAAAAATTCATAGTTTACATTAAGGTTCACTCTATGTTATAGAATTCTGTGATTTTGACAAACACTTAATGTTGTGTGTCCACCATTACAATATCAGACAGAATAGTTTCGCTGCCCTAAATGTCTCCTGTGCTCCATCCACTTATCCCTCACTCACTCACCCTGAAACCCTGACAACAACTGATCTTTTTACTATTGTTAATAGTTTTGCCTTTTCCATAATGTCATATACCTGGAATCATACTATATGTAGGCTTTCAGACTGACTACTTCAACTTATCAATATGCTTTTCAGGTACCTTGATGCATTTTTGTGGCTTGGTAATTTATTTATCTTATGGCTAAATCACATTTCATTTTCTGGATGTACCACTGTTTGTTTATCCATTCATCTACTGAATGATATCTTGGTTTCTTCCAAAATTTGACAACGATGAATAAGGCTATTATAAATATTTGTGTGCAGGCTTTTGTGTGGACAAAAGTTTCCAAATCATTTGG
>JAVSCE010010676.1:0-33777 GCA_032199065.1 Smutsia gigantea | reverse complement strand
ACCACCACCACCACCACCATCACCACCACCACCACCACGACCACCACCACCACCACCACCACCATCACCACCACCACGACCACCACCACCACCACCATCACCACCACCACCACCACGACCACCACCACCACCACCACCATCACCACGACCACCACCACCACCACCACCATGACCACCACCACCATCGTCACCACCACCACCACCACCATCACCACTACCACTGCCACCGTCACCACCACCACCACCATCACCACCACCAGCACCATCACCACCACCACCATCACCACTACCACCACCATGACCACTACCACCACCACCAGGGTGTTTGCAAATGTGGGAGGGATGTTTTGTTTATTTGCTTGTATGTGATAAGGACTGCCTAGTGATCCTACAGTGATCTATATCTCAGGCACAGCCTTTGCCAGGCCCCCAGTCAATGCTGACAGGTATGATTAACTTTGAATCTTGGGAGGAAGGTGTGAAGCCTTGATCCCATTCCTCTGGGAAAAGCCCCAGGCTTAACAAATGTGTCCACCCTGATCCAACAAACTTCAAGCTCCATTTATCAGTAGCTTCTTTTGAAGATGAAGAGGAAGAAGGAAAAGGAATGATAAAGAGGAGGAATTTTAGTTCTCCCCCACTGAACACCCCGGAACATAAATAAGCAATTTTAATACAATGTGATAAAGTGCTATGGCATGTTTGGGCACAAGGTACAGAAGTAACAATAATAACACTACAATAATGATGAAGGATAAGGTGTGATGGGGACTTACTATGCATTCAGGTACCTGGCATTCTTTATGTACATGTATGGTATTCATGAGCACTTTATGTACTTCATCTGTTTTAATATACATCTCAATTCTATGTGATAGATACTAACAGAAGTCCCATTTTACAACAAACAAAACCCCAAGTTTAGACAGGAAAGATTGCTTGTGATGCTAAGTGTCACAGGTTTGGTTCCCCAGGAAGCAGACTCTAAGATGGAGATTAGCACACATCAGGTCTTTAGGGAGTAGTGTTTTGGGATCAACTCCCAAGGAAGGGAGGTGAAGGAAGCAAGAAGGGATAATCAGTCACTGAATGTAGGCTACTCCAGGGAAAGGACATGACCTTGAGCAAGGTGGCTCTCTTTGACTGAGACAGTCCCTAAAGGGGAGTGACAGCTGAGAGCATTCTGCCACTTGCAGCAACTGAGCAAGTAAGTCCTTCCTGCCTGGAGCACACTGCAGCACTCACTTCTGGCACTGATGGCAGTTTGAGCCTGTTGCTCTGAAACGCTAAAGAAGAATTTATTCTCTTTTATTTAGAACATCCTCTTTGATTGTGAAAGGAGAGGCCCCTCTGAACTAATATAAGCAAAAAAAGAAATAAGAAAAAGAAGACACTAAATTGCTCCACACTATATAATGGCAGGATTCTGGGATTGTCACCTGGAAGCTTAGGAGGGAGGAGGTTACAGGGTCTGGAGACTCGGAGAAAAGGGCATGGAGAAAGGAGAATGGGCTGCAATGACACAGCCATAGGTGACACCTGGGGATAGGGGTAACATTTAGCAGCTCCCCACATCAGGTCAGCCAAGAATCTGAAATGCCAAACATTGAATTTTAGGTTGTTCACTATTACATGCTATTTGGTGATCCCCTTCTGTTAGTCTGACATAACTTCAGTAAATGTCATTTCATACAACATTCTTTTTGTTAATGGTGTTTTGGAGGAATATAGAAGAGCTAGTCCATGCCTAGAAGCAGGGAAACAAGCTAGATCCTTGAGAATTCAAAAAGCAGTAAATTGTAAGGCTGTTTGAGAACCCTTGGAAATATTGGGAAGGACATTAGCCCTTGCACTATGATATGTGGATTGTACAATATGTAGACGTATTTGGTTATCAAAGGAAAAGGTTATCTTTAGAAAACCTTTGAAATATACAGAGTTTTGAAATATACAGTGTATATTTCTCATAGATGAACTGATTTGTGATATCCTCAGTGAGGTGTCCTCAGTGAATTCCACAGCCCAGTGAGCCATGAGGGTGCCATTCTCTGCCCTTTCCTTCTAATTCTGGAGTCTCTGGCTCCTTGTGGATCAACTATAGTTTACAAACCCAGGGAAAGCCAGGCTTTTGACCAATGCTGTTTTACAGAATAGATGAGCATACACAAAATATAATAGTTCCTCAATAATTAAATACCTGTTGATTAATTGATGCTTGATCAGTGATATGACAAAAGAAATTGTCTTTTAGAGAAAGCTACTCCCTATATAGTCCTTCAATAATTAATTCTCCTTGGCTAGTGCCCAAGATCCTTCTGACCCTGAGCAGAGCAAATAGCTTTTATTGAGGCCCCAGAATGCTTATTCTGAGATATCTTTGTCCTTCCACACAGTTAACAGCTCTGTGCAAGGGCAATGGAATAACTATCTGGGTGCCCCTTGACATTGAGAAATCTAAGGGAATTTTTTTCCTTTCCTCCAAAATATACTGGATCAAAGAAGACTTACGAGTGTCAAGAAGAAAAACAAGCTAACATAATTTGTATTGAATTTTGAAAAATCTTTCCCTGTAGCTATGGGTAACTGGATAAGAAAACATTAAATAAGTCCCTTTGGGAATATTACATGATGGTATTCACTTTATATCCTGCCTCCTGCACTGGGGATTTCTTCAAGATACAGACAGACTCTGAGAAACACACTTATATAAATAGAAGCATTGCTCAGTGATGAGATTTCCCTTGGCTATAAGGCAAAACTACTTCTAAATGGACCCTGGTACCAAAAAATATATATATATTTCTGGTTTCAATGCTCTAAGAAAGATCATAACTATTTTAAAGGTTATTCATAGTACTCCAAAGAGTCACACATGAAATTACTTCAGATACAGAAGGAAATTGTGGTGATGAACATACTCAGTTTACCTTTTATACAGGGGAACCAAATTCCCTCCTATGCTCACCCCTGTACTCAGATTTAAGAGCAACAAAGGGTAGTTTTGACTTCTTGCACCAAACGATGTGGAAGAGAAATGTTACATGATTCGTTGAAACCTTCCTTCACTGTGGAGTAAGGCTCCTATGTAACCATAAAAATCAGAACTTCCTCTGTTAGCAGGCTACATACTTAACGAGGGTCTGAACTGTCAACGTTTAATATGCTAATTATATGCTTAAGAACACTGATTATAATTTTTAATCTATCACTCTGCTGGATGTGGTACCTTCTGGATATATAATTACATAACCAAGGAATCTTAAAATACTCTCAGGTTGCCTTTTCATAGTCAAGTCACATCATTCATTTGTTAACATAATTTTTGGCTGTATAACCACTAAAACACACTGGGACTTCCCTGATCATCATATGCCAGAAATTTTCAGACACATCCCTAATTCTTCATCTGAAATATTCATCTTTTTTCATTTTTCTTTCATTTGAGGAATTTTTCTTTTCCGTCAGTCAGAATAGTGTCCCTAGAGGACGCAGAGCTATAAAACGAGTTCCTCCCCTGGTGAGAATAGGAGGGAAGACAACGGACTGGAAAGGCTAGAGAGTCTTATCTCTTGTCTAGACTGTGACTTCTGGAAATTCTAGGAAGCCCATTCTCACAGTCCCAAGACTTAAAAACAAGCAAAAATATAAAAATGACACTCAACAGTTTCTACACCTCCCCCTGCTCCCAGTAATACATATTTCAGACAAACCAGGATTCCTATATTCATATTAACCATTTCACATCACTCCTTCAGTGGGGACCATCAATATAGCTTTTTGCTAGACCATTCCCTGACACAGATCCATGACATTATGAGTCTGGAAAGACAAGCAGAGTGTGGCATGAACTGACAGCAGAGTTATCATTGCCTCCCTTGCTCTCAGAGGCTTCCAGTCTCTCGTGAACATCCCACAAAGGGAAGGAACATTCCTCTAACTCAAAAAAGATACCACGGGAGACCAGGCAGGGAACTGCACCTCAGTTAGTGGGAACAGTGGGGACAGCGTGGCTCACCTCACGCTTCTCATATTCCCCCACAATGAGCATGATGGTGGACAACATCTGGGGTGTTTTGAACTGAAGCTTCAGAGGGAAAGGGAGTCAGTCAGTCACTAGCTGCCTCACTGGCCGCAACAGCAAAAGGGAGCAAGGATTCATGGACCTCCCTCAGAACTCCCAGAAATTCTTTGAGAAGGGAAGCCTTGCAAGGAGACTCCTGTGCGAACAGAGGAGGGAGAAGAGCCCTTTGGCGGGTGCGCTGCCTGAAGGTGTTTGTGTTTTTCCTCAGGCTGCCGCAGCCTGGAACACATGGACTCCACAGGCAACTGCAGAACAGTGTGCCGGGGGCTATCACTGGACTGAGTAGGGCCCAAATCACAAAGAAACTGAAGAGAGAAGTGAGATGAGGAAAACAGGTGGCTGGGGAGTCTGGGAAGGGGTGGTGAGCCTTAAGCTAGAACAAGAATGTCAGTGGAAGCAGCTCATCAGGCTGGTCGCTGGAAGGGGGTGTCAGGAAGAGAAAGCAGCCTATGCAAATGCCCGGAAGAACACAACCACAGGGCGAGTTTGGAGCCTAGAAGGTAGGGCAGTGTAGCTGAAGCAGCGACAGCAGAATGGAGGAGGGGGCATCTGGGAAGAGCTCTGAAAGCCATTTCACAGACTCGGGACTTTTCTCTAAGACACGGAGAGGTACTACTAAGTTTAAGTGGTGCCGTAGCCTCCTGAGATTCGCATCAGGGAAAATTTACAACAGCAGCGTGGTGGAGGAGAGCTGTGAGGCGGTCAAGGCTGGCGTCTGTCCAACCGTCCAGGGCAGAGAGGAAAGTGGTCTTTGCCAAGGCAGAGATGGTGGGAATGAGAAGAGCGGTTATTGAAGGAAACTTCTCCAAGCAGGAAACAGAGCAATATCTTGACTTGATGGTTTTTGAACTCAAACTCACAGAGGCAAGTATCACCAACAGTGTTTTACTTCTCCATGAAGAATGGGGCTCCAGGTGGTTGGCTCCGGGGTAAGTTCCCTCCCAGGGAGGATCTACACGCCCGCTGGGCTCTTTTCTGCCGAGCTGCAATGCCTACCACTAATGTGTTTTTGAAGCTGCTACCCTTACTCAGAGAAATCCTTACATTGAGAGAAATCCCCCTGGCAAGGAGAGGAATTCTCAAGGAAAAAACAGTTCTTCCTGTTGTTCAGAAAATAATGCCCCCCTGAAAGCCGTTTTTACAACAGTTAAAGCACCAAAGAATTACAGAGAGATCTATTTTTATTTTTAGGGTTTTTAAAAAATATTATTTCATATTTTCTTTTCTATATTTCAATACCTAGGGCCTACTTTTTCCCAAAGACACGATTTGGAGAATTATATTTATATCTTACTGACCCTGAAGAACATTTGGTAGATATATAAATGGCAAACTAGTCTCAAATTTTGACAGGGAGAATCTGCTTACCTGTATCTCTTTGGAAGAAGCACTATTAAGCAGCGAAATAAATTGATTGGTGACTAATCTACCTAAAACATGTATGCACCATAATGAAATTGTTATGTGGTCCACCAGGTAACTGAGTATGTCTTACCTGGAAAACATCCTGAAACAGCACACCAAAGAGGAGTAAACAGTACAGATTTTCATCGCAGAGACATGATCTTTGAAAAACAAAATCCCTACTCCTTTAGCAGTGACCAAAAAGGAAGAGTATAGGGGTGTTCAAAGGAGACTTCCAGGTGACTGATCTAATGTGGCTAACAGTAACTCATTTAATCCTGAAAGGTTGTCGGGACAGAACTGTGCTAACTAATAACATATTTCGTTATCTTCCATTTGAGATCCTCAAACATAAGATCATTAATGGAAGGAAAGCATGAGAACGTACCGAGATAACACTGATAGATGATATCTGTAAGCAGCTGGTTGCTGTCAAAACTGGAACCTGAATATAAGACAAATCCTTTCCCAAGGACTGGCCACATTCATTTACCCAATCCAAACACTATCTAATTGATGATCACAATATATAAAACTGAATTCTTAATGCCCCAGCCAAATCTGTTCTTCCTCTCGTCTTTCCCAGCCTCGTAAATGTCACTCTGATTCACCCTGGTGCTCATATCTGTAAGCATTCCTTCGTCTTCACATTCACTCCATTACTGAGTCTCGAATCCATCACATAATCTCAAACCACTTGAATGTCTAGAGTTCACAGTATCATGTCATCCTATCAACCGGATCGCTGCAAGAGCCTCTCTGCCGATCCTCACACTTCTGCTCTTACCTCCTCTACCTAGCTCCGCACAGCAGCTAGAATGATCTTGAAATGAAAATCAGAAATTAGAAGTCCCTCTTTCTCTTTCCCTTGGCTCCTAAAATGAAACACCCCATAGCACATCCTATGTCAAGTCATACTTGAGATCTGGCCCAGCCTTCCTCCAGCTCTACCTCATGCCTTTTCTTCCCTTCATGCATTACTCTCTAGAGATACTACCTTGATTCCATAAATAGGCCAACCAATTTCCCACTTCAAGGTCAGAGCACATCCTCACCCCTTTGCCTGTTCTTCACCAAGCTGACTCCTGCCTCTTACAGGTCTCAACTAAAATATCCAGCTTTTCCTAACGCAGCAATCTGAACTTTACTCTAAATTACTCCATTCTTTCTCAGTGCATGTGCTTCTTCTTGGCCCTTACAACAATCTGAGTCTACCATGTTTGCTATGTGTTTATCTTTTTAATGTCAGTGTCTCCCACTGCACTGTACTCTCCATGAGAGCAGGAGAAAGGTGTTGTCTCTGCTTCCTCTGTTTCCCCAGCACCAGAGCCTAATACACAGTCAGTACTCAATAGCTGTTTGTTGAATTGTGGATGAATAGATGAGCAGAAACCAAGTGTTAGGGATACTTTTACTACACAGAGAGTTTTCATTTAAAAGGCACTAATATGTAATTCATTTTTTTAAGATCAGCAGAATACAGAGAAAATATAGTTGAGTTAAAGAGACTTGCATTCAAAATACTGCTTATGCCACTTAGAAGCTGTATAATGTGCAGAGGTTTCCTCCCTCTCTGCGTCTCGGGTTTTTGAACTGCATAATGGGGGTAATATGACCTATCCTATAGTAGGTTGAAAGTGCTATCTATTTTTTTCTTACAACTTTGCTGTACCTCCCAATTTTCTACTGTTGTAATCAGAAAAAGAGCATTAAGTGTTATATTAGAAAATACCTATCTCACAAAGCTATTGTGAAATGGTTATCTAGTAACTTGTGATTCAGATAGTATATTAATAGTCTAGTGCTGAGTAAAAAACTATCTACCGAAACTTGGTGAAGTAAAACCATGACAATATTGACTATTTCTCTGTGACTGTAGAATTCAGCAATGGCACATCTGAATGGTTCTGGCCTGTCTGACGAGGGCCAGAGGACCCACTTCAAAGGTGGCTCACTGACATGCCTGGCAAGTTGATGCTGGCTACCAGTTGTGGACCTCAGCTCCTCCTCTCCTCTAGTAGATCTTTCCAGAGAGCTACTTGAGTGTCCTCATGGGTGAGTGGCCGCCTTCCCCCAGGGCAAGAAATCTAAGAGACAAAGCAGAAGCTGTAATGCCTTTTATGACTCAAGCTTAGAAGTCACACATTGTCACTCCCACCATATTCTGTTGATCACGTGGAGTCAGCCCTGATTCTGTGGAGAAGGAGACAGGGTTTGGGCCTGAATACTGGGAGGCATGGACATTTGGGGCATTTGGGAGACTGACTACCCAGACAGGGAACTCTCAGACTTTCCCTCTTCTCTCTGCAAGATACCCATAAACTCTCACCATTATGTCATATGTCATATTAGTAGTTGCTAATTGTGAAATATCTGGGGTTCTTTCTTTTTAGTACTAGGCACTTGTTACACTGTGTCCGGTAGAACAAAATGTGTGTTTTTGTATATTGTCAAAGACATGTCTGAATCCATTTCATTTACTTTAGAAAATGCTGTCTTGTTTAATTTGCATTCTCTAACTCTCAACATGCCACCATCTCTGTTCATCTTAGAACATAACAGAGAAAATTGATCACTGGATAATGATGTTGGAAGTGATTACTCCTCTCAGATCGCTACTCCCTGATTTCAATCCAGACAAAGGTTACTGAACACATAATACCTTTGTAACTGCTATTCTGATGTAGAAGCTGGAGAGCGGAATGCATATGCATGTAACAGAAAAACCAACTGCTATGCCTATTCCCATATCCAATAACGTGTCACTGAACTAAAATTGATTGAAATATTTGAGCCCTCTCCTTCTTATTTATCCCTCTTACTAAATAAAATTGGTAATGTTAGGAAGGAAGAATTTTCCTCTACCCTTAGATATTCTTCTAGCTGGCCTAAGGATCAAATTGACATGAGATAGATTCACAGAAGGAGAAAACCCAAAGTTTAATTATGTACATACTAGGAATCCGTAGACATGAGATTCCAAAGATAGTCAGGGACAATGAGGTATATACGTCATCCTGCACTAGAGAGAAGGCAGTAGGGTCCAGGACTTCAAAACCACAGGGAAGCAATTCCCAAGAATATGAAAGAGTAAGTTTTTGATAAACAAAGATTTGCTGGGCCACACAGAAACAATGGGACACAGAGAGGGATTTAACAGACTTAGCTAAATTCCTCCCTGTCTATCACACTTGGTTCATATTATAATGTACTTATCTATGATGATAACTCTCTTCCTGGGGCAGGTCCTCTATCTAAATTCTTTGTATGCAGTTGGGGGAAGTGGCCAAGGTTTCTTTCTGAGTCTCTTGGGCCCTGACGGTCTCCAGCTTGGACATAATCTTTGTGCTAAAGTGGTCCATCTTGGGGCACATCTGCCATTGGCCCTCAGCTGGCAAGCAGAAGTAGGAGTGTCTTTACACTCACAAAACACCATGCTGCCTCTGGGGATGGGAACTAGTTATCTTGGGGAAAGAAGTAAGGGGGTATTTTCACTGTATACTCTTTTGTTCCATCTGAATTTTAAACTATTGCATGTAATCAACATCAAAAAAAATTTTAGTTAAAATTATTGAAAGCAACTGTTCACGAATAGCAGATGGGTTGAGTAAACCATGGTCCTTCCAGAAAATGGAGTCCTATTCCGCTGAAAAAGGATTGAGGTATTTCTCTCTATTTGCTACTATAAAATGACCTCCAAGATATATTGTTAAGTGAAAAAAACAAAGTGTAGAAAAAGTATGCTTAGATAAAAGGACCACTGTTTATCTCAGGCAGGAAATGTACACCTAAAAGGAAATAAAATTAAAAAGGGATGGGCAAATACCATATAATATTTTTAAATACATGATTACATATGGGGAAGTGAGGGCCTGGGTGGAAGAGATAGGATGGAAGCTCAACTTCTTTGAATATTTGTAGATCTGACTTTGAAACCACAGAAATCATCTGTGCCATTATAAAACAAAATTTAAGTTTAAAAAGTATTCCCCAAAACGTTAAAGTGAAATGGAACAATGAACCTAACCGTATGTCCAACTGCTGGCACTGCCGCACAGTGAGGAGCCCTCTCCGATGCCTCCGAAACAGAGGGCTGCCCCAGGTGTGCCCCGGGGCCAGCCAGCGCAGGTACGGCCCGCTGGGAGCGTCTTGGACCAAGTGTGCCCTCAGTGACGACAAGTCCACAGCTGAAAGCAGCTATGCAGGGTTATTTACACCATGGAAATGAGCAAAGGCCACACATGTTTGGGGGGAGGAAAAATGTTCCTCTGTCCTTCAAGGTTCTTCAAGCTGGTCTAAGAATGAAATGGACCTGAGACATATTAACAGGAGGAAAAAAACAAAGTTTGATTACATGCCCACTAAGACCCGATAATGAAATGGAGACCTTCCTCCCCCTACCCCACCCCACCACAAAGAAAAGACCAAGGAAGGCAGTTTTTATACATTTTAGACAAAGAGACCATACACTTGTAGGGAATTGACAGGGCAAGGAAAATTTACGTGTGGGATTTTAAATGAGTAAGGGGCTCTAAGGAGCATTTCGTCTGAGGTACTAGATTAGTGAGAAAGTGACAAGATCTGTTTAGGTGGCCCTTTCTACTCTAAATTCCCTATCTCTGGTGATAAAGATGCCTTTTACCCTCCAGGTGCTGGGAGAGTAGTTTTCACACAGGAGATTTATTTCCTAGCATCCGAGGGCGACAGACGGCAGAGAATCCCTCCTGCTCCAGCTGCTTCTCCAGTCACTTTAATTTCAAGTAATGAGCATGCCACTGTGGCACATCTTGCGGCCACCTGCCCTGGGCCCTACACAGGCTTCTGCTTATTTTGATTTCGTTGCTGTTTCTTTATTTTCAGCATACTGATCGTTAAACATTTACCAGCGCATCACTGAATTTAACTGTACTTACCTAGAAAGAGAAATAATTGCAAAACAGAATTGCCACCAATTAGCTGCGGTAATTATGGCATTGGTAGTAGAGTGGTATTGTTATTCTGAGATGGTCTTGTGAGTAGTACAGGATAAACAAATGAGTAATTATGTTGCTACTGTGATGAGCTGGGATTTTGGAGAGTGGGATAAAAAAAGGCACAAATGTAAGAAGAGAGGAAGTGAAAATCCTCGGTACTGAATTTCAATTGGAAGCTTCAGTGTGGACATGTGAATTTTATTTTACCTAACATAATCATAGGGATGGCATCAACAAAATGCAAACCGTGGGAATTCTAGGGCAAACTATACCATTTCGTCAGCAAAAACAACAGTAACAAAGAAAAAAAATCACAAGGAAAATAAAAAGAAACAGAGGAGGGTATCTATTGCTTAACAGAGGTACAAAAGATACTTAACCAATCTCATTGTATGGACTTTTTGGATCCTAATTTAGTCAAAAAAAAAGGGTGTGGGAGAAGAAAAAAAAGAGAGAAAGCTTGATAGAAGGGAGCATGCCTAAGACAATGAAGGCATCAAGAATACTCACTGAATATCTGGTGTTATTAAGGACTTACTGTTGATTTTGTGTGATTATTGTGTATTGTATGTGCCGTGATTATAGTTTGGTAGCATGGTCTTTGTCTTTTAGATATACAGCCTGAAATATTTACATATGAAATTATATTACTGATATGCCAAGGATTTTCTTCAAGATAATCAAGGGTAGGAGCTACAGAAAAATAAAACTGATCATTATTGAAGCTTCATGGTAGACACAAGGAAGACCAATATACTATTTACCTACTTTGGCATTTGATGGAAATTTTTCTTAAAATGTTTTTTAAAGATTAAGATTCCTATACCCTTCTGCCTGCTAAATTTTATTCTCCCCAAGTTTCTTTTAAAATGTAAGCATATTTGTATGGTGATGAGAGTTAATACTACTGTGTTATGTATTTTAAAGTAACCAGGAGAATGGATCTTGAAACTTATCATGAGAAAAAAAATGTGTAATGATATGTGGGGATGGATGTTAGCTGGACTTCTTTGGGGGATCATTTTGCATCATATACAAATACTAAATCCTTTTGTACACCTGAAACTAATACAATGTTACATCAACTATAACACAATAAAAAATACACGTAAGCACATTTCTGATAGAGGTAAGTTTCTGTGGATGTGTTTTTATGTCATCATCTGCTAAAAATCATTTACTAAGTGCCTCATATGTGGGCCTCAATTTAACAAACTTCACGAGTCCCCAAAGCATAGACAGAAAACCATACTGAATTAGGAACAAAAAGAGTCGACACAATAGAGTCAATTCATAGACCAAAAAATCTTGGCAGCTATTGGTGAAATGCTTAACGAAGAACCGCAAACGCTTTCCAAACAATAAGCAATCAAAACTTCTTACAAAGTCACAAGCCTTGAAAGAGTTACTGCTACTGTATAACATTTTAGAGGACCACATAGAAAGATTCTCAAAAACATCCGGAACCCAAGTACATCTGCTACAGGTGTGCAAACAGAGCCTCCAGAAAGCCCAGGACTGAGCTGAGGGGCACTTGTAGCAACAGCCCATTAGGAAGAGGCAGAGACAGCATTTCTACCCACCATGCCCTTCTCAAGAAAATGAAACTTCAAAGAAGTACAAAGAGGCATCAGCCAAAACCACCCCAATTTGCTTGTGGTGTGAAACATCCTTTCCCAATTCAGACAGACAGCAAATATTTAACAAGGAAAGGAGAGAAACAGGTGCAGAATTTGGGCAATCGGTAATGACTCCTTACACCTTTGTGAGTCATAAGTGAGACATTTAGGTCAGTGACCTTCAGACACAGATAGTGTCTTTGATCATTATAAAAACTAGGAGACATTTCAAAAAGCCATCCATCCCTGCCCCAAACCCTGTAGTTCCAACCAAATAAAAAAAACCACCTACCATGGCAAGTCAGTGCTGAGAAACCTCGGCCATCAGTCAAAGTAAGTAATGCAAGTGAACCCTGAAAGTGTCCTAAAGCCAGACTTCAAGTGAGATCAACAAGGTGTTGACTTTTAGAGCTCCTTGTTGGTGTCCTTAAAGGCTCCAGTCATGTACGAAGCAGTTTCCTCAGTGGCTCTAAGCCAATGTCTTGCACATGTGTGTTTTGGGCCTCGGGCATCAGAACCACCTTGAGATGTTGCAATACAGACCCATTAAATAGAATGACAAATGTGACCAGGGCATCTGCATTTTTAACAAGCCCACAAAAATTTTAGAACCACTGCACTAGGCCAAGTCTGAACAGTGAATGCTATCAAAGATTGAAAAATACAAGAGTAGAAATAACTGCTTATTATTTTCCCTTTATGTAAAGTATGCATGAAATCATTTCATAAACATATGTCTCATAGCTACAAAACTTGATGGGAGGGGAGGAGTAAGGGTTGGAGGTTATTCAGAGACTCTCTCTAATTCTCTGTCCTCTGGCTGGACTTCTTTTTCTTTTTCTTTTAGTCATCCAGGTTAAGTGTTCAGGCTAAAAAAAGGGGGGTCAGGTCATGAGACAACTACTGGCCCACCATTTTTATTGATTCTCTATGGTAGAGAGAACATTCAAACACCCAGGACAAGAGCGCATTCAGGCTGCCTACTATGGAAAGACTAAACCTCGCCAGATTAGTGGGTACTAGTAAAGAGCCTAGAACCAGATTGAAGTTCCACTCATCAGCGATATGACTTTAGATGGTTCACCCGAACTGGCTGAGCATGTTCATTATGTTAAAATTGAGAACCATGAACATCTCTACCAGGATGCTGTGAGGATGAAATGAAGTACTGTATGTGAAAGCCTTTGACATCTGCTGACCACCAGTGGGGTGGAAATTGTTATAAATATCCATTCCTCCAACGGGAGTTAGTCATGTAACAATAGCGGACATCTAAACACGCAGACGGTATGCTGGTAAGCGCTGGACTATTGCCATTTGCATAGATCAAGTGTAATGCTTACATGACTATGCAGGCAGGGAGGGGTTCTCCCTCCAAAAGAGGTCTTTGAAAGGGGGAATGCAGAGAATTTATGAGCTGGGAGAGAAACTGAATGTCATGTTTGTCTGTGCATCCCATGGGGAGAACAGTCAATACAGGATAATCAGTACCCTGAAATCACATCCTCAGGGCACAGCATGCCATGGGAAATCCTGAGTCAAGACCTCTACTTGCAGAGACTTGAGGAATAGACCTTTTAAGTCAGCAAGAATACAAGAGAGAATATTTCCCTCCCTGATTTAGGGATTTAAAAAAAAGCGATCACTCTCTCCACCTCAGTGCTCCATTGGCAGACTTCTCTTGACTTTTCAAAATCCGACCGCTCTGTATTTCTATTTCTCAGGAACCAGTCAGCGTCGGCGATATGACATAGCTGAGCTGGGTGGACTCGCAGGCATCTGCTTGGTTCCCTGTGGTGAACATCTCCCCTTTCCATGTCCTTTCCCACCCTCCCTCTCCCCATCCCCAGAAGCCCTGTATCTTGTATCTCCTAGCAGAGGGAGGAAATGAGCAATCACTAACATGATTTGGATTTAGTTTAATGTGTCACTCCTCATAGCGCTGTATGCAATTTAAAAGGTGAAACCAAAAGAATGTATTCCTAATGACAGAATTGCAGGAGGGGATTTCCAGTGAAGGGGAGAGTTGTTTTGGGTCCCCTGATTATATCGGTGCATAGCTATGTTCACAGCCCCAGACCTAAGAGCCACTCTGTTCTAGTCTCTCTCCCTGCCATGCTTAGCATTTGGCCATCCCCCATGCTACAGAGCCCTGCACAGCTCTGTCCCTTTTGACACCTGGTCATTTCTTTCTTCAGGGAGAGCTAAAACTCACGTCCTCCTGGAGCCCCCCTCCTTCACCCTCCAGTAATTTCTAGATGAAGAATCACACTTTTGGTTTCCTAAAATTATGGATTGAGCCTAGCATGGCTGAGGGAAGCAGTAAGAATGTAAGTCCTTGTTGGGGACAATGGCCAAAATCTCTTTCCCCATGGCAGTTTCCCTAATTCCCTCACCTCTCAAGGCTTTGCTCACATCTCACCTGTTCCTGGAGCCCACCCTGAGCCATCTTACTGAAAGCCGCACTGCTCCTCGCCTTTGATTACACTCCCAGCTCCCTATTCTTTCCACCGTAACATTTATCAACATTCAAGATATTATCAAATCTGCTTGCGTCTTTTGTCTATTGTTCAGGTCTGCCTTCTCCTGCTGGCTGTAAGCTTCATGAGGACAGGAATATTTATTTTGTTAATCAGTATATATTCAGTACCTAGAAGTGTGCCTGACACATAGCAGGTGCAACATAAGTGGTTACTATTAATAATAATATAAAATAGATCAATCCATAAATAAATTATCAGTAAATAAACCGATAACTAGTTTAATTGGTGATAGAATTGCTGTTAGTATAACAATGGCTGTATGTTACTGATGGCTTAAAGCATATCTGTTAACTAAAGAAGAGAGATAAAGGGACAAAGGAGTATCTGCTCTGTGCTGGGCACTGCCCAGGCATTTGTGTTAAATGAGAGGGTGCTCCCCACTCCCAGCAGACTTTCTAGAACAAGCACTTGTGACTGACAAGTCCCAACCTAACAGGCCAGTTAACCTGGGAGGCAGCCATGCAGTGAACCTCAAGACTCCTGGAAATTCTCACAGGAAAAAAGAAATATTGCCCCTTACACTCTATGAGCTTCCTGCTTCCCTCCACCACTCCGTCCCTTGGCCAAAAGGAACACCTTAAAGGTTTTCAGAAACTAAAACTAGTTCTCCATCAAGAAGCCCCTGGGGAGCTGCCAACTGCTCACCTAGGACCAGATGCAGCAGATGAGTCCATCACCACTTGCTATAAAAGTAGATAAATCAAATGTGGGCCTGGGCTATTAAAACTGCATTAAAGACAATATATATATATGAGTAAACGGAGCCCATGAGACAGGAGCAGGGTTGCTGGAAAAATCATTGGCTAAGAACAGGGGACTGGGTTTGGTCCCTGAACCTCACCAGACCTGAAATCCCTCAAATCCTACTTGTCTCCTAAACTCTAAAATGGTAGCATCGGCATTTCATATCCTCCTGTCTTCTGAGATGGAAGGCCAGCCTCTCGTGGAACAATTTCTGGGAAGGGCACATACTAAATCAGTAACATCAGTTACCTCTGGGAGAAGCGATCACAGAAGCAGAGAAGGGGGTGCTTTTAAATTCATGCACTTCTGAGTTTAACAAATTTGTCGAGATAAGCATGTATTACTTTTGTAATTAAAAAAAAATCAATCACGAGTCTTTTTTTAAAAGACTTCTACTGGGTGATAAAAGCAGGCTTATCAGACAGATGTACCATGATCGTATGGAAATTCTCAGTGAGCTGTAATCCCGCTTGCTCCAGTGGGAAGCGTAGAAAAACATGTGTCTCATCCGGTGGACACCAATGCCATGTCAATCCCAGGAGCCAGGCATTTGCCCCGCAAATGCAGTTCCAGCCCTGGGATTCTCTTATGTGCCTTTACTCTCTATGTGCCTTTACTCTCTTATGTGCCTTTACTTACACATGTAAGTGTCCAATCCTCAATGGTTCTGCTCTGGAAGGCAGTCTTCAGTGTCCTCTGCAAATCTGTGTGCCCAAGACCAGGGCTCTCCTCAGCTTTCTCAAATGATTCCTTGTTTGCAGGACACCCAGAGTCCTGCTGAACAAACCAGATTTAACCCTCAAGCCCTGTTCCAATGGGATACAGCAAAGGAATTTATGAGAAGTTGTGTCTGGAGGCAAGGAAAATACTGGGTAATGAGAACAGCCTCCACCAGAGGCTAGCTGTGGTGTGTAGCTAGACGTCTGCCCCAAGTCAAAGTAGAAAGCTGGGTCATGCTACCCACGCCACAGAACCACAGTGGACCCCATTCACAAAACCACACCCCTGGCCACAGCCTGTAGAGGCTCCGTGCTGAGGGCACCTTTTCTAAATCGTGGCAATGGAGACGGGTAACCAGAAAGTCTACCTTTCCCTGTGGTCAGTGTCTGTGACTGAGAATGAGGCAAGGCTGGCATTGCATATGACTTCCAGAGCTGGAAGGGACCATGGGCTGCATTCAGAGGGTGGCTTCAGACTGGGCTTCACAGAGCTCCAGGGGTCAGAGCAGGCATCTCAGAGGGTAACGGTGAGGCTGAGCCAGCTCTGCGCTGCCTGTTCTAGCTTCAACAGGAGTGGTTTACCATTTATCTATTTTATATCTATTTTATCATTTATCTATTTTATACCTGGCTTCTTCCCTGTGAGTGCCAGACAGCCTTTTGGTCCAATCTCAGCATGAAGTTACCATCAAAGAAAAAGTTGTCTGTCAGAAATATACAATCCAAAGCAATTCAAATCTATACTCAGCCTTTAAAGAAAAATCCAGAGGGTAGAGCATATTCTTAATGCATACCAAGAGATCTTTAAAATCCATTACTGTCAATCTCTGCCATTCTTAATACCTTGCACAAATGGCAGCCGCTTCCCGAAATCTTACTCTCCTTCCTACCCTAAGCCAGAGCAAAAACTTTCCATGATGTGCAGTCTGTATGGCTAGCCCACCTCCCTTCCCCCCTTCTCTGACTCAGCTGTCCACTGTGTAGCTCAGCTTAGCCTCTCTGGCTTCAGTGGTTGGGGTTGGGGTTTCCCGCTCTTGCCCCAAACAGGAAAGCCCAGACACAGAGCAGAGAGTGTAAACCCTTCTTCCTTACAAGGTAGGGAAAATTGGAAGACAGACTGTGAATTCCAGTGCAGTGGTATTTTCTTGCTTCTTGCAGCCCCACAGAAAAAGTCATTTTTAAAATGATGCTAGTGATCCAGTCCATTCTAAATGATGTCTCTGAGAAAATTCTAACTGGTAATCATTCTGCCTCTATATATTCAGTGACACAGGCTTCATTACTTCACAAAGCAGGACGCATACTTTGGGGCCAGCTGTTATTTGTGAAAATTCTTCCTTAGCCAGATTTTTGATAGAGTTTGAGATCTGGCCAAAGGTCCATCTGCTTAAAAATATTTCTCTCCATTAACCAGCAGAAAAATGTCTCAATGTCTGAAGTTCCCACACTGACTTCACAAGAACTGGCTAACTATAAATATATTCTCTAAAAAACAGGTAAACCCTCAGACACTAATGTCAACCTCATTCTTTGAATCCATTTCTCAAATTAGCTAACCAGGCAACCAGTGATGCCTTGAGATTTGGGGTTAGAGTAAAGAAGGAAAATTCCAAAGTCTGCGGTGACCAAGAGGCAAGGCCCAGAGAGGACACAGCAAAGTGGAGGACTGGAGTCGTGGGAGAGGATAAATCTCAGGCAGGCAGTGCTAGAGACCCATTGCCTGAACCCCAGCCCCCTGAGTAACCAGCCTTGGGCCACCAGACATGGCCATCCAAGAAGCCAGAGCCACCAGTATCGGCCAACACTGGTTCTAGGTGCCCTTACAGAGTGGGGTGCTTCCGGAGCGCATGTCCGTGGCAAATGGCCCTACCCGGCTCACCACCTCTTCTCTCACCTCTAGCAACCCAGCTGCGGGCTCATCACCTGGGTCAACCCATCCATTATCCCTTCTCTGTCCTCCTTTCCCAACTCCAGCCCCTCCGAGCCTGCTGAACTGCCACACCTCTCATCTCCTGGTGGCCACCCAGGCCCGTGTCCCGACCATCCAGTCTGTGCCCACCACCCAGTAAACTCCAGTTCTCCACAGACTCTCCCCTCCACTAGCCCTTTTACTCTCTCGTTTTTCTCTGACTGACCCTCATCTACACACAGTGGCCCCGCCTCTGATGAACTTTAGTCAACAGTTTTACCTACGGACACCTTTCCTGCCTCACATCAGAAATTCACAGCGCTGAATCCTTTTATTCTTGGGGCTCTCTAAATGTTGTTAAATGAGTGAATGAATGAATGAATGAATGAATGATTGGATGACTTACAGGATCTGGCAGGGTATGCTTTGCAAACTACTAAATAGAGGTGCCCTTGCATGACATGTGCTCAATGACAGGAAAAATAACACCACCAAATATATTATGAGGTTAATGGCCATTATGTATCTGTCTTTGAAGCCTTGTGTGGCTCCAGGAAACATGGACATTCATTGTTTTACCCCAGTCAGCACCCACTCCCTTTCTTCTGACTTTCCTTGGGGATTGTCAACAAGGAGATCATAAGCAGGAGATAGGCTGTGGTCCTGTTAGGTCCCCAGGCCTCTCTCCTCCCGGGATTTGCATCTTGAATTGAGTGACCCAAGAACGGAAATTCTGAAGCAAACCCCTCTAGAAGGCTATGCCCTACAAAGACCCACCAGTAGGCAATCTGGCGTGTGTCCCGACAGCCAGCTTGCCCAGGACTGAACAGGGATCTAGCACTTATTACCCACGTGACTTTGGCTTACTTGAGGTTATTTAACTCTTCACTGCCTCAGTATCCTTTTCTGTATAAAAATGATATGCGATGCCCATTGGGGTCTTCTTAGGTTCAGATAAAGATTCAAACTCACAAGGCCGCAATAGGCTCACATTTGGCCTCGGTTTACTGGGAAGCACACCAGACACTCTTCAGCACAGGCGGCTTTTCCACTAACCCACACAGCAGGATGCAAGTACAAGGAGCCAAGATTCATAGTAAGTGGGAATTGTTCTGGCCTAAATACCTCCTGACTTTCCCTGTTCATTCCCCCTCCAAGAGCTAGTAGTCCTTGTCACAATCCCGTAGGCACAGCTTACAGGACTCCATGTAAGAACGTGCCAGTAGTAAGACTCAGAGAAGCTCCAAAAGCTAGCTTCCTAACAGGCACTTATAGCTCTCCTTTACTAACCAGGGCTCATTTTTACTGCCAGCAATGATGCCCAGCATGATGGCTGACCCAGGCCACCATATCTGGTTTCCAGAGTAACAGGCAGTTCACTGAAGGTCAGATTGTCTTGTCGCAGGGGAATCAGACTTAGGTGACCCTCTCACGACCGGATAGTAATATACCCACCTCAGCACCTTGTTGGGAGAGTCCAGGCTTAGAACAAGGATGGGAACATAGTGAGCGCTCAGTAAAGTCTGGGTGTGCTGAGTGCCGATTCCTGGACCTGCCTGGGTTTTCTCTCCTTCCAAAATCCGATTATTCAGTTTTTTCTCTTCTTAACTCCCAGAAATCCTCCCAATAAACTGATCTTGCTGCAGTTGATCGAAGTACCTTTCTACTGCAACTTATCATCAGCCCTGCTCACCTGGCTTAGCCAGAGGAGAGGCCTGTGTGAGCCAGGTGGTCTAACCTGACCTGACTCTCTGGCCTCCTCCTGAGTGCTGGATTGCCGACTGTCAGAGGAGAGCCAGGAACTGCCACTGTCCCACTGGCCCAGAGCGACAGGGAATAGGAAGCTGACATGGCCTCTTGCCCAGAACCTAGGGTGACTTTGTCATCAAGGATGAAAGAGGAAGAGGCCATGCTACTCTGCTTACCTGGCTCTGTGAGTTTAGGCCACTGTGTCTGTTAGTGACTGGAGGGCAGAGTGTGGTGGGACAAAGCAGGTCTAAGGGCAGAGGCGTCTCAGAGAGGACACCTTGTCAGAGCAGCTCAGTAGGGAACAGGCTGCCTCTGTGCAACCCTGGGCCTCGGTCCCGGGAGGAGCCGGTTAGAGTGTATCTGTCCCCATGGGGGACGCACCACACACAGATGGCACATTCATGTCCACCCCTGCCATTCGGAGATGAGGAAGGATGGTATCAGCAGATCTGGGCCCCTCCATCTCACCGAGGTGACTGTCTGGAGCTGCAGCAGATGACTCATTTGAGGGCCCGTCTCCTCCTGCCCCCTTTTTATGGTCAGGATGTCTGGTTTTATGAATTGATAATTCCTCCCCTTGTCCCAGCTTCCCCAAGTCCTTTCCTTCCAACACCCTGTGCCAGGTCTGGCTTCTACCTTCCTGACTAGAAGGAGCAGAGTGAGAAACCCCGGTGGCTTTCCTGACGTGAGTCTGGCTGGGTGACCATAACCGTATTGCTTGCTACAGTCAGTGACCATGTAGGAGGCTCTCTGCGTCTACAGAACATTGTCTGAGAAGATGACTTACTTAGAAAAGATGAGATGATAAATGGATACAGAAAACCAGGAATTATCAAGTGTCGTGATAAAGACCAAGATTCTACCACTATTCTTCCCTTCAGAAGAAAGTCAACCAGGTACAGCCCACCTGTGCCACCTATTGGGCTCAGACTTCTCTGTGCCACTGTCCTTCCCTGTACGGACTTAGTGTCTGCCGAGTGCCAGTCATGTTCTTCAGAGAGGCCCACTCCCTGTACGGTTACTACCTACTAGATTTCAAAATCATCCCCATCTCCTTTTTCCACAAAGTCCTATTCAGTCTCTCCAAATTCAAAACATCCATGCAATCCTAAATTGGATATGTTCTTCTTATTATTTCCTTAACAAACACAGAATTCTTACACTATGTCAGGCCCTACTCTAAGTGCTTTATTGGTATTAGCTCACTGAAAACTCACAAACACCCTCTGGGGTGGGGGCTGCTATTATCCCCATTGCACAGATTAAGAAAACGAGGCTTAGTCTGGGGAGGAAGGGATCACACAAGGAGTAAAGTTGGGACTAGAATCCAGGCAGGGTGGCTCCAGGACTTGAGTTTAACCTGAGTCAACCACTGTGTTCGTCTACATTTTAAATATAGATTAAAATAACAACCGAGCTGCTGAAATACTTCCACTTTAATCCCTGTACCACATGAATCACCTCATGCACCACCAGTGGTATACAGGCCACACTGGGAAACACCAGCCGAGTGGCAAGAACTCTGGACTTAGAGAAGAAGACAATTTCGATCCCTTTCCCACTACATACTGGCTGTGTGGCTTTGAGCGCATTTTTTTTGTCGAGTGTAAACCTCAGTTTGCCCAAACATCGACTACAGGCAACAGTCCATGCTTCTCTTGTAGGTAGCTATAGAGACAGAAGAAAATCATACCATTGAAAGTGTTTGGGGAAATATAACTGCCACCAGTCAACATCATCCCCTCCGATGATGAATAAATGCTTAAAATTAAGGAAACCATGCCTCTACCTTTCATTACAAGCAGCCCTCACTGGTTGGAAAATCTTTCAAATAAAAAGTGGAGCCTTACGCTCCTTTGCGCTGCCCATCTCCAAAAAATTACTTCATCAAGTCAGGTCTGTTTATATTATTCCACTACCTGATGACTTCCTGTGTATAGCATTCAAACACGTGCATCTCAGCCAAAGGCCCATAAAGCCATTTCCCCCACACTTGACACTTAACTGTGTGAAACATCTGCTTTTCTTGGCCACCCGAGCTGATGAGTTTCACTTTGCATCGTGGTGAGGTCCAGGTGTCAAACGAGGACCCAGACATTTTCTTCCCTCCACGCCTCAAGAGAGGTCTGGGTTTATAACCCCATTTCCCCACAAGAGCTGGTGTTGAGGAAGCGGGGCGGCTGGGCTTCATTACCCTCAGTCAGTGGCCATGCCTTTCTTTTAAGGCAGCAGGCAGAGCCTAAGGTTGCACTCTCACATTTTCAGACAGGTTGGAGCTGTGGCCATCTGGAAAGATGGATAAGAAAATAAACCTCGAGGAGAAGACTGGTTTTTCCTTCCTTGGGTGCTCCTACAACTTAAAAATTCCTTGAGGCCTTACCCTAGGAATAACATGTTTTCTAGACTGAGTTTATTAATGTGGCCAAGGATCTGATCTGTGGTCCTTTCTAAATCTCTGCTTTAGCATATGAAATGAGAAAACATAATGTAATGCTCATGGGGTGTTTTGATAACCTTGCAGAAACAGTAATCTGTATTGAACTACTGAAACCCTGAAATCCCAGCTGTCTTTGGGGATCTCCTACCTGATTCCAGCAACCCTTCAGAATCAAAGGATTTCTTCTGAGTTCTGTGTCCCTTTACACCTTGGAGAATACGTCTCAGAGTTCTGCTCAGTTCCCATCACACTTCACCTGATAAAAGATCAATGGGAAAGGAGAGGCAAGATACATACAGAGGAAACATTTCCTAAACCCCATATGGCTTCTCTCTGTGCCTCTGTTGGCCAAACCAGGGCCTCCTATCATGGAAAGAAAGCAACTCTCTCCCTGAATTAATATGGATTGTATTTTGAAGACAAGGTATATTAAAGAAATGATTCAATATGTGACATGTTGCAGCTGCACCAGTAGTAATATACCCAGCCCTGCCCTTCTGAGCTTTTGTATTTCAGGCAAACATATGGGCCTTCATGGCTTGGTAACACCTCAGAGGTTGGTAATGGAAATGGAAAACCGACCAAGAGTGCAAGCTTCCATTCTTTCCTGAAAGGAGATTTGCATGTAGGGTACCATTTGTCCAGCATATGTCCATGCTTTATAGTTGGGTTCTGCCCATAGCTTTCCTAATCTATCTTCATTGCCTATCCAATAAGAAGAGGTCACTTTTTCAAAAAAATGGTCCTGGTTGGCTATAACCATACTCATTTAACTGCTTGGGATTTTTCCCTTCAGTCATCCCTTTACATCAAGTCTGTATCAAAAATTTTTTAAACTGGCTTTAAAATGTTACAGGCCCCTCCCCACAATTTCCCAATGCCACTGCTTTCCCTGTTACCCACCCATGCTTTTCACTACTGTGCTCTGTGCCCCCAGGCTATGGGCCCAGCCATCTTCCTGTGCCTCAGACCTTAGCCTTTAGATATGTACATATCTAGTAGATAGAAGATATTAATTTACTATCTAGAAGATAGTAGATAATGGCTCACCATTATCTAGACTTGACTGTTTCAGGCCCTGTGGTAGACATTTTTACATACAATACCCCATTTAATCCTCAAAACTTTAAGATAGGCAGAATGCCCCCCTTTCACAAGTAGGAAAACCCAGACAGGCAGAGGTCACAAACTTTGCCCCGGTTGAGCCAGTTTATGCCTGGGTCTTCTCCAAGGCCTGTACTCAGTATTCAATGCATTCCTTCAGCTCCTCCTCCCACTGCTCTGAACTCTCTTGACTGACATCACTAATCACCACTCCCCTCTTCACAAGAAGTGTCCTCTCTCCTTTGCATGCATGCTTGGGCATCCAGCCTCTCTGGGCTCTTCCAGGACCTGTCTTCCCCACATCTTCTTGTCTCTTCTCCTTTCCACTGACTCCTTCCTCTTATCACAGCCAAATTCCTGAAAAAACAACTCCACTCCTCCTTTTGCTCAATTCCTGTCTGCCCCTCACTGCCTTGAAATTGCCCCCCAAAGAGAGCTTCAAGTCACTGCTGGTCTATTCCTTTGTTTTTAACACATTCTGATTCCATCCAGACCTCAGGCAAATAAGCATATGCTGATTTGCATGCCAAGAAGAGACACATGTCCAGTACAAATTTTTATCCACAAATTTTTCAAAGCACTACCTAAATATTTTGTTTTTCTTAGTTGTTAAGCAATCTGAGCTACCTGGAATTAAGAACATGTTTTCTTGTTCTCATTAGTAGCCCCAGGACATGTATGCAATCGAATTAGAATCACGTAAGAAAAAATATTCCAACAGGTCCACCAAATGGAATCAACTACACTCATTCTCTAAATATTGAAGCTCCCATAACTTCAGAGAGCAGGAGACGTAAGCAAGAGCCACACTGTCTAGGAAGCATTTCTTTTTGAATGTTTGCAAATAGCATAGAAGCCGCACTTTCCATTCATGGGGAAGAGAGAATGAAGCATTGTTAGCTCTGCCAAAAGACTGAGTTGTGTTAGCAGTAGTGTAAGGAAAACACACTCCAATGCATTGCTAATGTGAATGTAAATTAGTAACACTTTTTTAGAGGGAGATTTGTCAAAATATATCAGAACAAAAAATGCATATACTCTTTGACCCAGCAATTCCACTCTTAGAACTAATCCCACAGGTTCACTCAGCACAAAGCAATGTGTGTTGTAATATTCACTGCAGCATTTTAAAAATGAGGCAGCTCAGAATCATATGAAATGATATCCAAGATACGTAAAAAAGCAAAATGTAGAACAATATGCATAATGTGCTAATTTATATGGAGGTGGGGTACACACACACACACTGGAAAATACTATAAACTCATAAATACACACATACACATTTGGATTTGAGAAGATTGTCTCTAGCCGCTTATACCAGAAAACTCTCTCAGATGTTGTCTTTAGGGAGAGGAGTTAGGGGCTGGCATTCTAGGGTTGGAAGGAAACTTACTTCCCCTCTACATTTTTGTATGTTAACTTGAAGTTTTGCCTAGTGCAAGTATTTGTTTGTTTTTCTTTAATTTTTAAACAGAAAGAATTTTTAAAAGCTTGAGTTAACTTAAACATCTTTTTCCCCAATTATATGTAAAAAAATTGCTGTAATTCAGGCATTTTTTTTCCCCCAGTGAAGTGTGAAGAGTTGCTGTCAGATTTGAGAGGCCTGGGTGGGCCAACTCTGAATTGAGAGGTTTCAGCCATTGATCCGGGATGAAAGAGGGTTTTCAGTTGCCTCCACTGGTTTTGAGTTTCACGGTTTTCAGAACTTTAACTGAAGTGTTACTGTAAAGAAAGCACAGATCCCTTAAGTCACACACAAGATCCAGTCCTATTAGCTCATGTCCACACCTCTTAGATCATACAGTAGTCATCAGCTATACCTGGGAGATGTTTTGATGGACAATCTCACTACTCCATGAAATATTTTCCTGTCCTACAGGTTCTGGGGCTCAGAATATAAGCAACAACATTCTCCAGCCACAGTCCAGTCTGTTCCTAGGCCAGGGCAGAAGGAGGCATCTTAAGGTCGGGAACACTAAAACAGTATTATTCAATCATTTCAGCTATCTCCTCAAACTCTCTTTCCCAACACACAGCTGTACCACAAGTCCAGACCTTCCACTTCTGGCTCAGAATAACTTTATCTTTCCTCAGGAGCTCCCTAACCTGCCGTCTTCTCAACAGTCAACCTCACAGCCCAGGAGAGAGGGGGATATTCTGGACACCATGATCCTGCAGCCATCTAGGAAAAACCCAGAAGACAGCCGTTAGCAGTCATTCTGGGACTTGAGGCAGTTCTAATCCTTGTAACAACTTGCTATTAGAGAGGTGATTTTACAGCAGCCATTGTTGTCAAGTGGAAATAAACTTTTAATAATAAGAATAACAGCAGCTGATTGATACTCTGGCTCCTCCAGAACAGCCAGCCAGGGATATTCCAACCTTAGAATTCTATCAATTCAAGCAAAAGTTGATGTTTCCTCCCCACCCGGGAACACTTTAGCCCTTAATCTCTTTTACAAGCAGCAGAGGGCTTGAGAACCAATGGCAGCTGAGGACCTGGCAGTTGCCAGGTAGCCTGGAAATGAATGGCCACCAAAGAATTGAGGCCCTTCTGTGTGTCTGTTTTTCTCACTAGTCTTTCTTTCCAACTTTCCTGTGGGCATGGTAAATCCAAATGCAGAGTTCTCAAAACTAACTCACATTTTCTCTGGGCACCAAACAATCTTAGAACACTAAGGACACTTTCAATAATCTGTCCTCCCTCCTCAAATGCTCAACTTCAGCCTCTGTCATTGATCAAGAAAAGGAGACCACCTCCTTTATCCTTCTCAGTCTTGTTCATGACTTACCTATGGAAGGAGAAATACTTCCAAGCACACGATGTGAACTTACATCTTTACACATCTGATATACTGACTATTCCTGGATTCTCATGCAGTTTGAAAGAGAACAGAATCCAAGTAAAACCCGAATTGATTTTGGATTGATTTTTCCATGGGAACAGGGACTTATAAATCATTCTATGTGTCAAACTCTGCCATCCTTCTCTGATTCAGTAATCATTCTCTCAGTAACTCGGGAGATCTAAACTAGACATTTGTATCTACCATGAGTCCTGACTGGGTTATTTACTTAATTCAGCTGAGAATTTGGAGTATTACATGTTATTAATTCACCTATGACAGATTTTAAATTAATGATTCGGAGCCAACTTCTTTTTGAGATGTTGGACTTGATATAAATACAATGCAGTAAAGAAGAAATTCTCCATTCTGGCTTAACTTTGGTGTTGTTCTTACTATTCACATAAGAAAAGAATCCACAATACTCTCAGGCATCACAGACATATTTTTGTCTGTGTGTTTATTCATATCAAGTCTACAGTTTCATTTTCATATGGTAAATTAACAGCAAGCGGAAGATCCTAAACCAATTCCAAAACTCCAGCTATCTGAATTAAAACTAAAATTACAAAAATTAGTTACAACCATAAATTATGACTGCCTTTTAAACTATCTCTAATACACAGATGTAATTTAGCCACACTTTGTGGTAAAAGAGTTTTAATAGTTTTAAAAGATATTTTGTGTCTTCTTCCATCCTTTTTGTCAGACTAACTTGTTCAAATTTTATAGCACTAAGACCCAGAGTTAACTACTATTATTCATAATGAATTTTTCTAAATTCAGTTGCAAGGAGAGAATTAAAAGCTCTCCACCAATGTTTGCCTATTGGAGGAAGAAGGGGAAAAAATGAGCAGTAAGATAGAATTTCATGATTCAAAACAATGGCATGTACTAAATTCCTCATAAAAAGGTAAATACTCAAGGGTGACCTTTCACCCCAAGTCCAGAGGTGGATTTTGTGTATGATTACTAATGAGATCCACGATCCTATGACTCAGAAAGAGCAGGCCACTTCAGGAACATTGCTTTCCCCCACCACTATCTATGTCTCCATCTTTGAAAAGCATGTATGTCTTTCCTATTTTTACCACTTAACTTCAAATGGCCTCTTTTGGTCTAAGCTATGAGATCAACAAAAACCAGTCAGAGCTGACTTTTCAGATGTATACTTTTCCACCTTCGTGAGAGTGCTCTGATGACACATCTTCCCCAATACCTAGCAAAAAGCCAATCCCACATGAGAACTCAAAGAACTGTGGAAGGGGGCTGCTTTGCTTTTATGTTCTTGAAGGAGCTCAAAGTCATCTGTCACAATTTTCATGTCCCTGCGGGATACAGCTCAAGGTAGAGCAGAGACTAAATGAGATGAAATTTAGGTTAATAACACTAGGTCTAAAGCTTGGCTATAACTCCTATCCCTGAGGAGTTATGCCTACATGCACCCTGTGGATAAACTATTGCCTCCTTCTCCCCTTTATAATTCACCCTAAATGCTGCCCACAAACGTTTCATCCTAACTCCTTGAACTTGTTTGAAGAGCAAGTTATAGATCAATTTCTTTTCCTAAAAGTAGCCTGTTTCCCAAAAGAAAATGTTACTATGAGACAACTAAACATATATATGTAGGAAAACATTGTGAAAGACACTGAAGTGGACTGAAAGATTATAATTTGTTTTCAGTGGAAAACTAGGAGTTGTCTAAGAATAAGTTTCCAAGTTATTTGACTGTAGGACGCCTCTGTGCCTTTTATTGACTTTAAGCTGTTTTATAACTCTGTAAATTGTAGATAACTGACAATAATGCAAATGATTCTTGTCCATAGACATGCAAATGAATTTTGTTCCCTGAAAACACAATCAATCTCCCTCACCTGATACGGAATGAGCCTTGTTTTGCATCTATTTGTCAGTTTGTTGCAACATCACTGCTGATTTTTGAATATGCCTTTGAACCAGCTGTAACATCGTATTGGTTCCCTCATTAATTAATAATTTAAATAACATCTCTAACATGTTCATTTTATATCTGAGGTTCATGATTACATTTAATTTAAAAATCATCCTTTAACAAAAGGAATCCAGAGGGCAATACAAAATTGTTCTTTACTTTCCTCAATTAGGAATCCATAGAGTCTACCTGAGGAAGGCTTCAAGGCTCCCCTCCTCTCTGGTCTCTGCCAACTCCATCTCTAAGTCTTCTCTGTCTTTTTAGTCATTTACCCCCATAAGAGGCTCTTGGCCAGCCAGTTCCATCTGAAGAGAGGAGAAAAGAATATTCTGATTCTTCACTTTCCTCAGCATAGAACAATTACAGGAAAAAAAAGAAAAAAAAAAGCCTTTCCATTACTGGTACCGATGACCCACCAAACCAAAACTCCAGTGTGCCAGTCATGTGAGTTCCAGTTCTCAAAGATCTCAGCCAAGAAAGAGGGTCGGAGGGAAGGGCAGAACCATTCTGCCACTCTGCATTGCCTTCCTTTTCTTATTAAACAGACACGTAGCTAATTTGCCTTCCACTAATGAAAATGGTCCCCTCTACCCTTTCATCCTGTTTCTTTCATGGCTCTCAATGAGTTCTGTGCAACATTAACTGAACATTTGCCATGTGCTAGGTATTGCTCTATTTGCTGGAGATTCATAGACCTCAAAAGAGCTCACAGTTTTGAGGAATGACCTCCATATCACTAAATGCATAGTGATAATATAATGTAGCCATGCAAAGCTTAATAAACCTATACATTTTCCGGATGATTCTCATGAAGGTGATGTCCAGCCTAAATTTAACACAGATAAAGTCTCAACAGAGCAATCGTGCCTAGGGTTCGTGACTTCTTTGGCATTAACTTTGAATTAACCCAACTATCTCCACACTATAACCTAGCTGAACACAAAATAATAGAGATCAGATACTTAAGATGGTTAATTATCAAGTCACTACTCACAGTCCAGGAAATGTCAATGTTTACTTTGGCTTTCAAAATGATAATTCATGAATACAGGGTTAATAAAGCTATCTTGAGGAGCATTTAAGAGATTGGGACACCACAAGGAGACTCGACATTTGGGGGTGGGGGGTGTGCAGTTCTGCTGGGTTGCCTTTCTACCATGAGTGGGCAGTTGATTTCGCTGACCTGCAGGAGGCTTCCAGAGTTTGTCATGTTTTATGAGTAATTTTTAAAGCACATTCTAGACCTCCCTCCCTTTCCATCTGCTCAGGCTTCACTAGGCTTTTAAACTTTCTATTTCATTACAGTACCAAACAACTCTACAAGCAGGCCTCCTGCTTCTCCCCTCAGGCTATGTGGAATTATTCACACTCAAGGTCTAAAGAGGAACATCAGCACGAAGGAAAAACAGACTAAGCAGTGAAAACAAATTAGCAATCCAAACAGCCCTCTCTCCGCCCACCTTGAGAAGGCCTTTGGGGTATCCTCCCAGAGTCAAGGGGTTTTCTGAGTCAAAGATCAAGGGATACATTTTCAGCGCTCAGAGAACAGACACTCTGGGCAATGTATATCCACCCAAGGCAGCCAGGACAAAGTACACACATGCAGAACCATGGTGAGCCTTAACCTCACCCAGGTCTCCAAAGCCAGATCAGCCTGGTGTGGATATTTGGTATTCTGCACCCTCGGGGCACAGTTCTAAGAGTGCATTTCATATATTCATTCATGCTTGAATAGGAAAAAAGGGAAAGGACAGAAAAAAAGAACAATAAGCCATTGAGCTGTCTTTGGGGGTGATGTAAAACCTTACCTTAAAGCACTTACTCTCAACCTAATGGTGACTGTGCCCCACAAGGAAACATTTGGCAGTGTCTGAACGTATTTTTGATTGTCCCAGCTGGGGGTGGGAGGCGCTTCTGGCATCTAGTGGATGGACAACAAAGATGCTGCCAGACACCCTGCAGTGCACAGGACAGTCCCCACTACAAAGAATGATCTGGTCTCTGGGCCGGGAGAGCTGAGAAGGAGAAATCCTGCCTTATAGAGACTAAGCAGTGAACATAGAATTTTTAAAAACCTTTCTCTCTCTGTCTCTCCCTCTCACACACACACACACACACACACACACACACGCACGCACGCACCTGTCCTCATGGGTGTGAAACCCATACAGTTGCACAGTGCCTCACATTCAGAAGACTCCTCAGACTTGATATAATCCTCTGCTGTCACCATCTTGAAATACTTAATAATTTTGAATAAGAGATGCCATATTTTCATTTTGCCCTGGGCTAGCAAATTATGTAGCTAGTTCTGCATGCAAATGCACGCACATGCGAGGCTCCTCTGTCAAGCAGAGCAGAACCATGTGTTCCTCACTGCACTCTCTCTCCACCCCCAGCATTCCCCATCAGCACAGTAGTGCATGTTCTTGATCTGCTTGGAAACCCTTTTTAGGGTTATGGCAGAGCCACAGCCGGAAAACACACCTGTACTGTGGATTTCAAAACATCTGAAGATTCACTCACTTCTTCCCCATCAAACCGTCTAGGAAATCCACATGAGGCATCAAGGGGCAGATAGTGAATCGTGTGACATAAACAGACATTTTCTCAAAGACCATGGGAAAAAGCTGTAGGGATGGTAGAGGGCATTCTTTGCTGCAAAGGCAGTCAGACTCTGCTTCCAATAACACTTTCACGGGTGACAAAAAAAACCCAGCCCAAGCCTCTTAATACTTGTGATCAAATAAAATCAACTTTCATGCCTATCCTCTTTCTGCAGGCTTTTTTCATATAATGGTCTTCATTAAAAACAAAACTATGAATGTACTTACAATATCCTATTAAGACCCCAGCAAATTCCCTACTGTCACTTTGCTTCTTGTACATCACCTTTAATCTACAACCACAGATCCATCAGCAACAATTTAGTGAGCGATTGCGAAGGGACATAAAACCCTATCTGAGAAAAATCTCGTTCACACTTCCAGGTGGATCCCTTAAAAGGTCCCATTTGTAGGATTAGCTGCAGTGCTTCAGTGAAAAAACTGCAAGGGCCACAGTGAATCGGAGAAGCATGAGACATTCGCCTCAAAGGTCCGGGTCCTTTTGGTGGGGACCTGCGCGATGTGTCTCTGCTGCCATCTTCTGATGAAGTGCCCCACATACACGTCCACTAGCATCTGCCTTTGGGAATCCCTCCAAGCATTCGCAAACTGCACTTACAAAGTAAATGGCCTCAGAAAAAATATGATGGCACAAATCACAGTCGCTGCCACATTAGTAAATAGCTGAGAACATCAATAATAACTTCCAAGTTTGCAGGCGACTTGACTGAAAACCGTGCACACAGAGAATTCAATACCCAGGTATGAGCAGAAAGCCTCAACTGGGCAGTGGGGCTCTTCAGGGACCTGCCCAAGAACTGGGGGAACAGCCAGGGGAGAGTGTCAACAGGCCCTGATCGTGACAACTTGAGCTCTTTAGAGGTTTTTGTATGTGTGCTCCTATGAAGAAGGAAAGATAAAGCAGAAATATGGTCAGTACCTTCTTAGACACATAGTTCCCCTTCCCCATTGTGTAGCTACACAGACCAGGTCTGCAATAATGATGATGGTAATCATGTAGATTCCACAAGGGCAGGGACTTAATTCCATTCACTGTTGTGTTTCTAGGACTAAAATGGTGATTTATGGTATTTTGTTTAAGGTATATGGTTAACAAAGAAACAATCAGAGCTGTCATTGATTGATGACATATTTTATGCCAAGTCCTTTACAGTTCTCATTTAATCATCATAATAATCTGTGAGGAATGTATTATTGCAGAAAGAAATATTCAGCAGGCTTTGTAATGGCCAGACTGACCGGATGCCTGGCCTGGCGGAGAAAATTTTGGCACTCCATCAAAACTGATCCAGTCCCTTCACTCAGTCTTCCTTATCTCAGCAAATGGCACCCCACCCTTCCACAGCTAGAAAGTCATAAGTGATCTTTGATTTCTCCTTTTCCTGTAGCAGTTTCAAAATCCAAATCCATCTGCAACTATTGTCCATCACACTCCAAAATATATCTCAAACTTTGCCCATTAAGCTTCATCCTCACTGCTTCCACCCTGGTCCAAAACACTGCCTCCTCTCATTCCTAACTTATCTTGCCTTCCTCCAATCCATTTCCTATAAATTGCAAGAGTGATCACCTTAAAGTGGAAATCAGGTTGTGGCTCTCCACGGTGCAAATGCCTTCAGTGGTTACCCATTGGAGGGATGCAACATCCACCCTCACACGGCCTCAGGACGCCACCTCTGATGATGCTCTAGGCACACTGTTCTCCCCTCTATCCACAATATGTGCAAATATTATGCAAAACTTATCACTTCCGGGACTTTGCACTTTCTGTTCCTCTAACTGTACCAGTCTTTCTTTACATCTTTGCGTAGCTGGATGTCACTCATCCTTCAGGTCTCAACTCAAATGTCTCCTCTCAGAGGAGATCTCCCTGACCCCCCTATGCAGAGGGAGCCCACCCAGTTCCACTGTATTTCCGTTCATACTTATGGTTCTTATTGTAATTTGTAGTTACCTTGTTTAGTTGTCTACTCTTACCTTATCCGTTAGGAATTAGGTTTAATGTTTTCTTTATAATTCATACAAACATTTGTTTTTAATGAAAGAATGAAGGAAAGCCCATAGAAATCCCTATGTTTTGAGATTGGTTAGAGAAGGATCCAGAAAAGGAGACTCAACAGGAGTTATGTTCCTGAAAACTTCCCCAGGAAAAAAAAACTCATGGTCGTGGTGAAAACAGGATTATAGGATGCCAGTGAAACCGGGAAAGACTTTACAACAATTTTTATATTTACGGAACTAAAACAAAAACAACAGCTTACAAGTCAAAGATGATATCTGTAACATTTTATAGATCTTAAATTCATACCATGGAAAAATAGGATAATTAATTTCCTCACTTATTACCTTAGGTTGTATTCAACATTTTGGGATTTCCTTCATACATAATTGGAATGAGATGCTCATAAATTTGTTCTGCTTTGTGTGCAGATAATATGAATTAAGGAGGCATTTTTCTTCTGGGTGTGGTTCTCCCTCCAAAAGTTGGATGGTTTTCTAAAAGTGAATTCTCAGAGTTTTCTAGCCACTTTTTTCAAGTCATAAGTCAAAGAAGCTAACAATTCATGTATATTCTCCCCAAATTCTTATTATTGCAGCAGAATACAGAGTATTGTAGAATCAGTTGTTTGGGGATATCAATAAGAAAAATTGCCCATACTTCAATTAAATGAGGGGCAAGGAAAGAATGAAGGGGGAAATGGAGCCGCTGGGCAGACATCCTGGAGGGCTCAAGTCCCTACTCTCCATCCCTCCACCACGCTGAACCGTGCTGCCACAGGAGGCCTAGAGGGAGGTCGAGAGATATTTGCAACTCCAAAAGTATTCTGACATGAAGTCAAGGTTGGAAAACAGTGTTGTAGGCTAGGCACTGGGAAAAGATCAGGTCACAGGGGTACAAAGATGACCAGGATTTGGGGCTTGCTACCCTATAAGGAGTTCTGGTCTGGACACAATGGTCATATAAACATATATTTCAGTGCAATATGATAAATGCTCTGAGCACACTGCCATGGGAATACAGAGAAAGAGCTGTCTCTGAATCTGAGTGATATTTGTTTTGGAAGGAT
>JAVSCE010010675.1:0-21803 GCA_032199065.1 Smutsia gigantea | reverse complement strand
AGCCATCGTTGGTCCATGTATCTAAAGGTCCAAGGGCACAAACACTCAATGGAGTCTCCAGGGTTTAGTGCAGTTGGTGCTGTCAGCAAGATATTAATCTGGTGGCCAAATCTCAGCTTCAATTATTCTTCCTTGGTTTATATTTGCAGCTGTATAGGGGCAGCAGCAATATTTGTTAACATGTCTACAGTGCTCAGGGCTCCCTTTTGGGGTTTCTCATTCAAACGCCATAGCACTGTCCATAAGTTGACTGACAATCCCCAAGGACTATTGGTATCTCACTTTAGTCTGGATTTTAACAATCCATTGTGCCCCTCTATCTTGCCTGCTGTGGTAGAATTGTATGGCACATGAAGCTTCCATTGGATTCCCAACTGTCTCACCCATTCTTGCAGTGCATGTCCAGTAAAATGGGTGCCCTGATCACTCTCAATTACCTGTGTCAGCCACAGGTGGCAGAGAGACACCCCAGGCCTCTTTTGGAAGTCTGCTGGTATGCACAATGTGTAGGAAAAGCAGCCAGAAGTCTAGTAGCTGTGTCCACACAAGTCATGGTGTACTGATATCCTTCTGAAAAAGGTAGAGAACCAATAGAGTCTATCTGCTACCTAACAAGGACTATTGGCCCCTTAGCTATTGCCCCATTTTGCTGTGGAACTCAGTGTAAGTCCCTTTTCAAACACGGCACTCCTTCCGGGCTCTACTAACTTCTTCAAAGGTCAAAAGCTAGCCCCACCAATGGGCTACAGCCCACATTTTCTTTTGCCCCACATGCAATAAATGCTGATGTACCAATTAGGCTACAACAGAGGCAGGCTTTCCTTCTAACCAATGCATCTGGGCCAATTTATCTGCTTGATCATCTCTTGAGGATGCAAGTGGCAAATGACCTGTCACATGGTATACTTTAATTATTTTATTCTGACAATAGGCCCATAAGTCTTGCCACAATTCTTTCCCCAAAGGGGTCAATGACTAACCAGCAAGTTGGCATGATACCAGGATGGTAGCCACAGGGTCAAGTTCCGATAGAAAGCCCAGCTGTCAGTGCAGACAACTGTAGGGGAGGGCTCCTGGCTCATCACAAGCCACACAGGCCGGAACTGTACAATTGACTGCTCTTCCACTCATCATCTTCCATCCATATTGTCTCAGTTTTAGGATGGAAAGCTGTGTCCTTCCACTTTTGGGGATGCCCATGGATGGAGCTGTCTTTGTACAATGCATCTTCGGGTATAGGAGCTCCATCCTCCCGATAGGGACTCTCTGCTACTAATGGTTCAAAAGTAAGTTCTTCCTGCTTTTCACTAGTATATGTCACTGACCACAACAAGCATTGGAGTTCTTCACTCAAGGGGCTACTAGAGAGGGCAATATGCTGCTGTAGGTAAGCACTCCACTTGGCTAGTGTGGGCGTTTGTGACACACCAATCCTTGGCTTTTATGTCCAGTATCGTACCCACCCCACCACGGCATATGTGGTTATTACCTTTATTGGGGCCATTCCAGTGATGGGTTCTGTAGCCAGCAAGGCATGGTACACAGAAGCCAGTTTTTTTTCTATTAAAATGTATCAAAGCTCTGGCCCTTTCCAGAGTTGTGAAAAGAATCAAATAGGTTGGTAAGTTCATTCAAGCTGCTGCCAGAGACCCCAGCCATTACTGTCTTCAGTCACACGAACATCCAGCTCACAGGGCTCTGATGTGTCTATCACACTCAACGCCTGCATGGCCTTGACCATCTGTTTTGCCATAGTAAAGGCAGATGCACATGGTTCATCCCAGTCCCACCTGATACCCTTTCATTCCAACCAGTATAAAGGCTTCAGAATTTGTGCCAAGTGTGGAATAAACACTCTCCAGTAGCATAGAAGACCCAAAACTGCTGTTACAATGCTGCAGTTGTAGGGGTAGGAAAGGCTTGGACTTTATCTATGACTGCTTCTGCTGTAACATTGGTCTTACCTGACTAGATGACCCCCAGCAATTTGACTGACAAACCAGGACCCTGAACCTTGATGCTGTTCACAGCCCATTCTTTCTCCTGTAGATGTTGCAGCAGTCTAGATGCTACACCTTCTAGATATGAAAGAAGATTGGATGTGAGCATGACATTGTCAATATAATGGTACACGTGCACCATTGGTGGTTTCTCCCATGTGGCCAAGTCCATGACAGATGGTGGGGCTGTGGATGTATCCCTGTGGAAGGGTGGTGAAAGTCCATTGCCGTAATTCCCAGGTGGAGGCAAACTGTTCCTTACTTTCCTGCTCAATGTCAATGGAAAAGAATGCATTAGCAAGATCTAGCACATAATGGTATGTTCCTAGTTCATGGCTGAGTGTATCAATCAGGTCTGCAATAGAGGGAACAGCAGCAAGCATAGGGGAATCCTTTTATTCAATTATATGTAATCCATGGCCATATGGCCGGAGTCATGTGGCTTTTTTACTGGCCACACTGGGGAATTGAAAGAACTATGGGTGGGTTTTATATTTAACAACTTTTTCAGTTCCTGGAGAGTTCCCCCAATTTCTTTATGCCCCCTAGGCAGTTTGTATTGCTTGGTATTTGTCACCCACCAAGGCACAGGCAAAGCTATGGGAGGGTGCCTAGCATGTCCCCTCAGAATTGCTGTCACCACATGTATTCTCGGTCTGAACTCACCTCCTTTTGTCTGGAACCAAAGACTCAGCAGGGTATCAATCCCCAAAATATACTCAGTGATGGGAGTTACACACACAGTATGCTTTTTGGGGGTAGAGCTCTATTTCCAAAGGGATTTGTTTTTGTTACACTGTGACAGCCTTGTCCCCATATCCATCTATGATAGGGGGGTCCCCAGGGAACTGCTCATGGTTACCAAGAATCAGTAATATTCAGCCCCTGTGTACATCGGAGCCAGAACACATTGTATGTTCACTGGGGACCAATGGATAGCTATTTCAACATGTGGCTTCCAGTGCCCCCTGGTCCCTCAGGGCATGTACCTAGACCTTCCCCTCAGTCCAACCATGTTCCCCAATCATCTTCCTGTGTGGGCTCTAGTGAGGTTGGCTCACTCTACAGCAGGAAGTCTTGACAACACATAGCCAGACTTGTGTTTCTGTCTCTGACCTCTGCCACTTTGGTCTTAATGGCTGGAACTGCTGCTCTGCTTTTAGTTATTGCCATAGCTCCCGTAAGATCCTTTTGACTTCCCGTCTTATTTCGTCCCATATACTCCTGCCTGTATTAAATGAACCCACATCTGGATCCTTGTGACCTTCATGGGGCCCTTTAAATTCTTCTTGTAAGTAGCAGACCTTATTTCTTTCTCATTGCTTCAGCCTCTCCTAAGTCAGCTACTGTACATGTAACCTTGCTTATGGGCTGCCCTAAGTGAGGGGCAAAAATGGCCACCAGAGACCCAAAGAGGGATGTTGGGGCCATTTGAAGCACAATATTCCTTATCCTTGTAGTGAAAAGTTCCTCATTGGGGCCATGATTCTCTGGGCTATAGATGGCATTTCTTATGCCTAGCTCCCATAACACCTGTTGGAGATCAGCATACATCTGCCATCTAGCAGGGGAGGATGGTAGATGACCCTGATTGGGCCACAGAGCACAGAGCGCAACCATATGCCAGTCAAGCAAGGAGAGATTCCCTGGGGTCTGATGTGCATTATGTAATCGCTGCCTCAAGGCAGGCTGAACCATCAGGGAAGTCGGCATTCCCAGCTCTGATCCAGACAGAATTCTATCCACCCCTGACTCCCACAGATGCAGGTGCCAAACTGATATTGAATCTGAGGGCTTCTGCCTAAACTGGGAGCTCAAATACACCAGCTCAGCCTGAGTATTAGGGCAGAGCATAGAGTGCTCCACAACCTGGGAAGGGCGCTGCACTCCTCCTTGGGGAGCCCTTGGCTGCTGGGCCTTTATTTTGTTTACAACCACTGCATGGGCTTTCAATAGAGGAGGGATCAGTGTCCTTAGTACCACCCCTTCATCCATCCCCAGCTCCTCCATTTCTGGGGCTAATGCCAACTTTATCTCCCCTCCCCCAAGTGCCTCTTCCGTTATATCCTTTACGTTTTCTACAGTACCTCACAGCAGAGAGCTAGCTCAGTCTTCAGCAGCTCTCTTACCTTCACCTCTGCTTCACAGATGGTGTTCTCATGCCACCTCCACGTGTGCTTCCCTCAGGAGTTTGCCTTTTTCCTTTATGGTCTTGTCCTCCTTCAGAGCACTTGGAAGGGCTTCTGTCTAATTCTTTAAGGAATCTTTTACCTCTTCAATGCACCTTGCTGCCAGCGTTCTTGTGCTGCCTCCTCTTGTATAAATGCAATTTCCTTCATCAGGGAATCCATAGCACTTTGCAGCTTCCATTCTCATGCCACCACTTCTTGGGTCTTTTGCAGGAGCATATCCTTCTCTTCTGTAGACTTTTTTAATAATGTGAGAAGCAGTCTACCCACAGTTCCCACTGCCTCACAGGCACTCTGTGTCTCAAAAGACCTACTTAGTGTACCAAGGGCTATGCCTACTGCCTCAGGTATAACCTCCACTTGCCACCAGTCCTGGGGTGAGGCAAAGCCCTCTAGGAGGCAAGCCACTTCAGACCACATACCCACTGTGGGACAATCGACTCTCTCCATTCATAGGGGCATCCCACTGAAGCAGCACTCCCATAAGGGCAGCCTGTCTTTTCCCTTGGTCAACAATGAATACTGGCAACTATGCCAATTGTCTTGCCAATGTGTTTCAGCTCCAGGCAAATTCACTATGGATTCAGTGTGACCAAAGAAATTATGGTGGAACTTTCTTGGGGTGAAAGTCTTGTTCCCCCTGTGGTAGGTCAAGCACTAGTGTCTCTTCCTCCACCGAAAGCACTGGTCCAAGCTCTTGATGTGGTGCAATAATAGCTTATTGAATACAGGTGTGGAAGCAGTAGCCTAGTAACACGCCAGTTACATCATCAAGTGGTTTAATTTCAGTTAGGATCCTGGCCATAGGAACCCAACTTCCCAACAGTGGCAAAAAACAAATCCCAGGAATGGCTGTGTTTCAAAATACTTGTGTGATTTTTGCAAAGCACCTCCCCTTGCATTGTTACATATTCCTCCTGTCATTGAAACATCACAACCTTCATTGACAATAACAAACCTGTCTCAGTTTACACATGTGAATGGAGGCTTATCCAAAGTCTTAAAGCAGTTTAATGGCAAAGACAGAACACAAAGACAGATTCTCTCCAGGATTATTTTGCAATACCATCTGTTTTATTAAACTGCAAATTTATTTGAAAGGATTACATCACATTTCATAAATCAGAGTTGGAGTCAACTTGAATGAATTACTTTAGATACAGAAAGAGGACAGTAAATGAACTTTCCTATATGGGAGTATGTTTAAGAAGAATAGGGAGAAGAGATGGACAGAAGAAAAGAACAAAGAAATCTAAGACAAGCATTACATACTTCTCCATCTTGCTTAGACTCTGCATTCAGTGGTAGATTTTGGTCAATCACTTAACATTGTAGATACTCCCACCATGCTCTCAGATAATCTTAAAATAACCTAGGAAGAATGGGACGTATGTATACATTTTACATCTGTCCCTATAGTGGAATTATATTCATTGAGGTCTATTATACAAGATGTTGGAACTTTAAAGGGAAGTTATTCACTTGATGGTTGAATGTACTTTATTTCAAAAAGACTGCAGATATAAGTTAACCTCTGTTTTAGCCCAAGGAGATGGTGACAATCTTTATACTAAGTACTTTTGTTTTTAACGAGTAAAATAGTTAAATGAATAGTCTCATAAAAATTAATGCAAATCATAGTGCGCATTTTACTTCTACCCTAAGCTATAGAATTTGTACCTTCCATTGTAAATATCTTTATGGTTATGACTTCATTATATTTAAAAATGCATGGGTTGCTCTTCCCTATTTATGAATTAAACTTAGTAACTGCCCTTTGGACTACATATGCCTGGAATGAAGTAAGGAGAGGTGTCTGCCTTGCACATGGGGAAGTGATATCAAAACCCAAAGATAATTGAAATATAAATTCTCTGAAAACTGCCTCAATGTTTCCAGCCTGCCATATTGTTAAGCATATTTTCATGTAGTCAGTATTTAATAACAGCCATGCCTTATGGAAAGGTAAATACAGAATCTATTTAAAATGTAGTAAGCTAAGAGTATCATATTTATTGTGTCCAAAATTGGTTTTTAAATCACTTCCAAGATTTGAGAATGTTACCACCTCCTGTAATAGCAACAAGAGGCTCTGATTTTCTGATGTGGAAATAGTAAGTGATCATTTCAAGGATTATTTATTTCCCTCAAATAGTTTTTAATATCCTCTACTTTGGACTTTACAATTTGTCTCCCTCTATTCCTTCTGTGCCTCCCACGTGCCCTATCCCCATCTTGCATCTAGCACACTGTTGGATATTTCATAGATGCACAGTAAATGTTTACTGAGTGGGAAGGAGAAAGAAGCAAAAGTAAATGAATGAAGAGAGGGACAGAAGAAAGTAGAAAAGAAGTTTGAGAGGGAAGGAGGAAGGGCCAAAAAATTGTTCTTTATTAAAAACATATAAAATCATTACCAGTTGTTTATCTATAATAACTTCATACCAATTTTGGAAATTTTTCACTACACTGAATTAAAACTTAACAGAAAGACCAAAAAACTGAAGTTACAATATTACAACTGCCATTTTTATTGTTGTATCATATATTGATAAATAATAAATGTCATTTACAACATTCTCCAGTGTATTTGTATTCATTTTAAAGGGGGACATTAAATTTAAAATACATATTAACAATCAGTAGTTGTTTAGTATTACAGTAAAATTGTTTTAACTTTCATTTTTAAATAATTTCAGAATTACAGAAATATTGCAAAATACTGAAAAGTCAACCATAGACTTTTCACCTGGATTCCACAAATGTTAACATTTTACTGTATTTTATTTACCATTCTATTTGTATGTATGTCTGTAAGTACGTATGTGGGTATATAAACATGTATTTTTCTGAAGTATTTGAAAGTAAATTGCAGACATGATGCTTTTTGAATTGTAAATGTTTCACAGAGCTAACGTCATATTCAAACTTTAAAAACTGAAAGATTTTACTTTAAAATCATGAAAACACAAAAGTCTTCACTCTCATCACTCCTATTCAACATAATATTGGAAGTTCCAGCTCTAGCTTGGGAAAGATAAATAAATAAAAGGCATCCAAATGGGAAAGAAAGAAGTAAAATTTTGTTCATTTGCAAATTAAATGATATTCTATATAGAAAGCCCTAAAGACTACATAATAAACTTTTAAAACTAATAAATGAATTCAGTTAAGTTGCAGGATACAAAATTTACATACAAAAATCAGTTACATTTCTACATCCTAACAAAGAACTGTCAAAAAGAATACAGAAAAAAATTTCATTCACAATAACATCAAAAAGTTACTTAGGGTAATTCTGGAAAGATGGCAGCAGAAATCTCCTCCCCAAACCATGTATATTTATGAAAATACAACAAATACAACTATTCCTAAAAGAGAGACCAGAAGATACAGGACAGCACTATGCCTGTATCTACACCTGAGAGGACACGGTACCTAGCAAAGCGGATAAGATAAGGAGCCGCAAACCAGTGGGACCTGAGCACTCCTCCTCCCCAGCGAACTGGTGGGAGGAGAGGATTCAGAGCGGGGAGGGAGTGGAAGTACAGGCCCATGAAATAATCAGCCCTGGTGATATGCACTGGGAGCACTGACACACATGGTGTGCTGTATCGGAGATTGAAGAGACAGAGGATGCAGGATCTGAGCTGGGGAATGCACCTGTGTCTTCTCAGCTGGCTCAATGGGACAAAAGAAAGGCATGGGGTTTTTCGGCGGTTTTAAAGAGACATGGGCCCAATAGAGGAGCAGAATTGTCCCAACAAACTCAGGCCAGCAGGCTGGGAGTCCTTTGGAATTTTGGACCCCTTGGCTGGCAACTGGGAAAAAGTAGCCGCACTGAGACTTCCCACACAGATTAGTAGCCTCCCATTTGTTCCAACCGCAGCCAGAGCTACAAAGGGCCCTGAAGAGCAGCATACTGGAGCAACAGTGCAACCTACACCATCCTCACAGAATCTACTTCCGGCGGGCATATTATTTCTTTCTTTTTTCTTTTCTTTTCTTTTCCTTTCTTTTCATTATTTTCTTTCTTTCCCTTTTCTACTTTCTTTTATATCTTGTTTTTCTTCTTTTTCTTTTTAAAAGTCTTAAAGAGCCCAGCTGACATATGGGCCACTTACCAGCACCACTTCTATCACCATGAAAAGAGAGAGGAATAGGGTATAAACAAAGCTTACCCAGACGCAGACAACACCAGACGGGGAGCCTGATGTGATGGAAATACACAATCTTCTTGAAAAAGAATTCAGAATAAAAGTAATAACCATACTGATGGTTCTACAGAGAAATATGTAAGAGCCGAGGGAGGAAGTGAGGGAAGTAAAGAAAGACAGTGCACAAATGAGACAAGTGATACACGGGCTTAGCAGCACACTGGACGAGATACAAGAGACTGTTAATGGAATAGAAATCAGAGAAATGGAACACAGAGAAGCTGAGGCAGAGAGAGATAAAAGGATCCGTAGGAATGAAAGAATATTAAGTGAACTGTGTGACCAATCCAAACAGAACAATATTCACATTATAGGGTACCAGAGGAAGAAGTGAGAGAAAAAGAGACAGAAAGTGTCTTTGAAGAAATAATTGCTGAAAACGTTCCCTAGCTGGGGAAGGAAATAGTGTCGCAGTCCATGAAGCCCACAGATCTCCCAACACAAGGGAACCAAGGAAGACAACACCAAGGCAAATAATAATTAAAATGACAAATATGAATGATAAGGACAGAGTACTAAAGACAGCTACAGAGAGAAAAAAGATCACCTACAAAGGAAAACCCATAAGACTATCATCAGACTTATCAACAGAAGCCTTACAGGCAAGAAGAGAATGGCATGATATATTTAATGTAATGAAACAGAAGGGCCTCAAACCAAGAATATTGTATCCAGCATGATTATCATTTAAATATGATGGAGGGATTAAACAATTTCCAGACAAGAGAAAGCTGAGAGAATTTGCCTACCATAAACTATCTCTACAGGATATCTTAAAGGGACTGCTCTAGAGGGAAGCACACCAAAGAATAAAAAGCTGTCACCAGAGAAAATAAAATCATACCAAAGAAAGAAGACCATCCAAATACTAACTAAAGGCAAAGAATAAAACACCTGGTATATAAGGAAAGGAGGAGGAAGAATAAGAAGGGAGAGAAATAAAGAAACATCCGACTGTGTTTACAATAACTTAACAAGAAAGTTAAGTTAGATGGTAAGAGAGTAAACAAGCAAACCTTGAACCTTTGGTAAACACGAATCTAAAGTCAGCAATGGCAATAAGTACATATCTATTGAAAATCACCCTAAATATAAATGGACTGAATTCACCAATCAAAAGACAAAGAGTAATGGAATTGATAAAAAGCAATACCCATCTATATGCTGCTTACAAGAGACTCACCTCAAACCCAAAGACATACAAAGACTTAAAGTGAAGGGCTGGAAAAAGATATTTCATGCAGACAACAAGGAGAAAAAAGCAGGTGTTGCAGTACTTGTATCAGACAAACTAGACTTCAAAACGAAGAAAGTATCAAGAGATAAAGAGGGACATTACATAATGATGAAGGTGTCACTCCAACAAGACGATATAACCATTATAAATATATATGCACCCAACACAGGAGCGCCAGCATATGTGAGACAAATACTAACAGAATTAAACGAGGAAATGGAAAGCAATGCATACATTTTAGGAGACTTGAACATGCCACTCACTCCAAAGGAAGATCAAACCGACAGAAAATAAGTAAAGACACCAAGGCACTGAACAACACACAAGAACAGATGGACCTAACAGATATCTACAGAACTCTACACCAAAAGCAACAGGATACACCTTCTTCTCAAGTGCACATGGAACATTTTCCAGAATAGAACACCTACTAGGCCACAAAAAGAACCTCAGTAAATTCAAAAATATTGAAATCTTTCCAACCAACTTCTCAGACCATAAAGGTATAAAACAAGAAATAAATTTTAGAAAGAAAACAGAAAGGCTCACAAATACATGGAGACTTAACAACATTCTCCTAGATAATCAATGGGTCAATGACCAAATTAAAACAGAAAACAAAGAATATTTGGAGAGCAATGACAAGAACACAAAGCGACAAAATCTGTGCTTTGCAGCAAAGGCAGTTCTAATAGGAAAGTATATTGCAATCCAGGCCTACTTAAAGAAGGAAGAACAATTACAAATGAATAGTCTAAAGACAAAATTACTGAAATTGGAAAAATAAGAACAAATGAGGACCAACATCACCAGAAGGAGGGACATAATAAAGATTAGAGAAGAAATAAATAAAATTTAGAAGAATAAAACAATAGAAAAAACCAATGAAACCAAGACGTGGTTCTTTGAAAAAATAAACAAATTAGATAAACCCCTAGCCAGACTTATTAATAGAAAAAGAGATCTACACACATAAGCAGAATCAAAAATGAGAAAGGAAAAATCATGATGGACCCCACAGAAATATAAAGAATTATAAGAGAGTACTATGAGAATCTGTATGCTAACAAGCTGGAAAACTTGGAAGAAATGGACAACTTCTTAGAAAAATAAAACCTTCCAAGACTGACCAAGCAAGAAACAGAAAAACCAAACAGAACAATTACCAGCAACAAAATTGAATCAATAATCAAAAAATTACCCAGGAAGAAATCCCCCAGGCCAGATTTATTCACCTCTGCATTCTACCAGACATACAGAAAAGAAATAACACCCATTATGCTTGAAGTTTTCCAAAAAATGCAAGAGGAGAGAATACTTTCAAACACATTCTATGAAGCCAGCATCACTCTAATATCAAAACCAGGCAAAAACCTCACCAGAAAAGAAAATTACAGACCAATATCCCTGATGAACGTAGATTCAAAAATACTCAGCAATATATTAGCAAAAAGAATTCAAAAATACATCAAGAGGATCATACACCATGATCAAGTGGGATTCATCCAGGGATGCAAGGATGGTACAGCATTCGAAAATCCATCAACATCATCCACCACATAAACAGAAATAAGAACAAAAACCACATGATCATCTCCACAGATGCTGAAAATGCATTTGACAAAATTAAACATCCATTCATGAAAAAAACTCTCAAAAAAATGGGTATAGAGGGCAATTAGCTCAACATAATAAAGGCTATATATGACACACCCACTGCTAACATCATACTTAACAGTGAGAAGCTGAAAGCTTTTCATCTAAGATCGGAAACAAGACAGTAATGCCCACTCTCCCCACTGTTATTCAACATAGCACTGGAGGTACTAGACACGGCAATCAGACATAACAACGAAACACAAGGCATACAGATTGGTAAAGAAGAAGTGAAATTGTCACTATTTGCAGATGACATGATAATGTACATAGAAAACCCTAAAGACTCCTCTCCAAAACTACTAGAACTAATATCTGAATTCAGCAAAGTTACAGGATACAAAATTAACACACAGAAATCTGTTGCTTTCCTATACACTAACCATGAGCTAACAGAAAGGGAAATCAGGAAAACAATTCCATTCACGATTGCATCAAAATGAATAAAATACCTAGGAATATACCTAACGAAAGAAGTGAAAGACCTATACCCTGAAAACTACAAGACACTCCTAAGAGAAATTAAAGAGGACACTAAGAAATGGAAATTCATCCCATGCTCTTGGCTAGGAAGAATAAATATTGTCAAAATTAATATACTGCCTAAAGCTATCTACAGATTCAATGCAATCCCTATCAAAACATCAAAAGCTTTCTTCAACGAACGGGAACAAATAATTCTATAATTCATATTGAAGCACAAAAGACCCCAAATATCCAAAGGAACCCTGATAAGGAGGAATAAAAGAGGGGGAGATATGCTCCCTTACTTCAAGCTCTACTACAAAGTACAGTAATCAAGACAATTTGGTATTGGCACAAAAACAGACTCGCAGACCAATGGAACAGAATAGAAAATCCAAACATTAACCAAAACATGTATAGTCAATTAATATATGGTAAATGAGCCTTGGATATACAATGGGGAGATGACAGCCTCTTCAGCAGCTGGTGTTGGAAAAACTGGACAGCTACATGTAAGAGAATGAAACTAGACTAACCCCATACACAAAAGTGAACTCAAAATGGATCAAACATCTGAATGTAAGTCATGAAACCATAAAACTCTTAGAAAAAAACATAGGCAAGAATCTCTTGGACATAAACATGAGTGACTTCTTCATGAACATATCTCCCCAGGCAAAGGAAACAAAAGCAAAAATGAACAAGTGGGACTATATCAAGCTGAAAAGCTTCTATACCTCAAAGGACACTATCAGTAGAACAAAAAGGCATCCTACAGTATGGGAGAATATATTCATAAATGACATATTCGATAAGGGGTTCACATCCAAAATATATAAAGAACTCATGCACCTCAAGAAACAAAAAGCAAATAATCCAACTAAGAAATGGGCAGAGGACATGGATAGACACTTCTGCAAAGAAGAAATTCAGATGGCCAAAAGGCACATGAAAAGATGTTCCACATCGCTAATCATCAGAGAAATGCAGATTAAAACCACAATGAGATATCACCTCACACCACTGAGGATGGCCAACATCCAAAACACAAACAACAACAAATGTTGGCGAGAATGTGGAGAAAAGGGAACCCTCCTACACTTCTAGTGGGAATGCAAATTAGTTCAACCACTGTGGAAAGCAGCATGTAGGTTCCTCAAAAACTCGAAATAGAAATACCATTTGACCCAGGAATTCCACTCCTAGCAATTTACCCTGAGAATTTAGAAGCCTAGTTTGAAAAACACAGATGCACCCCTATGTTTATTGCAACACAATTTACAATAGCCAAGATATGGAAGCAACCTAAGTGTCCATCAGTAGATGAATGGATAAAGAAGATGTACATATACATAATGGAATATTATTCAGCCATAAGAAGAAAACAAATCCTACCATTTGCAACAATGTGAATATTGCTAGAGGGTATTATGCTCAGTGAAATTAGGCAAACCGATAAATACAAGTATGAAATGATTTCACTCATATGTGGAGTATAAGAACAAAGGAGAAAACTGAAAGAACAAAACAGCAGCAGGTTCACAGAAACCAAGAACGGACTAATAGTTACCAAAGGGAAAGGAAATAAGGAGGATGGGTTGGAAGGGAGGGACAAGGGGGATAAAGGGGCATTATGACTAGCAGACCTAATGTTGGGAGTGCATGAGGAAGGCTGTACAACTCAGAGAAGACAAGAAGTGATTCTATAGCATCTCACTATGCTGATGGACAGTGAGTCTAATGGGGTTGGTGGCGGGGACCTGATAAAGTTAGTAGTTTAATAACCATAATATTCCACATGTAATTATAGATTAAGGATACCAAAATAAAAGAAATACATGAATAAATAATTTACTTAGGGATAAATTTAACCAAGATATGAAATACTTGACATTGAAAAGTATAAAACATTTAAAAAAGAAATTGAAGAAGAATTGATTAAAAGGTATCCCATCTTTAGTGATCAAAATAATTAATATTGTTAAAATGTTCATATTACTCAAATCCACCTATAAGTTTAATGTCATCCCTAGAAAAATAGAAAAATTCATTCTAAGGTTTGTATGGAACCTCGAAAGGCTCTGAATATCCAAATAAATCTTGAGAGAGGAGAGCAAAGATTAAGGCATCAAAATTCCTGATTTCAAACTATACTACAAAACAATAGTAATCAAACAGTGTCGTACTGGAATGAAAACAGACAAATGGACCAATGCAATAGAATTGAAAGTCCAGAAATAAGCTCATATAAGTACAGTCAAATAATATTTGACAAGAAAATCAAGATATTCAACTGGGGAAAGAATAGCCTCTTGTTCAGAAAAATGGATATCACATGCAAAAAATGAAATTGGACCCCTATGTTATACCACTCACAAAATGAATTCAAAATTAATTAATGACTTAAAAGTTGGACTTGAAACAATAAAAATCCTCGAATAAAACATTGGTAAAAAGCTCTTTGGCATTGTTTCTCACAAATGACTCTTTTAATACGGCACCAAAAGCACAAACAACAGCACAAACAACAAATTAACAAAATAAAGGACAACGTATAGAATAGGAGAAAATATTTGTAAACCATATATTATATATGGGGTTAATAGCCAACATATATAGGGGTTCATGCAAATCAGTAACAAAAAGACTAATAATGACATTTACCATGGGCAAAGAACCTAACTAGATATTATTCCAAAGATGTCCAAATAGCCAATAGGTACATGAAAAGATACTTAACATCACTAACCGTCAGGAAATACATATCAAAACTGAATGAGATGTCACGTAACACCTCTTAGAAGTTTTATTATCAGAAAGACAAGAGATAAATATAGGAGCTGGTGAGGATATAGAAAAAGGAACACCTTGTGCACTATTGGTGAGAACGTAAATTGGCACAGCCATATGGAAAACTGTATGGATATTCCTCAAAAATTAAAAGATTTGACTACCATATGATTCAACAATCACAATGAAATCACTATTTTGAACAATTATCTGCACCTGTGCATTACAGTGAATTACAGCATTATTCACAATAGACAAGAAAGACCTGGGAAACATCTAAGTTTCCATCAGTGGGTGAATAAATAAATAAAATGTGAGATGTATGTATCAACAACATGGATGGACCTCAAATGTATTATGTTAAGTGAAATAAGTCAGACACAGAAAGAAAAATACTGTATGATCTCATTTGTATGTAGATAGTTAGAAAAGTGAACTCTTAGAGATAGTATGATTGTTTTCTTAAAACCAAAAGGATTCTCTAAACATAATATAGCTATCAAAATCAGGAAGTTAATATTGATATATACTTTTAGCAATATCAATAAATAGAATAAACAAACAAATATGTGGGGTAGAACGGAAAATTTCTACTTACAATAGAATTCTAACTCATAAATGTAGAGTAAATAAGGAAATTAGAAAGTAAACATTTGACAACCACCATAGTAATATTTGTTTGAGGCAAGAATCATCAATGAATGTTAACACTACTAAGTGAAAGTACAATGAAAAACAGGATATTCACATGGTCACAAAGTATCTCTCCATTAGACACTAAAAACAAAGGCAAATGTAGTAATTACAGTGGAGAACCCCTGCAGAATACAGTTTAACCAAGTGATGAAAGTTACAGTCACAAGTAATAGGACAGGTAGATGTCATATGTCCCTTATATATGCACTTAGAAAAACACACTCTCACTTGTGTGATATTTCAAAATTACATAAACTGAGTCTCATCATGAGGAATCTTCAGATGAACCCAAATTGAAGGACTTTCTACAAAAAGTCCTGAAATCCTTTTATCATGTCAATGTCATGAAAGACAAAGAAAGGTTAAATTTCTAGATCAAACTACACCAAATAAATAATAACTAAAAGCAATACATGATACAATATTTTTATTTGATAGGAAGGACATTATTGAGTAAATAATATTTTGACATTTTCCTTTGAGATCATGTTATTATTTTTACAACATGATTTTAATGCCTATGAATTGGAACATTCCCCCAACACTCTTTCTTTATTTCTGTCTCTTAAGTCAAAGTACTAAAAATGGTAACTCCAACCTTCATACCTAAGAAATATGAGCTGGTTTTATTCAATTGAGAGAATTAAATTGTTTGAGTTACCTTGGAGTAGGCTGCCTGTTTTCAAAATGCTGAGCACCTAAAGATTTCAGTGGCAGTTTGGTATGGAATAAATCCCTCACATTGCAGTGAAAGAGTAAGTAATGACATGATCACTGTTATTTGAAGGGCAGCAATGAGACTACCAATGCCCTACTTCTTACTACTTCCATGACTAATATCTGAAATGCTACCATAAACACAGTCTTTTAGTTTAAGGAGATTCCCATTCAAATGTTAGTCACCTAGTTCTCAATTCCTTTTAAACTTAATGTAAGTGAATACAGCTTGAAAGGAAGGGAAAGAAATAATGACTCTGATTTGAGATGCGTTGAGGAGATGATGAAATGGAGGAGCAAAAGAGGAAGCAAAATCTCAGCTGTCAATTTTATAGATGTCTCATTTAGCCTGACAGTTTCCCTTTATTTGGAGCAGTAAATCACATAGTTCATTAGTATGTTTTAAGTTTTCAGGTATTCTGAGAATCCCTAGTGAAACAAGAACTATAAGGAGACTAAAAATAGCTAGGATGCAGTAGTTTCATTTCATACCTCTGCAGTAGAGGACGGTATTTGCCTCATGAATAGAATACAGTGGATTGGATTACCATAGGCCACAATCTTATTGTTGCTTTTTAAATCAATTGCATTTCTTAATACAGCCTGTTTCTCCATGTGGGGAGCTCATGACAACCAGATTTCTAACTTTGATATATTAATTAAACTCAAGAAGTGGTCTAAATGCAAACAATGTGTATTTAATATATCATGACTAAATTTTAATTAAATGCTCATTTAAGACATCTCAAATGTTATCATTCAAGTTAATGTAGATTTGCTTCTCTAAATCTATTTAAACATTATACTCCCCTATTAGACAATGAAATATAGATTCATTAATGCCTAACACAGTAATAGATTTTACAATAGTTTTTAAGGCATTGGGTGATCATTGATAATAATAATAATAATAAAGCATCATTTTCTTAAATTTATATACCATATTAAATTTTGCTATAACATATAGTTTCATAGATACATAATAAATATAATCAAAGAAACTATTTTAAACTGTATCTCAAATTTGTCATTGAATAATCCAACTTTTCTAACCATCACAATGTTCCTCTTCTTACAATTTCTTGCTTTTCTAATCTACAATGTTCACATTAATTCCCTTTACTCATTCACTAACTCATTTTCACCAATTTTATTTGCTTTTTATTAAGTACAAGGGATTATTCTATGTTGTGTACGATAAAGAAATGAGCAGGGCACATCTCAAATTCTTAAGAAGAATATGAAAAACTAAATGTGACTCCAGGGAGTAAAACATAAAATGAAAAGGAAGTATTTGACCTCCAATTTCTGCAGAAAACCTTTGATTCCACAACTACATAGTTGAGATACTTAGGGAAGGTACTTGCCTGAGAGGCTTTTAAATTGCTCTTGGAATTATGGATATTATTTCAATAGGCATTCTTGGAGTGGAAATCAGTCCAAGAACTGGGTTCAATATGAAACAAGATAATGTAGTAGATAAGTTAGGGGTTCATCTGGGGTAGATAAAATTTTCAAGTTTGACTATAGTAGACAATTATACAGGAGCAGTAAAAGAAAAGGGTTAGAAAATTGCCTAAAGTGTGGAATATTAAACAGAGAGTAAAACACATCTCCATACTGTTTGTGCCATTCCCCAAAATACCCATACTTTGAGGCAAGTCCTTTTGCTTAAACCCTTGTAAAACCTTAAAATTTTGCCTATTATATAGCACATTAAAATTGCTATTCCAAATCTTCTACTTCCTTGTTAATTTTCTACTTAGTTGTACTGTACATTATTAATAGAGCATCAAAGTCTCCTACTCTTGTTGAATTGTATATTCCTCCCTTTAATTATGAGTTTTTGTTTCATGTTTTTTACGTTTTTTGGTGCATTTATATTTATAATTGTATGTCTTCATGATGGATTGACCATTTTATCATTATAAAACCTTCTTTTCTCTAGTAACATTTTTTCTCTTAAAGGATATTTTATCTGATATTAGTATGGCCACTCCAGCTCTCTTTTGGTTACTGTTTTCATTGTATAAATCACTTTTTTCATCCTTTTACTTTCAACCTATTTGTGCCTTTGAATCTAAAATGTGTCTCTTGTAGAAAACATAGAGTTAGATGACATTTTTATTTGAATCTACCAATCTCTGCCTTTTGATTGGAGTGTTTAATTCATCTGTATTTAATGTAATTATGGATAAGAAGATTACGTCTGCTATGTTGCCATTTGTTTTCCATGTCATGTAATTTTTTGTTCTTCTGTTCCTGCCTTAATTTATACTGTCCTAATTTATGCCTCAGTTTTGAAGGACAGTTTTGCTGGTTAACAGTCTTTTCCTTTCAGAACTTTTGGTTTCTAATGGCTTGTATGGTTTCTAATGAGAAATCAAGTTAATCTTATTGAAGATTCCTTCTTTATGATGAGACACTTCTCTCTTGCTTCTTTCAAGATTCTATACTTCTCTTTGGCTTTTGACAGTTTGAATATGACATGTCTAGGTATGGCTCGCCTTTCAGTGTATTTTACTTAGAGATCGTTGAGTGTCTTGAATGTGTAGATTAACATTTTTTTAATCAAATTTGGAAGTTTCCAGCCATGATTTCTTTGAATGTTTTGTCAATCCCTTTCTTTCCTGGGACACCATTATGAATATGTTGGGATGCTGCGTGGGATCCCAAAGGTCATTGATGATGTCGGTTTTTTTTCTTATTTCTGTTCTTCAGAGGGGACAATTTCAACTGACCTCTTTCCAATTTCACTGATTCTTTCTTCATAACAATCCATATTGTCTGATGATCCCATCTAGGTAATTTTGGCACCTTTCAACTTCAGAAATTCCCAGTTTGTTCTTTTTAAAATAATTTCTAGATCTTTAGTTATATTCTCTACTTGGGAAGACATTGATTTCATAGCTTCCTTTAATTATTCTGACATGGTCTCCTCCAGTATTTTAAAATATATTTGTAATAGTTGATTGAAAATTTATATCAAGTAAATCTAACATGGTTTTCTTAAAGGAGATTCTATTGGCTGCTTCTATATCCTGTTATTTTGAGTATCTTGTAACTTATTTCAAAAAGTGGACATTTAAAAAAGTATAATGTAGCAACTTTGGAATTCAGGTTTCCTCTACCCAGAGTTGGCTATAATCGTTAATTTGTGTCAATGTTTTTTTTCTCATTTGGTGATTGAAATATTTGCTTGATTAGCTTGGTGGTCAGCTAATGACTATTCAGAAATTTCTGTCATGACCTGAACCAATAAATCTTTTATCATTTGCCAAGGAATTTTGTGTGTCTTAAGCAAAATTTCAATGCTCAGGGAGTAGCAACACTATCTTAGCCTCTATTCCTATTTGCACAGGAAAAAAATCAACCAGAGCAACAAATTACAGCCTTCTCAGGTTTTTCTGGCCTTATGAACAGCACTTCACATGTTTATAAACTTCAAGAATCTTAGAACTATGTCAGAAACCTCATAAGAACATCTGATTCCATAGATCTTGTGATTAAAGTATTCTGGTAGGCTCTTGTTTGCCACAACTCATGTTGCTGCCTTTGGAAGCAGCAATTTTAAATAATTACCACTGATTATTATCAACAAATGCTCCGGGAGTTGATCTTTCCTCACTGAGTTAGCTCTATGTCAGGTGAAATAATTACAAGCCCTGTAAATGGAGCCTTTCTAAAGAACTGCCAAACAGGTCAAATAGTGACAGTTTTATAGCAATGGGACTTTTTAGTGTACCCTTGTTTTATTTATTTATTTATTTATTGGTATCATTAATATACACTTACATGAACAACATTGTAGTTACTACATTCTCCCCATTATCAAGTTCCCATCACATACCCCATTACACTCACTCTCCATCAGCATAGTAAGATGCTACAAAATCATTACTTGTCTTCTCTGTGCTATAAGGCCTTCCCCGTTCCCACCACCCACACTATGTGTGCTAATAATGATGCGCATTTTTCCTCATATCCCTCCCTTCCAACCCATCATCCCCAGTCCCTTTCCCTTTGGTAACTGGTATTACATTCTTGGGTTCTGTGAGTCTGATGCTGTTTTGTTCCTTCTGGCTTTGCTTTGTTCTTATGCTCCACAGATGAGTGAAATTACTTGATACATGTTTTTCTCCACATGGCATATTTCACTGAGCATAATACCCTAAAGCTCCATCCATATTGTTGCAAATGGTAGGATTTGTTTTCTTCTTATGGCTGAATAATATTCCATTGTGCGTATTTACCATACCTTATTTATCCATTATTCATCTACTGATGGACACTTAGGTTGCTTCCATGTCTTGGCTATTGTAAATAGTGCTGTGATAAAATAGGGGTGCATATGTCTTTTTCAAACTGAACTCTAGCATTCTTAGGGTAAATTCCTAGGAGTAGAATTCATGAGTCAAACGGTATTTCTATTTTTAGTTTTTTGAGGAAACTCCATACTGCTTACCACAAAGGTTGAACTAACTTACATTCCCACCAGCAGTGTAGTTGGGTTCCCCTTTCTCCACATCCTCGCCAACATTGGTTGATGTTTGTCTTTTGGTGTTGGCCACCCTAAATGGTGTGAGGTGATATCTCATTGTGGTTTTAATTTGCATTTCTTGATAATTAGTGATGTAGAGCATCTTTTCATGTGCTGGTTGGCTATCTGAATTTCTTCTTTGGAGAAGTGTCTGTTCAGATCCTCTGCCCATTTTTTAATTCGGTTATTTGCTTTTTGTTTGTCGAAGTGCATAAGCACTTTCTATATTTTGGATTTCAAACCCTTATTGGATGTGTCTTTTATGAATATATTCTCCCATACTGTTGGATAACTTTTTCTTCTACTGATGATGTCCTTTTCTGTACAGAAGCTTTTAAGTTTGATATAGTCCCACTTGTTCATTTTTGTTTTGTTTTACTTGCCTGAGGAGAAATGTTCAGGAAGAAGTTGATCATGTTTATATCCAAGAGAGGTTTGCCTATATTTTCTTCTAAGAGTTTTATGATTTCATGATTTACATTCAGGTCTTTGACCCATTTTGAGTTTACTTTTGTATATGGAGTTAGAAGGTAGTCCAGTTTCATTCTCTTACATGTAGCATTCCAGTTTGGCCAACACCAGTGTTAAAGAGGCTGTCATTCCCCCATTGCATCTCCATGCATTCTTTATCCTATATTAATTGACCACATACGCTTGGGTTAATTTCTGGATGCTCTATTCTGTTCCACTGGTCTATGGGTCTGTTCTTGTGCCAGTACAAAATTGTCTTGATTACTGTGGCTTTCTAGTAGGGCTTGAAGTTGGAAAGCAATATTCCGCCTGCTTTATTCTTCCTTCTCAGAATTTCTTTGGCTATTTGAGGTCTTTTGTGGTTCCACATGAATTTTAGAACTATTTTTTCCAGTTCGTTGAAGAATACTGTGGTTGTTTGATAGGGATTGCATTGAATCTGTACATAGCTTTAGGCAGGATGGCCATTTTGACAATATTAATTCTTTCTTCCCAAGGGCATGGGATGAATTTCCATTTATTAGTATCCTTTTTAATTTCTCTTAGGAGTGTCTTGTAGTTTTCAGGGTATAGTTCTTTCACTTCCTTGAATAGGTTTATTCCTAGGTATTTTATTCTTTCAGTTGCAATTGTGAATGGAATTTTTTTCTTGATTTCTCTTTCTGCTAGTTCATCATTAGTGTATAGGAATGCAACAGATTTCTGTGTATTAATTTTGTATCCTGCACCTTTGCTGAATTCAGATATTAGTTCTAGTAGTTTTGGAGTGGATTCTTTAGGGTTTTTTATGTATGATATCATGTCATCTACAAAGAGTGACAGTTT
>JAVSCE010010674.1:0-190107 GCA_032199065.1 Smutsia gigantea | reverse complement strand
CCACAGAAGTTGTGGCTTTGTGTTGTTGTTGTCATTAGTCTCCATATATTCTTTGATTTCTGTTTTGATTTGGTTAACCCATTGATTAATTAGGAGAGTGTTGTTAAGTCTCCATGTATTTGTGAGCCTTTTTGATTTCTTTCTAAAATTTATTTCTAGTTTTATACCTTTGTGATCTGAGAATTTGGTTGGTAGGATTTCAATATTTTTGAAATTACTGAGGTTCTTTTTGTGGCCTAGTATGTGGTCTATTCTGAAAATGTTCCATGTGCACTTGAGAAGAATGTGTATCCTGTTGCTTTTGGGTGTAGAGTTCTGTAGACGTCTGTTAGGTCCATCTGTTCTAGTGTGTTGTTCAGTGCCTCTGTGTCTTTACTTATTTTCTGTCTGGTTGATCTGTCCTCTGGAGTGAGTGGTGTGCTGAAGTCTCCTAAGATGAATGCATTGCTGTCTATTTCCTCCTTTAATTCTGTTAGTATTTGTCTCACATATGCTGGCGCTCCTTGGTTGGGTGCATATATATTTATAATGGTTATATCTTCTTGTTGGACTGACCCCTCTATCATTATGTAATGTCCTTCTTTATCTCTTGCTACTTTCTTCGTTTTAAAGTCTATTTTGTCTGATACAAGTACTGCAACACCTGCTTTTTTCTCTTTGTTGTTTGCATGAAATATCTTTTTTCCATCCCTTCACTTTTAGTCTGTGTATATCTTTGGATTTGAGGTGAGTTTCTTGTAGGCAGCATATAGATGGGTCTTGCTTTTTTATCCATTCTGTTACTCTGTGTCTTTTGATTGGTGCATTCAGTCCATTTACATTTAGGGTGATTATTGATAGGTATGTACTTATTGCCATTGCTGGCTTTAGATTCGTGGTTACCAAGGGTTCAAGGGTTGCTTCTTTACTATCTAACAATCTAACTTAACTTTCTTGTTAAGTTATTGTAAACACAGTCTGATGTTTCTTTCTTTCTCTCCCTTCTTATTCCTCCTCCTCCATTCTTTCTATAATAGGTGTTTTATTCTTTGCCTTTAGTTGGTATTTGGATGGTCTGCTTTCTTTGCTATGATTTTTTTTTCTCTGGTGACATCTTTTTAGCCTTAGGTGTGCTTCCCTCTAGAGCAGTCCATTTAAGATATCCTATAGTGGTGGTTTATGAGAGGCAAACTCTTAACTTTCGTTTATCTGGAAATTGTTTAATCCCTCCATCATATTTAAATGATAATCGTGCTGGATACCATATTCTTGGTTCGAGGCCCTTCTGTTTCATAACGTTAAATATATCATGCCATTCTCTTCTGGCCTGTAAGGTTTCTGTTGAGAAGTCTGATGATAGTCTGATGGGTTTTCCTTTGTAGGTGATCTTTTTTCTCTCTCTAGCTGCCTTTAATACCCTGTCTTTATCTTTGATCTTTGCCATCTTAATTATTATGTGTCTTGGTGTTGTCTTTCTTGCGTCCCTTGTGTTGGGAGATCTATGAGCTTCTATGGACTGCGAGACTACTTCCTTCCCCAGCGAGGGAAAGTTTTCAGCAATTATTTCTTCAAAGACACTTTCTATCCCTTTTTCTCTCTCTTCTTCCTCTGGTACTCCTATAATGCGAATATTGTTCCGTTTGGATTGGTCACACAGTTCTCTTAATATTCTTTCATTCCTAGAAATCCTTTTATCTCTCTCTGCCTCAGCTGCTCTGTACTCCTGTTCTCTGTTTTCTATTCCACTAACAGTCTCTCGCATCTCATCCATTCTGCTGTTAAGCCCGTCGATCGCTTGTCTGATTTCTGTATTGTCTTTCCTCAGTTCCCTCACTTCCTCCCTCAGCTCTTGCACATTTCTCTGTAGGTCCATCAGCATGGTTATGACTTTTATTCCGAATTCTTTTTCAGGGAGGCTGTGCATTTCCATCCCTTCATACTCCCTCTCTGGGGTTGTCTGGTTGATTTTGGTCTGAACCATATTCCTTTGTCTTTTCATGGCTGTATAATTTGGTCACTGATAGTTGCCACTTATGTCAGCTGGGCTCTTTAAGACTTTAAAAAGAGAAGAAAAAAAAAAGAGAGAAAAAAAGATAAAAAAAGAAAAAGAAAGAAAGAAAGAAAGAAAGAAAGAAAAAAAAAGAAAGAAAAGAAAAAACAAAAACAAAACAAAAAACAAAAAAAAATGCCCACCGGACGTAGATTCTGTGGGAATGCTCTAGGTGGCGCTATTGCCCCACTATTCCACAGCTGTGACTGTGCTGCTCCGCAGGGCCCTTTATCGCTCTGGCAGGGGTGGGAACGAGTAGGAGGCTGTTGATCTCAGTGAGAAGTGTTAAGTATGGCTACGCTTCCTCAGTCGCCAGCTAAGGCATCTGAAACTCCCCAGGACTCCCAGCCTGCTGGGCTGAGTGTGCTGGGGTGAGCCGGCCTCTCCGCTGGATTCCTGTCTCTTTAAGACCGCTGAGGAAAGCGTGCACTTTTTTTTTTTTTCCTTCCCGGGAGCCGGGTGCAAGCACCCTGGCGCGTTCCCCACTCAGATCCTGCCCCTCTGTCTCTCCAATCTCCGCTGCACTGCACAATGTGGGTCAGTGCTCCCCGCGCAGATCACAGGGGCTGGCTACTTCGCGGGGTGTGCTTCCACTCCCTCCTGGCTCTGAATCCTCTCCTCCCGCTGGTGCGCTGGGGTGGGGGAGTGCTCGGGTCCCGCCGGGTCGCAGCTCTGTATCTTACCCGCCTCTTGGGGTGCCGAGTCCTCTCGGGTGTAGCTGCACGCTGTGCGCTTTCCTGTGTATTCTCGTCTCTCTTTTAGGAATAGATGTATTTTCTGTGTTTTCGTAGATAAATATAGTGTTGGGAGGAGATTTCTGCCGCCCTGCTCACACCGCCATCTTCCCGGAAGTCCAGCATGGGTTTTTTGTGGGACACATTTTGGACCCAATAAGCATCAGAAGACCCAAATCATTGGGCCCTCCTTTGATGTTTTTTGAAAGGATTAGTGGTCTTTGGGAAGGGCAACAACAACAATTGAGCAATCCTCTGACCTGTATTGATGGTGCTAATATTGGCAGGTGAGGAAGCCATGATTTTAATTTCTCCCTCATAATCATTGTATATAACTCCTGGAAATATTTGAAGGCCACTCATAGTGACGCTACTCTCCCTAAAAGAAGGCCAAAAGTGCCTTTTGGTAATGGACCAAAGACTCCTGTGGAAAGGGCCTGAACCCCCATCTATGGGGTTAGTATTGTGTAGTAGGAGGCACAGAGGTCCAATCCTGCACTTCCTGGGGTTGCTCTGCAGAGCTGTGAAACGGATTGTTTGTTGACTGCGGGACAAACTTGATCGCCCCAAAAGCTTGTTTTGGGGGCTTGGGGGCCTGGGGCTGGCCCCGAAACCCGTTTCCCGACTGGGGGGACAATGGCCATCCTTGGGCATCAGTTTTAGATCTACAGTCATTAGCCCAATGTTTTCCTCTGTTACATCGTGGGCATAGCCCAGGGATTTTTTGAATCTGTCCTCCTGCCTGATAACAGTTTTTAGCAAAATGTCCAGGCTGTCCACATTTAAAACAGTTGGCTCTCTGGGCTAACAGTTGTTGAACAGTGGACCCTTGTAATGCAGCAGCCATGGCGAGGCCTTGCTGATAAGCAGCCCCGATATCTGCACAGAGGTGGATATAACCGGACAAATCTGTCTTTTTCCTGTAAGGTCTAATAGCTGCTTGGCAGACTGAATTAGCATTCTCATAGGCCAATTATTTCACAAATTCAGTGCCTGCCTCAACACTCCCAAAAATCCTCCCTGCTGCAGTCATGAGCCTATGTACAAATTCTGAAAATGGCTCCTCAGGTCCTTGTTTGATATTAGCTAGACTGGAACTGAGATCTCCTTTGACTGGCAAACGCCACCAAGCTTTTAGGGCAGCAACACTCGCGCGTACAAATGTGGTGGATACTGCACCCCTTCATAAGCTCCATCACCAAGGAGCATATCAGCTGTATTAGGGTTTCCTGCTTGGGCATTTCTTCGGGCTGTGTCTCTACAAGCTTCTACATAATCAGATTTCCACAACAGATAATCTCCCCCTGACAGCGTAGCTCTTGCCACTGTCTGCCATTCTGCAGGAGTTATCCAAGCGTCTGAAATGGCTTCTAAAATAGCTTGTGTGTAAGGGGCAGTGGCTCCATATTGGGAGACTGCTGTCTTTAACTCTTTTATAACTTTAAAATCTAGGTTATGCAATTCTCGGACTCTGGCATTAGGGGGCCCTGTCTCAAAAACAGGGAAGCCTTGATTTGTCTCAAGCATGGCCTCTGCTGTGGAATCTGCTGCGGGCGCACTCTGTAATGGCGGCCGGAAACTAGATTTCAGCTGGATATGGGCGGAGGGTGCCAAAGCTGGCACATTGTCCTTTTCAGGACCCTTTTTTGAATATTTCGAGTGTCCTACTTTCAGTTTTTCTAGTTCAGCTATCAGTTCTTGATGTTCCTTTTCAAGTTGTATCTGTTGTTTTAAATAAGCTATTTTATCTTGTAATTCTTGTTGGGGATCTAAAGCAGGCATAATTAATGGAGGGGCAGCGGGAGCATCGCCCTGCACAGAGCCTGAAGTAGAGGGACTATAAGGAGGAGGACATTTTAAAGGAGGCCAATTAGAGTCATGGTATCTAGCGGCCTCATTTTCTAATTCCTCTTCTTTTGAGGGACTAAGTCTGCTAGGGCTCTTTTGTTCTCTGAAAGAGCTCAGCGAGGGGTATAGGGGCTCGGGCTTTTTGGGCGCTCTGGATCTGGCGGCCTTGGGTCTTATATCTTGTTTAATTTCTTTTGTGTCTTCCTCACTGTCTAACGATATTAGTTCTAAGTTTTCACAATCTTGGAGCTTGCAAGGACATTACTCCTAATTCTCTTATCATGTGCCGAGTCTGACTGCTCAGAGGTCGGGGGGCAGTCTGGGGAGCTGCACTGTGAGGCTCTCTTAAGATCTTTCAACATAACCTCCCCTTTTTGAACTACGGCTGCAACTTCCTCAGAATTATGGCGGTGAACAAGCAAATCATTAATCAGATTCCAATAAGAAAATGCTGTAACAGGGACCTTTTCTGGCCCAAAAGTGTTATAAAAATCATTCATAGCATCTCCTACTCTTTTCCATTTTTTCTCATCTATGGTGCCTTCCTGGGGCAGCCAGGGGCAAAATTTATCTAAAAACTGCAAGAAATCTTCTAACTGCTTTTTCTTTACCCTTACTCCTCACGTCTGAAGGGCTTCCTTTAAACTCCTAAGGAATGCCTCTCTACTACTTATTCCTTGCCCCATCATTCACAGACTCACCTCCGCACCAGAGCGGTCGGGTGAACTGCTCAATCGGCCACAGTATCTTGATCTCGCCGTCTCTAGCGGCGTCTTCTTTTTGCTTGTGGGCCGCGGTCCCCTTCGTCTGTGTTCCTCTCTGAATCCCTCGTGCTCGGGCCCCACGTTGGGCGCCACTTGACCTGTCCTGCAGGTCTGCAACGCAGGGTACCTAGAGAGAGGGACAGGGAACGAAAAGGGCAAGGGGCGCGAGAAATGGAGACAAGACAGGATTCTCTGATCAAGTCTCGTTTTATTGCTTTGTTAACACTTCCTTATAAGCAGTTCAGAAATGAGGAAGTACAGCTCATTGGTTACATTATATGCTAATAAAGACAGGAGGGTACAGCCAATCATTTCTAATATGTAAATAAGGGATGGGAAGCATATCCAACTATCTTTTAGGCAGAGCGCATGCATATTAGCCCTTGACGTAAGCAGTGGACCGGAGTGGGAAGCTGTGGTGCGAAAGTGATCAAGAAGAAGTAAACAACACGATGGAGTCTTTAAAACAAAATGGAGTCTTATTGTTCTTCTGCCACATGGCTCCCAACAGATCTTCATGTGAATTTGTTGGATTTGCTCTCTATGCCATTGAAAAGTCATCCGACCCACTTGCCCACTCCTCCATCCTTCTCTCATCTTTATAAACATGTTCTCTTAGTTTGGCCAATATACAAAGAATGGGATGGGGAAAATGTTTAATCACAAACAGCCCACCTTTTCTATTAGGACAGGGTGCATGTGAATGACACTTGTCATGTTAAAGGAAACAAAGATTTTCACTAAAGGAGGAGCTGGTCCACAGCTGCTCTGGGGAAAATCAATTCTACCTTGACTAGAAATGGGTGTTCCTCTTCCAGATGTCTGCTGTGCTCAAGGCCTGACCTCCTTGAAGATCTTTAAGCATTTCCAGGGGAAGTATAGTTCATGCCACATGCACTGCCTTGCAGGGCTCAGATGTTCCTCCTCCAGTACGGATTAAGGCAGGTATGAAATAACTTGGATTTCAAAATGGGTGTTGCAAACTGAAAGCCAATAGAGCAAATGTTGCCCTTAGACACATGTTGACTCCCACACTGTTTTAAATATCAAGACATTTTATGTAAAAATGAATACTTCTAGCTTCTTAAAAAAATCAAGTCTTATGGCAATATTGGGCCAGTATTCTGCTATGTCAGCAAGGGGTGGGGGCTGAGGCCTCAGTGTCCTCCTAGAGGGTAGGCCCTCCTCAGTTCAGTGCAGGCCCCAAACTCTCTACCACTCCCTACACATCCACCAGGTCTGAAGGTCAAAAAGGCCATAATGCTACTTACCTGTCCCATGCAGGCATTTGAATTGATGACTTCTTACTTAAAATGTTATTTATATCACATATTTAAGTATCTCTCTCTCATATTTACATAATAGGTCTGCTTTACACCCATCTCAAGTAAGTTAGATCACTGGATTAGGACATAGCTTTACCCTTACAAAATCTAATCTGTAAATAGCAATATTTCCCTAGAATGTTATGTTGATTGAGTTCTGAGTGTGATAAATTTCTGTATGTACTTATTATTTCTCTTCCAAGTCACTTCCTTGTCTTAGAGGCATTAGTTAGCCTATTTTGATAGGTGCCTTAGAAGAGTTAACATACTGTGGAAGTTGATCTTTAGTGAATTTTCACGTAGGTTTTGCTTGATTGTTTACTTTTTTAGGTTTGTTTGTAGATTTGCTTCTCTGAATTTTAGATTCTCCTGTAATTTCTCACCTCCAGGCAAGGTGAATGCATGGAGGTCTGATATGTTAATGAGATAAAGGCCTCATCAGAATTCATAAGAGGGACAGATGGACAGCTGCTACGGGGAGATCCACCATCGTCAGGAATGAGGGAAGTAGGGACTTCTCTCAGAGTACTAGGTTCTTTTCCTAGTGTAACAGGATGCTTTTTGCTTTCTTTTTCTCTCTCTCCCTAATCTCCTATATTCTAACTTTAAAAATGACTTTTTTTTTCTGAGCTAAAGGATGAAAACAGAAGATTCATTCTACTTCCATATCTAGGAACTGAGACTCACTGTATTTATCGCAAAACATCTCCTTTGGTTTTTCTCCCAAAGTTGGCTAATATTCACATTCATAATATGCTTGTATTTCCTATAGGTACTACGCATTTGATTACTTCCAACACGAAATGTTTGAGTAGCTCCTTTATAGCTACCAGTAGGATAGCCACAGAGAATATAGATATAAACCAAGGTAATGCCAGTCTGTAAAAACCATCACTTCAAACTCTTGGAATCACCCTGAAATCTATGAAAAGGTGGCAGGTGGACAAGATTGGCAATGAATGTGTAACACAATGGGATAGATGCCACAAAAGAGTATGAACAGAATGCTATAAGAACATAAGGGAAGGAATAAATTATTCTGCCAGGGTTGCCAAGAGAAGCTTCTCAGGGGAGATGGAATAGGATTTCAGAGGATGACTAACAGTTTTGCCAAATGGAGAGGTGGGTGCCCTGGGCAGAGGAAAGAGCCCATGTAAAAGTCCCAGGTCTTGAGAGGCACATAGACCGTTAAGGAAAGAGTGGGAAAGATAGTAAGGCTAAAGTGAAAAGTAAATAATATCAGGGCATTTGCAACAATTCATTATACTATTACATTATAATAAGAAATGCAGCCTAAACTCAGGTGGTGGCAGAATGGATGGGGCAGAGAGGCTACTTTCAGGACACAGGTAGGAGATGAAGGACCAGTGGGAATTAAGGGTAACTCGGAAGCTTCTGCCTTGGGAACATCTCTGTATGCTGACACCACGATCAGAGGAAGAAACATCCAAGAGGCAACGGACCTGGGGTCAGCCAGTAGGGTTTGGACACTGTGAGTCTGTTGAATGACTTCTTGGGTTAAATACAAATGGATGTTCTTCATCTTTTTTTCTGATATGACTTTTCCTTATCTTCTTTGAAAAATATTTCCCTTGTTTTCTAAGACATCACCTAAATTTCCTCTTATCTGTCCTATTGCTCCTTCTCAGGCATGCAGAGAAAAAGGAGCAGTTGAGGAGGCTATCTGCCACTGGCCTACTGTTCCAGTCTCTTGTCTATGCTCTTCCACTCTGGTAGTTTCCCATTTCATAGCCCCTCAGTTACAACATATGGACTGGTGACTTGTATCTCCATGTCTGCAACCTTCAACTCTCTTTGGGTTCTAGACCTTTTTTTGGAACTCCCTACGGAACATTTCCACCTGGGTGTCCTGCAGGCACCTCAAACTTAGCATCCAAAAGTGCACCCCTCTTCCCCACTAAAACCTGCTCTCATGCATGTCTCAGCTCAGCAAATGACTCCTCCATCCGCCTGGTTACCTAGGTTCCTCTCAATTCTCAGTTCCATGGGACTGTTTCAGCCTTGATTACCAAACCTGTGCCACTAGCACGGCGAGTGCCCCAAACATAGCAGACAGTCAAATCAGTACAATAAATGAAGGAAGCAGAATGGGCCGTTTGGTTTCTGGCTTGTCAACCCTCCTGGAATAAAAGTCATCCTTTACCCTTCTCCCATTCCATTTTAGTCTGAATTAATTAAATTAGCTACAGTTTGCTTAAGTAAGCCTTCGCTAACTACCACCCCACCTCCTTGCCTGGTTTTCTAAGTTCCCTGATTCCCTGCCTATGCCCTAACCATAGCACATAATGTAGGGTTTCCATGCCAATTTCACCCGCCAGCTCCCTGAGGGACAAAGCATGTGCCTTCTTTATATTCTGGTGCCTACCTGCTTGATGGCAGGAAGTAAGCAAAGAAGAAAAGACAGACTGGCAGATATTCTGTGGGAGATGTCCAGAACATATTTGGAAATGAGTGTGGAGCCCAGAAGAGGGTTGTGGCATAGAGAGAATTGAATTATTCACGGCAATGCCACTGGGGTGATTGTCCTTGCCCTGGAAGATGTGTGAGAATGTCTAAATGCCTGTATGTCTACAGGGGCTGAGATGGAAGGTGGTCTTGGCTACAGGTCATCAAAGAGTAGCGGCGACTGCAGTGAGCTAGCAAGAACAACCCTGCCCAAAGGGGACAAGCTGATAATCGCTATGCCAACGTGCTGGGCTAGATCTGGTTTTTCTTCCAAAAGAAGTCAGAAATCCGTATTTTTGACTAAATGAGAAATCTACATTTTAAGTGCTGGTCAAACTAAACATTAGGTCAGATTCAGGTCTTGGGTTGAAAATTTTTGACTTCTGGTACAAAACATTGAGGAATGGTGACTTACAAACTATGAACTTGTGTAAATATCAATGATGGGAAGAAAAACAGAGGCCATGATTCAAAAGGAGACAATAAAAGTGGGGGAAAATAGGGAAGTATATGTACAAGAACATATTCAGCAGCCAATAGCTGAGTTAATTTAGGTAACACATTTTTGAGGAAAGAGGAAAATTTATAAATGAAACTGTCAGGTAATGAATATTGAATCAGGCCCTTGGTCTGGTTTTGGAGAAGGAATGAGCTGTGTGTGAAAGGGGTACAGTACTGAAAAATTAGGGATTTGTACAATAGTGATAGATAATTTTTTAGGTATTTGTGGAACATTCTCAGCTATAAATACCACTGCAGAAGTGAATTGTAAGACCCTAGAGTTAGCATAAGAGAAGCCATTTTAACAAATCTGACTGTGTGAACCTAAATGAAGGACAGAACAGGACTGACTGTGTTTTTTGTGCCTAATCTCCATCTGAGGCCTGAGCCGGGCCTGGCTCTGGAAGAAACCTTGAAAAGTTTCCTAACCACAGGAACTGATATTAGAAGAAAGTCTTATCTCAAGGCCGGCCATCTGTGCCCGATGCTCCCAGGCGTATGAGATGTACGTGTGTTGAGAACATGGACAAATGACCACCGAGGCCTGTAAACCCCTACCCCAGATAGTTCCCCTAGCAACGCTCCTGCTACATCATCATGGTCAGGCCAGCCAAACTTAACCAATAACAATTGTTTAACTTCCAAAATCCCCAATCAGTGAAGGGTGTGAGTCCAAGCTTGAGCTTGAAATAAATGACCCTTTTGTGTTTGCATCAGAATTGGCTCCTTGGTGGTCTCTCGGTGACTCGCGACTTGGGCACAACAGAATATCACAGAATCCAAATATGAAAATACATACAAGTCAATGAGCTCTGTACTCACCTCAAAAATTAATTATATAATTTGGGAAATTGATTTTAATTAAGAATTAGACTATGTTTTAAATCATATTAAAATTACTTTTATACTCTGAGCATTGTAAAACACCATATGAACTTATTACTTCATTAAATCCTATTATGACCCCATAAAGTTTTTTTTATTCCACTTTTTCAGACTAAGAAACTAAGGTTCAGAAAGGTTTGTTTGCTCATTCACTTGACAAATATTTATTTGATTTAATCTCTTGGTATACAGTAGTGAACAAAGCAGACAAAAGTGCGTCCTCCTGGAGCTATACTCCTGGTAAGATCAAGCAGCAGGGACAGAGACACAAAGGGAATAAGTAGCCTTCCTTTCAGATAGAGTGCTGTCCTTAAATCCAGAACTATCAAAGCTACAAAGTTTCTAGCAAGTGCTCAGTCCTCTTTAATAGGAGCAGTGTTGACAGGCTAGCAGGGGGCAGACTACCACTCAGACAATGGAAATGCTCAGCACAGCTAGCTAAGCAGCCTCTGGCCTGCTCCCTGGGGTGTGACCTCAGCAGGGGATGCCCTCTGCATTTGAGTTTTCTGCTCTGTGACAGTGAAGATAATAATATTTGCTGTCTGTGGAAATGCTACTGTGAAAATACAGCAGGAAATGAGATTTTAAAAGGTGGGAGTGCTTATGAAATTCTATGTATATATTTATGTAATGTTTGATAAGTTACATAAAGAGTTTTCCAGTAAAATATAAATCTAATGTTATTTATAATACTCTACAAATAGCCAAATACAAGTATAAATTATCCAATGGTGGAATTTTCAATGATCTCAGGAAATTTGGAGTGGTGTTCTGAGTGGCTGAGTTAGCTTTATGGTTGTTGATTTAAAGAGAAGTGTCATTTAGTTGCTCTTAGAAACATTTAGTTTAGCAGAGGGGCAGAGGCAAATAGACCCAGAGGAGAGCTGATCTCCAGGGAGGAAATAAGTGGTCACCCCCTCCCCTTTAATTCATTCATTGAGCAAATATTTGTTAGTTGCCTATAGTGTGTTTGTTCATTGCTGTAACCTCAGTGTCCAGGACAAAGTTGCTGCCTTGAAAAGGTTTGTATTCTAATAGGAGGAGATAATATGTAGATGTGTTTATGATAGGTAGTAAGTGCTACAGAGAAAACTAGCTGTAAGGGATTGGGAGGGAGGGAAGTTGGAATTTGGAGAATTAAAGCCAACTGCATCAACAAGCAAATCATGCAGTCTCCGTGGCTTACCCACCACAGGTTTCTCCTCTCATGAAGTTCTACTGAGGTCAGAGACTCAGGAACTCTGGTTCCTTCCAACTTACTTCCAGGTTTTCCGAGGCATGGAATAAAGGCGAGATAGAGGAGCCAAACTGACTCTGAATGAAGTAAGTGGAGACACAGCAGAGGGGCCCTCAGGCGGAAGAAGGTTCCAGAGAGAGAAAAAAGCAAAGACAAAAATATGAGGCAAGTTCTGGTTTCTGGTCTGGCATGGAAGAGCCCTGGAAGTTGCTACTCCATTCTAACAATAAGTAAAAAAAAAAAGCTGAACAACTGAAAAAATTAACTTTTATAGCTCTTTTCTGTGGGAGAACTGAGGTCACAGGGAAAACTGCTATGTCTAAATGGGTAAGACTAACAGGTGAATGTAGAGACTAGGCAGATGGGAACCAGTGCCAGGGTGGGAAAACCTGGACTGCAATTGACAAATTGCTGGAGGTGCAATATGGACAACAATGAGAGTTAAAAAATTCAGGGGGATCCAGTCATGTGGGGGGGGCACACGTTAGCGAGTTTTACTTCCTGGATCTCTACCAGGTTCTCACAGTGAATACTGGAGAAAAATTCCCTCATGTTTCTGGTAGGAGAAGGAGAAAAGGAACCATTTTAGTATGTCAGAGCATTCTGTTCTTCTTAATAAGTCTGGCCTCAGGAGAAACTATTTAACCAGAGCCTAACCTGCTGGGGTTTTATCTGGGCCTAATTGACACGGGTAGAGGAATACCAACTCCATCCCACTTTAGACATCCTGTCCCACAAGGGAAGGAAAAGAAACCGAGAAGCCGGACTTCCAGGAAGATGGCGGCGTGAACAGGGCGGTGGAAATCTCCTCCCCAAACCAAAAATATTTATGAAAATACAACAAATACAACTATTCCTATAGAGAGACCAGAAGATACAGGACAACACCTAGCCTGCAGCTACACCTGAGAGGAATCAGGACCTCGCGAGCGAAGTGGGTAAGACACGGAGCCGCGACCCGGCGGGACCCGAGCACTCCCCACCCCAGCGCACCAGTGGGAGGAGAGAATTCAGCGCAGAGAGGGAGTGGAAGCACAGGCCCACCAAATAACCAACCTTGGTGATCTGTGCTGGGAGCACTGACAAACTTTGCACGGTGTATCGGAGATAGGAGAGACAGAAGTGCAGGATCGCAGACAGTACGTCCACTCAGCTGGTTCCGCAGGACAAAAGAAAAGTGCGCGCTTTTTTAGGAGTCTTAAAGAGACGGGCCCAATGGAGGAGCAGGATTGTCCCAGCAGACTCAGCCAAGCAGGCTCAGTGTCCTGGGGAATTTCGGTCCCCTTGGACTGGGGCCGGGAAAAGCAGTCGCACTGAGACTGCCCACAGAAATCAGCAGCCTCCCATTCGTTCCCTCCCTGGCCAGAGTCACAAAGGGCCTGGGGGAGCGGCCTAGCTTGGCAGAGCGGCCGTGGCTGCGGAATAGTGGAGCAGCAGTACCACCTACAGCATCCTCACAGAAACTACACACGGTGAGGTTTTTTTTTTCTCTTTTTTCCCTTTCTTCTTTTTTTTCTTTTTCTGACTACTTCTATCGCCATGAAAAGACAGAGGAATATGGTATAAACAAAGCTTACTGCGACAACCCCAGAAAGTGTGCCTGATGGGATGGACATGCACAGTCTTCCTAAAAAAGAATTCAGAATAAAAGTCATAACCACACTGATGGATCTACAGAGAAATACGCAAGAGCTAAGGGAGGAAGTGAGAGAAGTGAGGAAAGACAATGCAGAGATGAGACAAGCAATTGACGGGCTTAGCAGCAGACTGGACGAGATGCAAGAGCCTGTTAATGGAATAGAAATAAGAGAACAGGAATACAGAGAAGCTGAGGCAGAGAGAGATAAAAGGATCTCTAGGAATGAAAGAATTTTAAGAGAACTGTGTGACCAATCCAAACAGAACAATATTCACATTATAGGTACAAGAGGAAGAAGAGAGAGAAAAAGGGATAGAAAGTGTCTTTGAAGAAATAATTGCTGAAAACTTCCCCAAGCTGGGGAAGGAAACAGTCTCTCAAACCATGGAAGCCCACAGATCTCCCAACACAAGGGACCCAACAAAGACAACACCAAGACATATAATAATTAAAATGGCAAAGATCAAAGATAAGGACAGAGTATTAAAGGCAGCTAGAGAGAGAAAAAAGATCACCTACAAAGGAAAACCCATCAGACTATCATCAGACTTCTCAACAGAAACCTTATAAGCTGGAAAACCTAGAAGAAATGGACAACTTCTTAGAAAAATACAACCTTCCAAGACTGACCAAGCAAGAAACAGAAAAACTAAACAGACAAATCACCAGAAACGAAACTGAATCGGTAATCAAAAAACTACCCAAGAACAAAACCCCCAGACCAGACGGATTCACCTCTGAATTCTACCAGACATATAGAGAAGAAATAACACCCATTATCCTTAAAGTTTTCCAAAAAATAGAAGAGGAGGGAATACTTCCAAACTCATCCTATGAAGCCAGCATCACTCTAATACCAAAACCTGGCAAAGACCTCACCAAAGAAGAAAATTACAGACCAATATCCCTGATGAACGTAGATGCAAAAATACTCAACAACATATTAGCAAACCGAATTTAAAAATACATCAAGAGGATCATACACCATGATCAAGTGGGATTCATCCCAGGGATGCAAGGATGGTACAACATTCGAAAATCCATCAACATCACCACATCAACAAAAAGAAGAAAAAAAACCACATGATCATCTCCATAGATGCTGAAAAAGCACTTGACAAAATCCAGCATCCATTCATGATTAAAACTCTCAGCAAAATGGGTACAGAGGGCAAGTACCTGAACATCATAAAGGCCATATATGACAAACCCACAGCTAACATCATACTTAACAGCGAGAAGCTGAAAGCTTTTCATCTAAGATCAGGAACAAGACAGGGATGCCCATTCTCTCCACTGTTATTCAACATAGTACTGGAGGTCCTAGCCACGGCAATCAGGCAAAACAAAGACATGCAAGGCATCCAGATTGTTAAAAAAGAAGTCAAATTGTCACTATTTGCAGATGACATGATATTGTACATAAAAAACCCTGAAGACTCCACTCCCAAACTACTAGAACTAATATCTGAATTCAGCAAAGTTGCAGGATACAAAATTAACACACAGAAATCTGTTGCTTTCCTATACACTAACAATGAGCTAACAGAAAGAGAAATCAGGAAAACAATTCCATTCACAATTGCATCAAAAAGAATAAAATACCTAGGAATAAACCTAATGAAGGAAGTGAAAGACCTGTACTCCAAAAACTACACGACACTCCTGAGAGAAATTAAAGAGGACACTACCAAATGGAAATTCATCCCATGCTCTTGGCTAGGAAGAATAAATATTGTCAAAATGGCTATACTACCTAAAGCAATCTACAGATTCAATGCAATCCCTATCAAACTACCAACAGCTTTCTTCAATGAACTGGAACAAATAATTCTAAAATTCATATGGCACCGCAAAAGACCCCGAATAGCCAACGCAATCCTGAGAAGGAGGAATAAAACAGGGGGAATTACGCTCCCTGACTTCAAGCTCTACTACAAAGCCACAGTAATCAAGACAATTTGGTATTGGCACAAAAACAGACCCACAGACCAGTGGAACAGAATAGAAAATCCAAACATTAACCCAAACATATACAGTCAATTAATATTTGATAAAGGAGCCTTGGATATACAATGGGGAGATGACAGCCTCTTCAGCAGCTGGTGTTGGCAGAACTGGACAGCTACATGTAAGAGAATGAAACTGGACTACTGCCTAACCCCATATACAAAAGTAAACTCAAACTGGATCAAAGACCTGAATGTAAGTCATGAAACCATAAAACACTCTTAGAAAAAAACATAGGCAAAAATCTCTTAGACATAAACATGAACGACTTCTTCATGAACATATCTCCCCGGGCAAGGGAAAGAAAAGCAAAAATGAACAAGTGGGACTATATCAAGCTGAAAAGCTTCTGCAGAGCAAAGGACACCATCAGCAGAACAAAAAGAGATCCTACAGTATGGGAGAATAAATTCATAAATGATGTATCCGATAAGGGGTTGACATCCAAAATATATAAAGAACTCATGCACCTTAACAAACAGAAAGCAAATAATCCAATTAAGAAATGGGCAGAGGACATGAATAGACACTTCTCCAAAGAAGAAATTCAGATGGCCAACAGGTACATGAAAAGATGCTCCACATCGCTAATCATCAGAGAAATGCAGATTAAAACCACTATGAGATATCACCTCACACCAGTGAGGATGGCCAACATCAAAAACACAAACAACAAGAAATGTTGGCGAGGATGTGGAGAAAAGGGAACCCTCCTACACTGCTGGTGGGAATGCAAATTAGTTCAACCATTGTGGAAAGAAGTATGGAGGTTCCTCATAAAACTCAAAATAGAAATACCATTTGACCCAGGAGTCCCACTCTAACGAATTTACCCTAAGAATGCAGCAGCCGAGTTTGAAAAAGACAGATGCACCCCTATGTTTATCACAGCACTATTTACAATAGCCAAGAAATGGAAGCAACCTAAGTGTCCATCAGTAGATGAATGGATAAAGAAGAGGTGGTACATATACACAATCGAATATTATTCAGGCATAAGAAGAAAACAAATCCTACCATTTGCAACAACATGGATGGAGCTAGAGGGTATTATGCTCAGTGAAATAAGCCCAGCAGAAAAACACAAATACCAAATGATTTCACTCATATGTGTAGTATACGAACAAAGAAAAAAAACTAAAGGAACAAAACAGCAGCAGACTCATAGAACCTAAGAACAGACTAATAGTTGCCAAAGAGAAAGGGACTGGGGAGGATGGGAGGCATAAGGGGGAAAAAGGGGCATTACAATTAGCAGACGTAATGTTGGGGGGGGCATGGGGAGGGCTGTACAACTCAGAGAAGACAAGTAGTGATTCCATAGCACCTCACTACGCTGATGGACAGTGACTGTAATGGGGTTGGTGGGGGGGATCTGATGAAGGGGGTAGTTTAATAGCCATAATATTGCACATGTAATTGTAGATTAATGGTACTAAAATAAATTATATATATAAAAAAAAGAAAGCAAGAAGCCTTTGTGAAGTTCATAGTCCAGAGACACAGGCTCAGTAAAAAACTGAGTTCTAATCATGGGGCTATTAAATGTTTCCCTTCCCCCTACACCTGACTACACATTGTCAAAGACTTATAGAAGTTCCTTTTACTTAGTACATCATGCCTGGCTATCAAGAAAACACTACAAGGCATACTAAAAGGCAAAGAATACAGCTGGAAGAGAGAGAGCAGTATCAGAACCAGATTCATATGCGGCAGGGACGTTGGAATTATCAGATTGTAATTTAAAACAACTATGGTTAATATGCTAAAGGCTCTAATGGCTAGACAACACAGAAGAACAGATGGGCAATGTGAGCAGAGAGGTAGAAATTTTAAGAAACACCCCAAAAGAAATGCTGTGGATCAAAAACACTGTAACAGTAATGAAGCATGCTGTGGGGAAAGCTGGGGTTCAGGCCAGGATCCTCACCAAACCCAAACCATCTGATGATGTAACTGGCCTGTTGCTAGGCTACTGCTTCCACACCGTAGGCAATAAGCTATTATTGCACTATATAGAGAGCTGGCCCAGTGCTCTGGGTGGAGGTAGAGACATTAGTGATCGACCTACCACCGGGAGAACAAGCCGGGTAAAAACCCTTTCACCCCAAGAATGTTCTATTGTAATTTCTTTGGTTACACTGAATCCATAGTGAACTTGCCCGGGGCTGAAACCCATTGGCAAGACACATGGCTTTGATGGGCTCACCGTATACTGGACATGACTGCCGAAAGAATCTCTTGGCTTGGGGATATCTTAATAGAAAATTCCAAAACTGAAAAGCGAACAGAAAAAAAAAAAGATGGAAAGCAAAGGTGAACAGAATATCCAAGAACTGTGGGACAACTATGAAAGACGTAACATGCATGTAATGGGAATACCAGAAGGAGAAGAAAGAAAGGAACAGAAGAAATATTTGAAATGAATGACTAAGAATTTCTCCAAATAAATGTCAAGACACCAAATCACAGATCCAGAAAGTTCAGTGAACTCCAAGCAGGATAAATGCCAAAATAAGAACAAAACTACAGCTAGGCACAGCACTGTGAACTACATAAAATGAAAGATAATGAACAAATCCTGAATGACCCAGAGGGAAAAAATATCTTACCTATAGAGGAATAAAGATAAGAATTACATCTCACTTCTCCTCAGAAAGCCATGCAAGCAAGAAGAGAGCAGAGTGAAATATTTAAAGTGTTGAGAAAAAAGAACCACCAAACTATAATTCTGTACAGTGAGAAATAAACTTTCTTAGACAATAAAAATTAAGAGAATTTGTTGCCAGTAGACCTGCCTCACAAGAAATGTTAAAATTAGTTCTTTATAGAGGAAGAAAAGGATGTAGGTGAGAAACTCATATCTACATAAAGAAAGAAGGAACACTGAAGTAGGAATAAGTTAAGATAAAATAAGAACTTTTATTTTTCTTAAATGAGCCAACAAATAACAGATCTAATTGATTAGACTTAACTGTTAGATCTAAACTGATCTAACTGTTCAAAATAATAATAGCAATGCTTCATTTGACTATGTATGCTTATTATACATGTGTGCATATATATGCTTAGAAATATAGATGTATATATGCTTGATATATATGTATATATGCTTAGAAATATACGTGTGTATACATATAATTATATATGCTTATGTATAAGTGAAATGGATGACAGTAATGATCCAAAGGACAGGAGCAAATTAATACTATTTTGTTATAAGAGGATTTTTAGGGTAATGAAACTATGTATACTATCATGGTAGATACATGTCATTATACATTTGTCCAAACCTATGGAATGCACAACACCAAGACTGAACTGTAATGCAAACTATGGCCTTTGGGTGATAACGATGTGTCAGAGTAAGTTCAGTAGCTGTAGCCAATGTACCACTCTGACTGGAGATGGAGATAACCTGGGAAGGCTCTGCTTTTGTGTAGGAAGGGAGTGTATGGAACTCTCTGTACTTTCTGCTCTTTGCTATGAATGTAAAACTACTTTGCTCTTTGAACATAAAATTACTCTAAATAATAAAGCCAATTTAAAAAAATCGAAGGCAAATGTGCTTGGCTTGTTCCAGAAATAGAAAAAAAATCCCACTGTTATTTCTCTCTGGTAGAAGAGAGGAATGGAAGAGAGGCAGGAGCCAAGACACCCACAGCCTCTCAGGCCAAGGGAAGAAGTGTGAAAAGGGAGTTGTTTGGGGCCATTGAGTGTCCCCTTAATGACTCATATTTATAAAATCATAATAAAATAGAAATAGCTTATAATTCTAATGGTGACTGTGTAAACAATGAATAATGTGCTCCATTTTCTAGAGAAATCTTTTAAAAGTGTATTACTTCATTTCTCTCAGTGAAGTTACAAGTGTCTAATACTTGATCATATTTTCTAAATATCCAAGACCTTTAAAGGATAGGGTTCTTCCTAGCACTTGGGTACCATAAGGCTAGGCACCAGGGACAGCCTGTCCCTGTCTTCAGGAAGTCTGAATCCTGGCCTCCCACCGGACTCATACAAGCTGTACTTGCTTGCACACCGCTGCTGCAAACGACCTCTGACACCCAGTCATTCCTCATCCACTGCTTCTACAGAGCAGCCAATTTGTCTGTAAATGCCATCACTGCCAACTCCTGGAATTTTCACTCCTGAAATAGATTTTTAGTCTCTCTGTTTCAAAGTCTGAAGCACTGGAAGTTTTATGTTACTTTAATTAAGTCTTTAACCTAAAAGTAACTGCCAGATAAATAGTAAGAATGAAATTAAATGTATTTATCTTGTGGATAAAATGAAAGTTCCTGTGGCCAGGATTCTCACCTGACCCTGGCTGGCTAACTCACTGCACATGTGTGGGCAATACTTGCTATTTACTCTATATAAAGAGCTCTGCCCAGTGCTCTGGGTGATATGGTGGCACAGCTGCAAGGCTGCAGGAGAGCAGAACAGAGGCTGGAGTGATGGCAGCAGAGAACAGAGAGGCCCAGAGAATGGCTGTGCGGGCAGAGAGGAGCAGAGGCAGAGGCCTGCTTGCTGCATGCAGACTCACTCTGAGTGAACGGGATTTTAGTGACTGACCTGCCACCTGTGGATATAAAGTTAGGTATAACCCTTTCACCCCAAGAATGTTTTACTGTCATTTTCTTTGGTTACATTGAATCCATAGTGAACTTTCCTGGGGCTGAAACCCATTGGCAAGACAATTGTGAATAGTTTAGGTCAGCTTCTTATGAGTTGGTAAGTAAAATGAATTACATTCTAGATGTTTTGTAAATATTGACTTCATATTTCTGACCACATATTGTTGACCATTGAAATCCAAAGTCCTCTGTTGCTTATTGTGAGAAGAGTCCTAACCCAGAATTTTCAGCTAAAAATATTGTAATTCAGATTTTTCTTACTGAATTGAGTTAAGGGTTTGCATTAAGGATAAACACTGAGGGAGTAATTCTGATAAACTGGGTTGGTGGTTTTGTGCAGGATGCTTGGAATACCACAGCCCTTAGAATAATTGTAAAGTCTTCTGGCCTGTTTCCCAGATTTGCTTGAAAAGGGTCAGAGGACAGGCTGAAATTCATGACATATGAATGCTGAATCCCAATTAGAGGTGTCTTCAAAGGAATAATCAAGCTACACTTAAAAGGGGATTATGAGAAGAAAATTACATATTGAAGGATAACATGTGAAACAAAGCAACTATAGGAGATTGAAGTTGAATGATATTTCAGGAAGTGATTTTTAAAAATCTACTTAACCTTAAAAATAATATAAATCTATATTTGTATTATTTTAAATCCCTGCCAGAAGTAAGGCAGGGATTTTTGCTTTCCAAAATAACAATAACAGGATTAACAGCAGCGGCAAATACTTAACTGTGTTTACCAAGTGTATGTTTTCCATTATGTTAAGCTGTTTAATTTTCCTCATCTGTAATATAGGTATTACATTACTATCAAATCCTATAACCTTAGGAGGTAGTTTAAGTGACTTGTTCAAGGTCGTACAGCTAGGTATTGCCAGAAGGCAGACTGGTATCCAGCAGCGCGCTCCGAAGTCTAAGCTCACATTCACTGCACTACAGACGTCATAGGGAGAAGAGGCACATGCAAAATGCTAGCGCTCTGTGCACGTTTACTTTATTGTAAACTCTCCAGTGCCTCTCTTCCTACACCACCCTCAGCCTCTTAATATGTCACACACAGCAGTTTCCTTACTTTGCGCTTGTCATTCTCCTCCCCTTCTTGCCAGAAGGCTCCAGTGGGCAGAAGATGAAAGGTTGCTGCTCGGTCAGCGCACAGGCCCTGACACAGGCATCCTTTCTGCGTAGTGCAGTCGCAAATACTGAAAATTCGTTATTAGATTCATGGATTAAATCATTCTAGAAGCATTCACTGAGAGCTCAGAGTGTGAACTTTTATCAGGAATGCAAATATATTTTTTTATTAAGGTATTATTGATATACACTTTTATGAAGGTTTCACGTGAAAAACAATGTGGTTACTACATTTACCCATATTATCAAGTCCCCACCCATACCCCAATGCAGTCACTGTCCTTGGGTGTAGTAAGATGCCAGAGGCATGCAAATATTAACTTACTTTCTAGGATACGTTTTTAACGTAAAAGCCTAAGAAATTCTCATTCACTTCTGAATAGAAAAGCTCACCCTTAGCTTTCACCCCCTCGCCTCACTTCGCAGAACTGGCCTCCAGGGGGCAATGGCGGCCGCGGAGTCGCAACCGGAGGCTGGTGTGGCGGTTCGGCCATCGCTTGCTCTCGCCTGGCGCCCGGCTCTCGGCCGTGGATTAGCGCAGCTGGGGACGTGGGAGGCCGCGAGCCCCGCCCCCAGCCGGCGGCGGCGGCGGCGGCGGCGGCCCAGCGCGGCAGTCGGCGCTGCTAGCGGCGCGGCGGGCGCGACCGGCGGGCCGGGGCACGGGGTTGCGCGCTGCCTTCTAGGCTCTACTCCGCGCGCCAAGGCGCGGGGAATACCGCGGGTCCCTCGGGCAGGTCCCGGGCTGCAGCGGCGGGAGTCGGGGGCCGCCCGCCGGGGCGCCGCGACCATGGCGCTGCGCGCCCGGGCGCTGTATGACTTCAGGTCGGAGAACCCGGGCGAGATTTCGCTGCGGGAGCACGAGGTGCTGAGCCTCTGCAGCGAGCAGGACATCGAGGGCTGGCTCGAGGGCATCAACAGCCGCGGCGACCGTGGCCTCTTCCCGGCCTCGTACGTGCAGGTGATCCGAGCACCCGAGCCCGGCCCGGCGGGCGACAGCGGCCCGGGCGCCCCCGCCCTCTACGCCAACGTGCCGTCCGGCGGCTTTGAGACCCTGCCCGCCCCGCCGCCCGTCTCCTTCAAGTCGCCGCCCGACGCTTTCCAGCCGCTTCTGCAGCCGCAGCAGGCGCCGCAGCCGAGCACCTTCCAGCCGCCGGGCGCGGGCTTCCAGTACCGCGCGGGCGCCCTGCAGCCGTCGCCTCAGCAGCTCTACGGAGGCGGCTACCAGGCCAGCCAGGGCAGCGACGATGACTGGGACGACGAGTGGGACGACAGCTCCACCGTGGCTGATGAGCCGGGAGCGCTGGGCAGCGGCGCTTACCCGGACCTCGACGGCCCATCGTCCGGAGGCGTCGGTGCTGCCGGCCGCTATCGCCTGTCCACGCGCTCCGACCTGTCGCTGGGCTCCCGCGGTGGCTCGGCACCCCTGCAGCACCACGCGTCGGGGGCCAAGAGCTCAGCCACCGTGAGTCGCAACCTCAACCGCTTCTCCACCTTCGTGAAGTCTGGCGGGGAGGCCTTCGTGCTTGGGGAGGCGTCGGGCTTCGTGAAGGATGGGGACAAATTGTGTGTGGTGCTGGGACCCTATGGCCCCGAGTGGCAGGAGAACCCCTACCCCTTCCAGTGCACCATCGACGACCCCACCAAGCAGACTAAGTTCAAGGGCATGAAGAGCTACATCTCCTACAAGCTGGTGCCCACGCATACGCAGGTACCAGTTCACCGGCGCTACAAGCACTTCGACTGGCTGTACGCACGCCTGGCAGAGAAGTTTCCCGTCATCTCGGTGCCCCACCTGCCCGAGAAGCAGGCCACGGGCCGCTTCGAGGAGGATTTCATCTCCAAGCGCAGGAAAGGCCTGATCTGGTGGATGAACCACATGGCCAGCCACCCGGTGCTGGCACAGTGTGACGTCTTCCAGCATTTTCTGACGTGCCCCAGCAGCACTGATGAGAAGGCCTGGAAACAGGGCAAGAGGAAGGCTGAGAAGGATGAGATGGTGGGTGCCAACTTCTTCCTGACCCTGAGCACGCCCCCCGCCGCCGCTCTCGACCTGCAGGAGGTGGAGAGCAAGATCGACGGCTTCAAGTGCTTCACGAAAAAGATGGACGACAGCGCTCTGCAGCTCAATCACACCGCCAACGAGTTTGCGCGCAAGCAGGTGACAGGCTTCAAGAAGGAGTATCAGAAAGTGGGCCAGTCCTTCCGTGGCCTCAGCCAGGCCTTTGAGCTGGACCAGCAGGCCTTCTCGGCCGGTCTGAACCAGGCTATTGCCTTCACCGGAGATGCCTATGACGCCATCGGCGAGCTCTTTGCTGAGCAGCCCAGGCAGGACCTGGACCCCGTCATGGACCTGTTAGCGCTTTATCAGGGGCACCTGGCCAACTTCCCTGACATCATCCACGTTCAGAAAGGTAAAAAGACTAGCCTGGGCCTTTTGAGCAGATGGTATGGAATGTATTGTTGAGGCTGAAAAGGATGACTTTGATGGAAATACCCTCTCTGTTTTAGATTATCACTTTACAGGGCGGGAATCCAGACAGGAGGCCGTTTCTCCGAGTGTAAGGTGGATTGTGGGCAGGTAGTTTCCTCCTTAAGGTATTCCCAGACTAGGAGTGAGTACTCTTCAGAGAAGGTTCTGAGAGTATTTTTTCTGACGGTGCTAGCATTTTAGAGTGTGACTAGTTGGGTAAGGCGCTTCTGGGACCTGCAATCTTGTGTCTAAGGTAGAATAAGAAGGGTTCCCAAACCATGTTAGGCTTCCATTTGAACACTGCAGTGTCACTTAGCATGGACTTCGAGGAGATGGAAATGGGGAAGAAGGGGTATCTGCAAACAGAGTTAAATCCCGCTCTCTCCCCCTGCACCTCTCAATCCCATGTTAGGTAGAGGAGTTAGGATTAATTCTCTGAGGTACTAGCTGGGGCAGTTTAAGAACTTCCTGTACAGATTTGTTTGCAATCTTTGTAAAATGATGTAAAGAGCTCTCTCTCTAATTTCAGGAAGTTTTAAAGAAATTAATTTCTTGAAGCTCTGTCATTGAGTTTGTAATCTATTAACGCAGTGAAATTAAAAATAATATTTAGGAAAGTGACATAGGGAAATTGCATAGAATGTATAGAGTCTGAGTTTTGTGTCAGAGCAGTGTTTCCGGTATCCCAGTGACTTAGGTGCCCAACTGTCAGAGCTTGTTTTATTAGTACTTGTTAGTGTCCCTAATTTTTGTTAAAGCACTAAAATTCGGAGATTATTTTTTTGAAGACAGAGATGCAAAGCCAGCCCTAGCATTACTCACTAATTTGCATTCTGATAGAACGTCTGGAGGGAGGACAGGGAGTTGTTTGAGTTAGGTAGTCCTGTGAATGGATGTCTTTTGTTCAGAGTGGGGGAGGGGGGAAAAGAGGGATTCACCTAACCTAACCCCCTGCACTGATGGAAACCTCCCTGGGTCCTCATGTCTGGCCTCCTGTAAGGAAGTGCTGCTGCCTTTCCAGGTGGGCCAGATCAGTAATGGACAACCCTGATCTTTGACATACTCTTCCTTGCATTGAATTAAATATGTTTTTCTTGATTCTTTCTGTTCCTGGAAGCACAATAAAATGAGTCTATTCCTCATCAACGAGTCAGCCCTTGAGACCTTTGGAGACAGCAGTCTAGCTTCCTTCCCCTTGGCTGCTCTCCTTCCCCTTCCAAGTGTGTGACTAGTCTTCTGACTCACCAAGGAGAAAGGGGGTCCTTCAGACATCTTGAATGTGTCATCGCCCTGCTAAAATGCAGTACTCTAAGATATCTGCAGTATTAATTTTAGCAAAGAATAGTAACTTCCTTGGAAATTTACGTTTTATAAATACAGTCTAAGATTGAATTAGCTACTTTAGTAACCATGTCGCTGTTGGCCTATAGTGAACCTGCACCTACATTTCCTGTGCCTTTTTTTTTTTGCATAAATTAGTATGAATCCTGGACTGGTGCTGGTGGAAGTGAGTGATTCTTTGAGCTTTTAATTTAAATTTACATTTAAATTGCATTGTGTTACATCAGTCTGGATCCATGCTGGTTGCCTTTTCACATATTTCTGTGAGTTTATGCAAATTTTTGGTAAAGAGTTGAAAGGGTAGAGCCAAGGGTAAACACCCATGGCCAGATACAGGTGACTGTCTACTAGGAGCTGGCATCAGTTCATTCACTGGTTTTACTGTCCTTCAGACCACCCACACGGTCTTGTCAAGTGACCTGCTGTTGAAATTATTTATTAGAAAAGGTATGTTGTTTGTTCTGAGGGCTGCTTTGAGTTTACAACAGCCCTCTATGTAGTCTATTAAATTATGTAGTTTTTACATTTATTTTTAATCTTAGAACTAAAATTGTCCTCTATTGCTTGGGATTTGAGAAATTTTCTTCATTAAAACTAGTACCATTTTATGTTGTTTAAACAGACTCAAGGACACAAAACACAATCTTTAGGAACTTCGGAAAGAACACCAGTTGGTACCAATATAGTTTGTTTCTGCTGTAGCGTTTGTGTGAAACATAAAAGGGAGCCTGTGTCCCTAGATGACATGTCTTTAGAACGTAAGTGCCATTTAAAGCTGTAGGGTGCAATGCATTAGGCTAAAAGTATTTGCTTGCAACCAGTGTTTATCACGGGTGCTAATGTTGGCAATTTTTAGAAATACAGATGAGATGAATATCATAAGCCAGACTACAGCTTTTGGAACACGATTTGGATGTTCAGAACTTGTGGTTGTAAAGAGCAGCTCAACCCCACCCTTCCACCCCTTAATTACACAGTTGTTATTGGAATGAATCTTTTTTAGTCTGAGCACTTGGGGATTTTGTTTACAGTTTTTTCCTCCAATGTCTCAAAGCATAATGACATCAAAGGTCTTAACTGACTTTTGAAAGGGAAACCCAAAAAAAAGATAAATAAAAATCTTTAAGCAATTTAAAGAATCTTTTAATGTAAGAATATGGTCCAAAGTTTATGTTTAAACTTAGGGAGAAATTTGAAAATTCAAAATAATTATTTCAACTCTTAGGTTCTCATTGTTTACAGTAAGAGAAAAGTAGTTTCAGTATTTCTGCATTTTACATGTTCTAATCGGAGGTCTACATTCAGATGAGACAAAATGATTAGAAAGTGCATTTTAATTACTAAAGCAGTATAGAAGGGGAGTTAATTAGTTTTTTTCCCCTTAATTCTGGAAACATTAGACTCCTCTGAGCTTTTTTTCTTATGCAGGCAGAAGACTGCTGTGGTCAGCTTTTCCAGTGTTCTAGACCTGTGCTTTTCTATGCTGGGTCTGTGAGCCACATGTTGCTATTTAAATTTAAGTTAATTACAGTTATATACAATTTAAAAATGAAGTTCCTCAGTCACACTAGCTATGTTTCAAGTGCTTTATAGCTAGCAGCTACCCTACTGGACACAGAGATACAGAACATTTCTATCACTGCTAACGGTTCAATTGGGCAGTGCTATGCTGGACAGTTGGCTGTACTCTAACTGTTAATCCTTTCATAAGTCTCTCCAACAAATTGATGAGCTTTTCACATATTCTCCAGATAGTTTTCTTTTTACTTGGCTGTCTCATGGCATTTGCTCCTTTCCATAGATGCTTAAGTAATAAAAACTAGGAGGAGAAGCAGGCCCTGCTTGACCCCCTCTTTACAGATCTTCGTAGCTGCTCAACTAGTGAGTAATATTTCTGCCATGTGAGGACCTCCATCTGCTTTGCAGTCTGCCTTTATGTCCCATTCAGAAAACACACCTGGTCTCAGAACGGACCTCTGAGGCTGGTGAGGAACCAGCCTATCAGAAAGAGGGTGTAAAACTCAGATACTCTTAAATGTGGCGGACTGGCATTTTTCTGACTATACTTAGTACTGAAAACATTGCTTAAACTTAATAATGGTTTTAGTGTAAGTACTTCCTGCAAAAGTGAAGAGAGCCATATGGTGCCTTTAGACAAGAAAGAATTCTAGAATTCTAATTTTTTTCATCAACTAATGGAGTCTTAGATAAACAGACCTATTTCAGTTAATGGAGTTCAGTGTAGGAAGAAGGTAGTTTGCTGTAGTCTGCAATACATTCTATGAGAATTCAGATTCTATTTGAATTTTATTCATATTTTGCTTTGTCTTAAGATCACTTAAATTGGCCTGGATTTTCTTTTCTTGAAATGATAATGTTTTATCTTCTCCCTTTACCATTCCTGCCTGCAGTATGCCTTTATAATACTAATGTTGGGGAGTTTGAGGTAGCATATAGAATATATTTCAGTGTTAGTTTCTTAGCATATTGTTCTGTTTCCAAAGGTATGATAAATCTCTAATATTAAATAAAGCTTAATCTGGATGGCAGCAAGTCATGGTTTAAAAGCTTTAGGCTTATCTCGGGAAATAGTGCAGAAGGGAAAGACTAAATGTTAGCTGAATGGAAATGTTGGTTTCATCTTTGTTTATGAATGTGGATTGGATAGCTGGAGGGAATCACTTCAAGGGAAATTCAGGGGAAAGTTATCAAATCATGTAAAAGTGATTTGTTGGTAAAATACAGTCTGGGTGTGTGAAGCAAGGAGGCAGAACTAGACAAACAGGCAGACAGTCCTGTTCTCTGTACTCTTATATTAAAGATGTGGGGTCTGCTTCATTGCCCTGTGTAAATGTTCCAGGTGGAGCCTTCTTTTCAAGAAAAAGCCCCTGGACCTCAGGAATGCTACACCAGTTGGGGGCCTATGCATCTTTCCGGGTAGAATTTCAACATTGTTCCTCCTTTCACCATGTGTAGGGTCAGTCTCAAGTCCCTCAGACATTAATTAAAGATAGGCAGAGTCCCAGCAGGGCACACAAGGTAAGGTTTAGCCACAGTGAGCCCTTCTTTCTCTGCTCCCCGGTCTCCAGTGGCTAAAAATAGCCGGGAGAGGTGGTGCCAGGAATACAGAGAAAAGGTCTAATAACCGAGCTGTTTACAAGCTCATCCTTATTTTGAAACCTCTGTGCTAGAGAAGGAGGTCATTTGTCTCTTTTATTTTAGCCCCATCTTCATTGAACCCATTTCTTCTCTCCCCTACTTCCACCCCCATCTTTTTGTTAGGGAGACTTCAGTTCTAGCCTTAACTCTTGGCTCAATCTGTATTTTCTTAGTAAAAAAAAATTTGTCTCTGGGGCTTTTGACATAGATGACTGGGTTCCTTGCTTAAAGTATCAATGTGACACTGTCGTGGACAGTCTTGGTCATGAAGCTAGGTAGGGATAGTGCTCATGGCACCCTGTCCTTAGTGTCTCAGACTTCTGAGCTATGAAGACCTCAAAATCACACTGGGAAGCCCAGTCTGGTATGGTGATTACACCATCAACAGGGAGGCAGGGATCCTCACATTATTCTGGAAACTCTTGGACTCAGTTGGACTTTTCCTCTTTATTCAGAAATGTCATCTGCACAGGTTCCTATCTGCTCATCTTAGGATTTCCAGAAATAATGGTGGAACCCATACAACCGAGAAGTTCTCTGAGGAGAAGGGGGTGTCAGTTCCTTTACAAACGTGACTCTTCCCTTAAACTACATTCCTTTTCTCCAGGCTGAATAAAAATCTGCTGTGTTGTCTCACAGTATTTTAAGATCAAAGATTAACATCAAGTTAGATTTAATTTGCCATCTATGAAGCTCTGTGACATCGTGAACTAAATGATTGTCACAAATAAAATGGCACAGTAATGCTTAGCTTGGTCTGTACCATTTGTTATCCTACATTATAGAGCACAGACTAGATTCGGGTCTGCAGGAGGGATGGATAGGACCCTGATCCTCACTGAGTTCTTTGACTAGTGGCAAAGAAGCCATGTGCCAGGTTGCTGAGAGCCCCCCAAGGGGTATGCAGAGGAGATGGGGTTGGCCTGAGTCTCGGGCCAAGTCAAGAGCCCCTATTGCAGTCTCGTGGCCGTAGGCCAGCACAGGAGCTGGGGGACCAGTGTGTGGATATGAGGGGAGCCTTAGACAAGTTCTGTTAACCTCTGTAAGTCTCAGGTTTCTTCTTGTCAAAGTGGGAACACTTTCTCATAAGGTTGTCGTGAGGATTAAATGTTACAGTTCTTTGAAGTTACTTACTAAATGCTTAATTTTGAAAAGTAGAAACATACTTTCAAAATGGGAGGCACTGTGCTTTCAAAGACAATTCCAGTAATGGTATCATCCCTCCCAGTAGCCTATTACCACCAAAATGCAGGTATAAAAAGTATAGTATAGAAGTATCAAGTATAAAAACTCAAGGAGCTTTCGGTATAGCAGTTAAATATTCTATTTTAATACAACTGTCCTGTATTACACACCAAAAGAAATGGTAACAGAAGCGTTGGCGTGATTTGGAGTCGCCAGTTTATTGTTGTTCACATTCAAAAGTTTATACAGATTGTCTGTCAGCTACTCCCTTCTTCCAAATTACTTTTGTGTCCTTGCACAAATCACTCTGACTTTTCTGAGCTTCAGTTCCTTCATCTGTAAATATGAGTTTTGTGATTTCCTAGGTATTGTTTTATTGGTTGGCTTTTTTCTTAATAGCATTCCTACACTGAAAATAAAATCTCCTAAGTGTACAGTGAACATTTAGACATTGTTCCAGACTAGTTTCAATGTGTTTTATCTACTTATGTGACTTTGTAGTTTGGGAGCATGAAAATCCCTTATCATTTGATGTGAAAGAAAATTCATGCACATTTAGTTCAGATCAGCAAACAGGCATGGAGGGCTTACCTCACAGGTGCTGTGATTGTGACGATGATTAATAAGTGGCCGTCCACCTGCTGGTGAGAGCTCTCAGGTATTCTGAAGCTGACATGGTTGACAGCCGGAATAACTTCTTTCTGACCCCAATGAGGGGTGTAATTAATAGGGCCACCAAAGAGAAATTGTGATGGGTTTTCTCTCCTACAAAGTGTACTCCACGTTGAGTTCTAAATACCATCTCCTCCCCAAAAGTAGAAGCAGTTTCATACTGTTGATCGTGTATTTGTAGCTCGATGAAAGCTCAGTGTGAATGAGTTTTAGTACACATGTCATTTCTCTTCCTTTTCTTAAAACTTTTTATCTCTCACTGAGATTTGACTTTCCTCTTATGATACAGAAATTTTATACATTATTCACATAATACAGGTAGGAAGACAGTGGTTAGGGAGGAGAGCTGAAATCATTAGATTTATTTATAGGATCCTCTGAAAGGTAAACGTTGTTTTATTCAACAAATACTTGAGTGCCCATGACAGATCAGGCACTATTAAAGATGCTAGGGTTGCACCTTTAATATCATTGCCCTTGTGGAGCTTGCATTCTAGCAGGGTGGAGAGACAATGAAAACAAAGACAGGAAGTAAACTATGTGTTGGAGTATAATATGTGTTAGAGAAAAAAATAAAAGTGGGGGAGGGCAAGTAGGCATGGGGAGGCAGAATGAAGTATTGAAAAGGATGACCAGAGGCTTCATTGGGAAGGTGGGGTTTAAGGGAGGCCTGGAGGAGGTGAGGGAGTTAGCCAAACAAGTGTGTCAGGGGAGAGCACTTGAGGCAGAGAATACAGCTAGAACAAAGGTGTTTGGTAGGCGTGTGCCTGGTAGGCTGAGGAACAGTAAGGGGGCCAGGTGATTGCAGCTAAGAGGCTCTAAGTAGGAGATGAGGCCCCAGAAGGTCCAATTTGTTGGGCTTTGAAGGTCGTTATTAGCACTTGGAGTAAAAGCCTGAATAAGATGGGAGCCATTTCAGGGTCCTGAGCCAAGGAAGGATGTGCAGCTGGGCCTTTTAACAGGCTGACTACAGTTGCTGTGCTGAGAATAGCATAGGGAGTGGGGAGGATGTCAAAGGTAGGAGCAGAGAGCCAGCAGGAGACTTACTGCAGTAATCCAGGTAAGAGATGATCAGGGAGAGGACAAAGGAGACAGTGAGGAGTGGTCACACTCTAAGTATATTGTAAAGGTAGAATCAACAGGTTTTTCTAAGAGATTAGTTGGGGCATGTGAGAGGAAGAGGAGTTGTCAAGAGTGCTGACTCTGTAGTTTTTGACCTGACCGAGGTAAGAATGGAGTTTCCATCAACTGAGATGAGAAAACTGAGTGGAATGGGGGTGGGGATGAGCAATCAGGACTTGAGTTTAATGCTTTTAGGTTGACGGGCTCCTGCATTTGGTTCCACCTCTCCCTGACCCGTGCACAGACAGTCAAGCCTCAGATCAAGTTCCCTTCCTGACTGTACCGCACTTGGAGCCCCGTCCTTTTCCAGGTAATCATCACGGATAGAATGCTAGCTGGTATGCCAAAGATTATACCTAGGCAGTTACTGTTTGGTGTGTAAGGAGTCATGTTTTGACATTCCTCTAGTGTGTAGCTCCATTGCTTCATACATGCCTAGAAGTGCTTGATGAATGCTTGTTGAATTAATGAAGTAGGCTTTCAGTGCTTCTTGGTTGATTTCGAAATAGATGTCTTCAGTGGTCTTTGGAATGTTTTTGTTTTTGTACGATGATAGATAACAGTTTAAAAGTATACAGGAAATAAAGATAGGATCAGGATATATTTTATGGGTGAAGTCATTAAGATAGCATGTGAGTGATTTAAAAGTCTTAGACTCACATATCTGTGAAATGACTTTCCAAAATTTATTGGGGAGAGGACAGGAAGTTCAAAAATACTTCATATGCCAGGAAAATTAATATTATTATGTACCTGCGATTTCACTTTATGTGGATTCTTGGTGTTTAAACTTGTATATATATACTTCTTCCTCTTCGATAAACTTTTTACTGGGGTCCCTTTTGTGTAATTCAAAGCATAAGCTCCAGAGAGAATGCATTCACCTTCTTGAATGACATGGCAACCTGAAGCACTGAGCTTAGGTGTTGAGCAGTAGGTACCTGCCCTCATGGAGACACAGCTCCATAAGGGAGGTAGAATGTGGGTGCAAGAACTGAAATAGGAAGTAGATTTAACCTAGTGCCTATCCTAAGAGTGCATGGAAGTCCAGAGGTTGGAGAATCACTGTGTTAGAGGCTTGAGTGGGTAGTGTTTGGTTTTCCCCTTTGAAAGATGATTATATTTTGACTTTTGGAGAAACAAAGATGGAAACTGCATCCTTGATCTTGGAAATGCTTTAGGATAGGTTTGATAAGCATATAGTAGCTGATGGGCTGCATACAAGTGATACATATAGTCATGGGCATGAGCTACGGTGTGAAATAAGACAGAGAAGGGGGTAATCAACTATAGGGGGGTGGATTAGGAGAGTTCAGGGGTGGCTTCTCCTGGTCTCAGTCCAAGAGTTTGGGAAAGCAGTTGGAAATTCGCCTACAGGTAGAGCAGGGGAAGGGCATTCAGGGCAGAGGGAACCATATGTAAAAACACCAGGGACTAACTCCTAGCTGCCTGTCAGAATCAGCCTTGGGATGGTTACAGCTGTAAAATGGGCCTCAACCTGGGTACTTTGAATCAGGATGTCAGAGACGTGTGGCCAGAGTGTCGGGAACATGTGGCCTAGACATTGAATCAGGATGTCAGGGACAGGTGGCTAGAATGTCGGAGACATGTGCCTAGACATTAAATCAGGATGTTGGGGATGTATGGCCTAGATGTTGGCATCTTAAAAAGATTCTCATGATTTTTATGTGCTTCTGGGGTTACAACTGCTGCTGGAGGTGGAGGGAGGGCACTGTGGAAGATCAGACAGGATATTGACATGCTTGGGCCCTCACTTCTGATGGACAGGTCCTGGTGACAGGTGTAAAGGGTGGCCGGGGGTGAGGTGAAATGGGAGGCTCAAAGTGATTCAGGCAAGACATGATGAAATCCTAAACTGAGGCAGTGTCCATGAAGTGAGGAAGAGGGGCTGTTTGCCTACAGGAGTTGGTAAGGGACAGGGAGCAGTACAAAGTGACCTGCAGACTAGAGTCTGGAGTGTCCAATGGAGATGCTTGGAGGTGGAGCAGGGGCCTGCAAACTACAGCCTTCAGGCCAGACTACCCAGTGCCTGTTTCCAATACTTGAGCTAAAAATGGTTTCTACTTAAGTGATTCCATTTTTAATGGTCATATAAGCTTTGAATTTGCCTGGACCTGCAAAGTGTCAAATATTTGCTAACTGACCCTTAAAGAAAATGTTTGCTGACCCTTAACTTGGAGGTCAAGCAGGTTAGGGAGTTGGCGAATGAGTAGTAATAGCAATTGCTACTGTTTTTGAGTATTTACTAGGTGAGCCAGTATCCTGGCCAGTTAATTTGACATGACACAGTTTGACAAACACACAATTTGACATTGTGTCAAATTCCATTCAGGGTGCATGACAGCAGAGTGGCTGTGAGTGTGGACTCCACAACCAGATGGCCTTCAGGTACCACCAGCTTCACTGTGACCTTGGGCCACGGACTTAACCTTCTCTCAGCCTCGGGCTCCTCATGTGTGACATGGAGTAACCATTTTGTATGGCGCTACTTTGAAACATTAATTATCAGCTTTTGTATTAGTTTCTTAGGGCTGCTGTAACCACAAACTGGGTAGCTTAAAAAATAGACATTCATTCTCTCATAGTTCTAGAGGTTAGAAGTCCAAAATGCAGGCGTCGGCAGGGCCACACACCTTCCGAAAGCTCCCTCCAAACACCCCTCCAGGCCTCTCTGGCTTTGGTGGTAGCTGCAGTCTTTGCTGTGCCTTGGCCTGCAGACTTCTTACTGCGGTCTCTGCCTCCATCTTCACCTGGCGTTCTCCTCATGTGTCTCTGTCTTCTCCTAAGGATGCTGGGCCTACTGGAGTCCGTTATGACCTCACCTAAGCTAAGTACATATTTAAAGTCCATTTCCAAATAAGGTCACAGCCACAGGTTCCAGGTGGATGCAAACTTTGGGGGGGGGGGGATACTATTCAATCCAGTACAGCCATTAACTCCCCCAAAGGGTTATCTCCATTTGGTACCCTTGAAAATGGAGGCTCAGGGACGTTAAGTGAATTCCAGGATCACACAGCTAAATAAGGAGAGCCAGGATTTGAGTTCATTTTTTGCCTTGACCTGAGAGCTGTGTTCTTTATGTTACCATCAGTCATATGCCTGCTAGAAAATAGATTTTTATTTTGTAGGCAGTCAACATCCCTTAAAGGTTTGAAACTGAAGAGTGACATCTGATTCAGATAAAAGTAACTAACATCTTGAGGGCTTATCATGTACCTGGCATGATGCTTCGCAGTTTATATTCATTATATCCATTTAAACCTCTTAGGAGATGTAGAGGTAGACTCTCTCATCATCCCCATTTTCCAGACAGGTGGTGAGCCACGGAAATTTACTTGAGAGCTCTTGGAGGACTCCCTCGCTGGTGTGCAGCCTGACCCGGGGCAGGGCTTCAGGAAGCCCCCGCTGGCTTAGTGAGAGATTAGGAGGCTGTCAGAGGAGACCAGGCCCTGGCTGGCTTTGGAAAGGAGCAGGTGAAATCGAGACACCTGCTAGGTGGAGTGGCAGGGCTTGGGGAGGAGTGGCTTTCTTGAGGTGTCTAGCATTACATTTTAGGTTTTAAGTTTGGGTGGCAGAAAGTAGTGATGCCAGGAATAGAAATACCCAGGTTAAGAAGAGGAGCAGGACTAGAGGGAAAGGTAAAGAGTGCAGCTGAAAGGAGCCTTCAAATTCTATTTTCTGGACCTTTATTGTATTTAGTTATATTGACATTTGTGATTTTCACAGAGGTTGCCTCTTGTTTGCACTGAGATACCTTTCATTAAATACTGATGGATATCAGCATGGGCAATCTAAGTTTTCATGTTTTATGACTCGTTTTCATGTCTGTTTTAAAATGATGTATTTCTGAGCGCTTTGTTTTGTCTTCAGTTGGTTATTTATGATGTAGTTCAAGGAAGGCCAGATGCGGCCAGAGTAACTCTTAGCCACTGGAAGCCAGGTCCCTGCCAGCATGAGGAAACAGGAAAGGCAAAGTGCTGGCAACTTGAAAACATATCTAATGCTGCTTTATTTGTACAGACCAGTAGCCATGCACAAATATATCAGGTAACAAAAGAATTAAGACAAAAGGAATATGAGCTGCAGACCTCTGACATCAATTGTGTTCTCTGAATTTAAACCATTATATGGATTTTATTTTACAAAATCAGTGTTTTTAAAGTTTTATTGTATATTCATGGTTATCAAGGATGTTTTTTCTACCTGATTTTATTAAGATTCTGTGGGTATAAAATCTTAAAGAAATGATACATGCTTTTTCTTTACTATTCTCAAATTGGAAGTCTTTATACTTTCTTGGCTATAGGCATATCAACATTTTCACCAATATAGCTTCTCTTGAATCTATCACCCTACTAACTTTATCACATATATTTAACATTTATTAAAAAGCTGAAACACAAGAACCTTTATATATATGTAAAATTTCCCAGCAATGAACAGCCTCTTTTACTAAATAAGCCACAAGAGAGACAATCATGTGATTTCCCTTTTCATTTTTGGAACAAGGTGAGCTGTATGCGTGCAGGTACATAGTGAATAAAAGTAACCAAATGTTTTAAGATGTAGTACACTCAAGTGAATGCTTCCATTCATACTAAATGTCATCCTGCCCTTAACACATTTGGTGGTTGCTGAATGAAGCTATAAGGGAATTAGGAAATAAGAAGGCTTTTACCTGGAACAAACTACTACTTTTTGTATGTCAGGACCAAACCAAGCTTAGAAGACTGAATTCTTTAAATGATTAATTTTTTCATTATCACACAATGAACTTTTTCTTTTTTCTTTTTACAAGTTATTATCCTTGTCCCAACCCCCTTTCCTTCTCTTTAAAATGACTCAAAAGTTCTCTTTGCCATTTATATTTATGAATTGAAGTCAAATGTTAAAATAATTTTTATCTTTGAATTTTCATAGTTCTTGGCTTTCTGGGACATTTAGGTCCTTCAAAAAATTGCTTTCTCTGACTTGAGTTCTTTTTACTGTTTGCACCACCCAGAGTTTATTAATGTGGTCCAAACCTGGAGCCCCCTTAGTATCCTTTGATGCAGGAGTAGAAGGCTGAGGGCCTGCAGGCAGTCTGTGGGTTGCTTCTCCCTGAGATGAAGCTCCTGAGCGGGCTTGGCACCATGCTGCTGGTATGCACCGGGTATTGGGGCTGACCCATGGGGCTTTGAGATCTCCATGGATAAAGTCCCAGTCAGGCCAAGTTACATGGGAACTGCCTGAGTTGGGAAGCTGGGCAGACCCAGGTTCATGTGCACTCAGGCACCTTTAGTAAAGTTATTTACCTTCTCTAGCTTCCCTTTCCACCTCTGAAAGTGGGAATGATAATTCCTTTTCTTTCAGGCTTAAAGAGAAGACAATGAGACGTGCAAAGAGCAGAGCACAGGATGGATAGCCATCGTCCTTCTTTCTGTTAGGTAGATGTTGGCTTTTGTTTGTTGAGATGTTTTATTGAAAAAAAAAATCAAAAAAGCAAATTATGGAGCAGGGAGGGGAAAAAGTAACTTGCAAGTGGGAGGGTGGAGCTTGGAGGAGAGAGGAAGAAGTTAACAGGGAGTTCCAGGGACTGAGAGGGTATGGGTACTGGTGATGGGAGGATAAGAGTGAAATAGGGCACGTTGACCGAATTAGCATTTTCTTTCAACATTTTACATGTGCAAGAGAATAAAGAAAAACAGGCCTTGTCCAGTCTTAGGCACTTTCTGCTCAGCTGCCCCTTTGCCCTGTGTGGCCTGTCTCCTATTCTGTCCCTCACACCATAGCTTCGGTTTTCTGGGGCAAGGCCCTGGGAAAACAGAAAATCTAGTTAATGTTTTTGGCACCCTTGTGATTTCAAAATTAAATAAAGTGCTTGCTCTTTTCTTAAAGGGAGAAAATGTAGCCTTTGGATCCCTGTTGCTTAGTGACTGGGCCTTTTGTATAATTGGTCTTAGCAGGGACAAAACATACTGAGAATAAGAGATTTGGTCAAGGAAAGGAAAGCCAAGTTCAGGTGTAGAAAACTGGACCCTGTTGGGTTGGAAGTGTTTGGTGAGCCAGCTCGCCCTGTGGGGCCTGACGAGGTGGGAGAGGGCCATGAAGAAGGAAAGTTGAAACGAGGCCAGACAGCTTCTTCAGCCGAGGTTAGGGGTGTCCCTGCTTAAAATGCCCGAGACAGTTCAGGGTCTCATTTCGCTGGGTCAGAAGTTGCCAGGAAAGTAACTTCTTAGAAACAATACAGTTGAGTGCAGTGTGGCTGCATTTGCTCGTATGCTTCGTTCTGCTTACACCTGAGGTCTGGCTATGTGCTATTGACTCAATTAAGACCAGAGCTTCACTATTCTCATTTTCAGAAAAAACCAAAATGACATTGAAATGCTTGTTAAACAGTTTTTACTGATGGAAATAATTTGGTGTAAATAATGTGATGTTTTGGAGAATGGTGCTGACTTCCTGCATCATAATTAACCCATAAAATATATTGAGACTTTTAAGTTTATGTAATATTAATGAACCTTGTCATAGGATTAAATTCTTTAGTTTTATTTTGTGTTCCTTCTGAACATGTGTCATGTAACTCTGCAATTGAGTACCCACAGATTATGACCCCGGATGTAGTTATTTCATGCTTTGCTCTTTCCAGCCTGAGCATCATTAAAGCTGTGCAAGGTGGCTTATATAGGTAAGAAGCAAAGAGGATCGCGGGGGTGGGGTGGGGTTGTGAAGTTAGGACATGAGTTCTGTAGCTGGGTTTGGTTATGGGAAAGCAGGGCGAAGTGCCTTTCTTTTGAGCCTGGGCAATTGTGGTGAGTATACAGTGAACTTTGTTAAGAATTCTTTGTGTACAGAGTCAGCTAAGAATGACAAAGTCTGGGAGGTTTTGTTAATAACAGGTCCTCAAGCAAAGGCAAAATACTGTTTTCGTTTTATCACTCCAATGGAAATGGAACGACTCTTTTCAGTAGTGCAGCAGGGGCCATGCACATGTCACATGGAAAGTGGTGGGGCTGGCAGGCAGGTAGGCATGCCGGGTTCTTTGCCATGGATTAGCTCTGGGACTTTGGACAAGTCACTTAGCCTCTTATTTGTCAGATTAAGAGAAGTGTACCAAAAACTCTTCTAAGGCCCTCTCTGCTATTAAAAAAAAAATCTGGAAACCATCTTTGTCCTTCTCCCCTGGAAATCCGCCTTCCTGGCTTCTGGAGTGGGTATCTTGTCAAGACTGGAGTGATGATAAGGAAGTCCTTGGGAGTCAGCTCCTCCTCTTGGAATAAAGTCTGGGGCTTATTAGTTCTGAGTGCACTTTTTGTCCTGTGGAGAAATTCTAATCATTTGCCCTGCTATTTTAATAATTAAACTGAGTGTACAACTGAAAGTTCATTCTCAACCTATAAGCCTTTTTAGGAGGGGTTATTTCTGTGTTCCTTTCTGCCTCCTTCCACAGAGGTCCCCTGAGGAAGAGAGAGCTGGAATGTGTTCACCTCAGCAGCCTGGTTTCCTGGAGGGCAGCTGGGTTAATTTTGCCTATTTGGGAGTAATGGTATGTGACTGACACAGACTGCCTCCCTTCCGAGAATACCTTTTTCCTGTACTTCAAGTACATTGTCAGTATTTTCAGTTGCATAGCTTGGGGAGGCTGCACTATTTCATGTGTTACCTTCTTATAAGTTGTATTTTCTTCTGAACTAGAAATGTTACTACTCTGTTGGGTTATTGAATGAAGAATATACCCATACAGTTCTGTTGTCCAGCCTCTTCGTCTCAAAATTTAATAGTTGCTTGCATTTTTTCATAATAAAAATCTTCCTAAGTCCATATATTATTCCACATGCAACTATTTAATGTCTGTTGATCCAAGAAACAATTTCATAGTTTATGTACTTAACATTCCTATTCTAAAATGTGTTTCCCTCTGATCACTCCTAATTCTTTTCTTTTAAAACTGTTGCCCTACCTACAAGTATTGTGGATTTTTTTTCTTTAATCCAACAGTGAACACTTTCCATCTTGGACTTTATTGTATAATTTCTTTCCCTCATTTCCCTTTTCTGTTTTGAAAGCAATGTGGCAATATGTTGTTTATGAAGGGACAAGGCTAGCAAGGGGCAGATTCCTCCTAAATTAGCCACTTAGAAAGTAGAGGTTTTGAAAACTTTTGCCTGTTTTTATATTGGTTTCATGATTTTAAAAAAAGTGTGTTCCCTTTGTTCTTTAGATTCTGAGCAACATTTTTAGCTTTTATTTACACTCCTCTTGGGTTTGGTAAAAAAATGTAGTACAGCTGAGAGAATGCTTAAAAGATGCTGTAATGGTTTGTTACATCCAACAGCCCTGCAGCTGGTTACATTGTACCTCTGCAGTTGTTTCATAAGCAGCTACAACTCTGATACCTAAAGTTGTCCTAGAAGCGGCCAGTCTGTAGTGATCTGTCTGCCCCAATAGATTTTTTTCCTCCAACCTCTCACTCCTGAGAGGCCAAACCTGATTGAAAATTTGACTATCTCTGCCTTTCTTGTGATATTTAACATTTTAAACCTGATTGAAAATTAAACCATCTCTGCCTTTCTTGTGATATTTGACATTTTAAATATGAAAGTGTGTGAAGTGTAGAAATGGGTTCAGATCATTTTCTGTTTGACAATTGTCAAAGCAACTGTGGGAGCACAGCTGTTTGTGACAAAAACCGAATTCTGTTTCTGTTAATAATGTTACTTCACTTACGTAGAGCCAGTGTTTGTTACATCATATCTATTGGAAAAATATGTTCTCACTTTCATCTTGTGAGAGCCCAGAGTTTAGAAGTGCAGTGGGTGGAGGGACGGTGGAGGGAAGCCTAAGCTTAGGGGAACTCCAGAAAGTAACCCTGTTTGTCAGTGTTCAAGCTCCCCTGCTGTTTGCTCACAGGGGCAGATTGGGCTGTTTGAAAGATGTCACTTCTTTCCGTTAACTCCCAGGCAGCAAGCCAGTCAATTGACTTCCACAGTTTGGTTATTGAATAATTTGACTTTATCATTCTCATACCAAAGAAAACACACCAAACCCTCTTTGTTAAAATGTGTATGGAAAAACTAATTGGAGTGTTGTTAGATGGATATTTGAAAACAAAATGGTTTTCTTCTTAAAGGAAATAATATTTTTTAAAACTTTGCAAAATGTTTTACAACAGACAACTTCCCCTTTTTTTTAGCTTAGGATGTTGAGGGCCCCTGAGGTTGTCAACCTGAACTTTTCACAGCCAGCTGCTCTGCTCTTGTAGAAGGAACAGGGCTGCTGTCTCTTCAGTACAGGATATATTCAGGAATTCTAACAATTTTCTGAAAAGTATATTGCTATCAGGTTTTTTTGTTAATCTTCTGAATGAAGGTGGGTCTGGGAGAAAATCAATGTAGCTACATTTTTAACTGAAATGTAGCTAGATTGATTTTCTCCCCAGAAACCTGTGTTTCCTCCTATCTCCCTGCTTCTGCAATCCTGATATATTATGGTAGTGATTTGAATTGCATGAAGTGGGTTAAACTGAAATTCCAAGTGGAAGTAGCTTTTGGGTGTTTATTCTCCTCAGTGGTTTGTTCTATCCTTCCTACTTTGTAAAATAAATTATTACAAATGCATCAAAGCAAACAGGGATAAAGGCCATATATTCCTAAAGGGATTGTATGTTACTATTTTTGGTGGTGGTTGTTGACTTATATCCTCTTCCAATAAGATCTAAGTAGACAGAGAGAGAGAGGGAAAATGAAGGAGAGAAGGACCCTCCTCCCCCTATGTAAGCTTGGGCTTAGATTTTCAAAATAGTGAAATGTATGCTGCTTTTTCAGTGTTTTGTTTTGTGGCATCCAAATTGCATTGCTACAAAAATAAGAAATGTTTAAAAAGGAACATGGTTCCTGTTTTAGGGGGTTCAAATTATTTTTTGAGGTAAAAAAGTCTCACATGTCTACAACAGTTAAGGACCTATACAAACAGCATATGAAGGTATTAAATAGCATACTATAAATGTACAAACTCTTGTAGAATAGTGAATGCTGTGTGTCATCAAGGAGAATTAAGTCTGCACAAAATTTCACCCATAAATTCAGAGCAAATTTAACAGCCTCTCAGCTAGAGTCCTTCCCTGGGATTCATCCTCCATTGAGAGACTTACCTTATTGGTAGCAATATATTTTTTTAAAAGTCCTACAAGTTCCTGAATATATCCTGCATTGAAGAGACAGCAGCCCAGTTCCTTCTATGAGAGCACAACAGCTGGCTGTGAGAAGGTAAGTGGGGTGACACCCCCAAGAGCCTTCAACATCCTAAGCCAAAGTGGCGGGGGTGCGGGCTTGCCATGGCCAAGGGGAGGAGAGGGACTAGCCAGCTCTTAACTGCCCAGACTTTGTCCCCCAGCACCCTGCTCACCTAGTCCCACCTTGCTTTTTTACTCATTCAGGCTCCAGTTTCTTTTCTAAATATTTGTAGTGTTTGAAGTCAATTTTTTACTCAGATCCCATTTCCACCTTTTACTGGGTTACCTGGTAACTCTGAGGCTCAAGGAGGTTGAGTAGCTTTCTCAATTTCCTTGTGAAAATAGGAGTAATTCTTACTTCACAGGGCCTGTATGCTCAGGTATGGGTCTTCTGATAGAATATGGAGTCAGAACAGGCATGCAGGCAGTATTCAGCCCTTAACAGCGAACAAGACATGGGCTTGGCCAGCCCCAGTGAGGGCAGCCTGCAATTAGACTGCCAGCATTGCTAAACCCCTTTCACGATGTTACAAGATTTCTAAAACACAGCCCTTGTTTGTGCTAACATGCTGAGAGTCTAGTTCTGGAGTCTTAGACATCAGTTTTTGATAAGACTTTCTAAAGAAGTTGGTTTGCATCCTCTGTGCGGTACTGTTTTTGTAGATAACTCTCATATGTATAGGTAATAGTGTTACGTTTTCTTTTAAGAATGTAAAACTGGAGTTTTTTGGTTTGTCTTTTTAGGGACAATTCCTTGCAGTTTATTGTCTGTTATGTATAATATCTCTACTTGGAAGAGATGAAACATACTATACATATCTGGTCAATGGCAAACACTAGTCTTAATAAGTGAAATTGTAGCAATGGAGGTGTTTTCAGAAACTTACTGGGTTCCTTCCTTTTCAAGAAGAGAAATTATAGTTATTCCTTTGAATTCCAAAGGACTTTGAAGTAGCTTAGGCAAGCATTTATAACGAATGCTAGATGTTTACTGTATAGCTCTGCCATTGGGATACATGCATTTTTTTTAATCAAAAAAATTTTTTTTAACTACAGGAGCTCTTACCAAAGTAAAAGAGAGTAGGCGGCACGTGGAAGAAGGGAAGATGGAGGTGCAAAAGGCTGACGGCATTCAAGATCGCTGTAACACTATTTCTTTTGCCACTTTGGCTGAAATTCATCACTTCCATCAGATTCGAGTAAGAGACTTTAAATCACAGATGCAGCATTTCTTACAACAACAAATAGTATTTTTCCAAAAAGTAACACAGAAATTGGAAGAAGCTCTTCACAAATACGATAGTGTTTAATGATTGGACATTGGGTTGTGCACTTTTCTCAGTTCAAGGATAATTTCTACAGCAGAATAAAAACTGCTATCAAAGAGCTACTGCCAACTGTCAGTGGTGGTACAAGGATGGTTTTGTATTCAACTGAAGCTCAGCTGAATATATAATTATGTAGGAAAGAAACAGTTAATATGGTTATATAACAGAAACAGTACCACACATTGTAACTAAATTATACTATGTATGCCTACACTACCATTGTAACTTTTGGAATAATGATTATACTATTTGCCTTATTGCTTTTTGAAGTATGGGTATTTTAGTGCATACTTTGTAGACCTCAAAACCCGTGAAGGGTCTCAAAGAAGCTGGCTGAATAAAAGCCTGCTGTGGATGCCTTTTTACTCTTATAGATTGGGATTACCTAAATTCAACCTGTTCTCTGTTTACAAACTCCAACTAGAGCAGCTATGCGACTTTGTGCCTTTAGACTCTTGGTTTTTCATTTCTCCACCCCTCCCCCTTTTTTAAGTAACCACAACTTTTTTGACTGAAAGAGTGAAAGGCAAGTGCGTATAACAAAAAACTGCTGGTAACCTCATAATTGGTGCGGGGGTGGAGAGTGGGTGGAGGGGAGGATCAGCTGTCATCAGCTGCACAGCAAGTTTAGTCTCCTGGTCTGTACTGGTGCACACAGTAGAGGGAGACCCGATGCCCATCTTTGAATACGAAGTCTATTAGGGAAGAGATGGTGCCACTCTGTTCCCTTACGCTAAGGAAGCATAGCCTCTTCACTCAAGTGTCCTGGAAGCTAGGCGTGGAGTTTAAAGAACATGTCTTATAACACAGAGAAGGAAGAGTCTGATCAGCTGGGGACACAGCACAGAATCAGTGACGACACACACTCAGTTTTAGTTCTTAGGAGGGTTATCCTTTTTGGTTTTTTTTTTAGCTTGAAGATTTTCTTTTAATTGTGTTTTTTTTTAAATGGATCTACACTGTTAACTGATTGAGACTCCACTGTGATTCACTCGTTTACTTAATCAAAAACTTTCAGGGATGTCTGTAAAATTCAGTGTTATATGTGATGAAAAGTAGTGTTGGTTGATTTACAGAGGGACCAGAAATAATTTCTACTATTCCAAATGCTGAAGGAAAAAAGTAATTGTTTTTTTTTTTAATAAGTATTGATAAGCCCCCAGGACATTTAACCTTAAAAGTTGTTTTAAATATATTCTTTTATTTTATAAGGGAAATACAAATGGCTGATAAATACCAAAAAGATTCTAAAGCAGCTTAATTTTAAAAGCACAAAGAGATTCTGGCTCAAAATGTCAAAATCTCAATGTTTTTTATAGTTGCTAAGTAATGTGATTTTTGAGTTTACAAGATTTAAAAATTGTCACTGAAAGGTTAAAAGTATTTACTGTTCTTATGAAGTCCAACTTTTGCTGCCTCAGAAATCCCTGGGTATTGAAATGGTAACACAGAAGTAAAGAGATCACTGAAATATTGGTGAGTCACATTGATTAAAGAAAAGGGTCAGTGTGCAGGTAGTCAAAAAGAAAAGGTTATTGAAATAATTACTCAATAGCACAGGTACTCTAAAAAGTAACCTCACATGGGTTGAATTTTTAAGATCAGAGTATAATTCTGATCATGATTTTGTACCTTAGTCAACTTACAGTCAGACACAGCATCATGTGGCTCCATCTCTACGGCAGATGCGTGAGCTGTGGCCAAACATATTGTTCTCCAAAAAGTGACTTTCTTTGTTGGTTGCAAAATACAGTTCTATGAACAAAACTGATATATGTTCTATAAATGAAACCCATACCTATAAATGTTAATGTTGTTGCAGAAGTTTGGAGATTATAATTACAGCCTGTAAGTTAAGTTTGAGTTTGCATTGGACAAACAAGCACTATGCTTTTCAAATGATTTGAAAATCAGTTTTATTTTTCTCTCGATTTTTTTTAAGTAAAATCACTAAACTTGTGCAATGGCAGCATGGAAATTATCTGAGGTGTCTTGTATGATTGTGCTTTAACTGGGGTGTGACATAGCTTAAATTATAAAAACTAAAGATTAAAGTATAAGGAAGTTTAAGTTCATGCTGCCTTCAGAACTTTTTGTTCTTCAGAACTACATAACCTTCTAAGCCACTGATTCATAAGGGGTTTTTAAAATCACTCCAGCGGTAGGACACCAGAATTATTAGTGTTCATTTGCATCTAAGATCTTTATTTTCTTAACGTTCTTGTCCTATTGAAACATTCTCAGTATACAAAAATACTGTAATGTTAATACTCAAGAGAAAGCCATCATAATGTGTATGCTGGTCATTATGATCAGTGTGGTACAGTTTTTAAAAATAAACTATCATGCCCTTCATGCCATTATTTGTCTTTATTTCATTATAATTTAGATATATGATGTGGTTGTAACATGAGGGTGTCCACTTGAGTCTAGTTTTCCTGTTTTGATTACAGATGGAGTTGTTTATGTGCTGTAACTATAATGCAGTGAGACTGTTTTTACAACTGTTCATTATAACCCCATTACTCTTCTAGGCTGTTGTATATGAAGGTACAGTTTAAACCCAGAACAAGGCAACACATCTGACAGTGAAACAAACATAAGTCAGTGTACATTGGCTCAAAGAGAGTACTAATTGGGATTTTCTTGGGCCTCACTGATACAGTCTGACATTTATTCATAACAATAGAGCAGATTCTTAAATGCTGATTTTTAATTGTCTTAAATTTTGCTGCTATTCTCATAATTAAGGACTTAAAAATGTTTTAGTCCAGTCAAGCATGTAAAATTTATGTATAAAGCTTTAAATGTCATTTTCTACTAAGTTCATTGCCATACCGATTTGTTCCATGTATGTCTTTATGTCCTCAGAATTAAATACCATGTCTGGTGTCTTTAAATCCATAAACATTACCCAATTTTCTTATTTCCAACCTTATCTTTGGCTAACAGCATAACTAAAATAGGGTATTATTTATTTATAGACTAAAAATGTTGACTATTTTATTTCCTTCAAATGTTATTAGTGCAGATCAGCCATGTTTATCTTTTATAAAATAAACAAAGCTTGCTTTCTCAGTTTCAATGGAATATTATAATTATTTTTTCTCCACTAGTCAAGGAGGCATTTATTTAATGTGAAAGACTTAAACAGAAAAATAGAAGACCATTCACTGTCCTAAGCTTCCATCTGCAGTTGCCATAAAAATTGTTCATAAAACTCTATAGCTAGTTTGATTGATTTAAAACATTAAGCCATTCAGGTAATCTCACTAAGTATCTGCTTATGTTAGTAACTTCAGTGATATTAAGCTTATAGCAATAAATTATGTTTTGAAATAGTAGCTACTATGAGTCCAGCATGTGACACACAGTAGGTGCTTAAATAAAGTACTTCACACACTTTTCTCTGTTGGGAGACTGGCACTGTTGGTTGCCAGAAACAGGCCAGGACAAGCCAGCCTACCCCAAAATATAAAGGTCACAGGTGGGCACAGGGACCTAGTGAATCCCATGTGGAGCCAAAGTCCCTTCTAGAACTAAGCTTGTCTTCTACATGGGGCTTTGTAATCTGTCAGCATCTTTTCATGATGGGTCTGTTTCATTCATTCTTTCTTTTTTCTTCTTTCTGTGGCTTGGCTTTCTCACCATCTTCCAGTATATCTAAAATGGCCAAGCCATCTTTCATTCACAGGTTTCCTGAGCCAAGCTAGACAAATCGGCTGTGGCCTGGAGGTGGGGAGGAAAGGGTATGAGAAGGAGAGGTTCTCTTAAATTGTGTGTGAAGGAAGAAAATGGTTATACCTCTTAATATGGACTTTCACTGGTAGTCCTCACAATGAACCTGGAGATCCCATCTCCTGTCAATAGATGAGTTAATACAATCAGAGAGGTCCAGTATCTTTTACTAAAAATTACGCACAAAGTAAGTTATGGAGCTGAGATTCAATTGCGATCTGGCTAAAGCCTATGCTTTTTAAACTGGGTTACACTGGATGCCTTTTCAGAAGCCCCTAACACCCTTCCCAGGTAGATTTCCCACTGCTAGATTGACAGGGATTCTGTCATTCTTTGGGCACTGAGCTTGAAGGCACCAAGGGAATCTGAGAATCTGTTCTTTGCATTCACTTCTGTTGGGAAAGTTGGGAGTCTGTGGTCTGTCTCCAAGTTCCCTGCTGTTTTATGTGCCGCTGTGCTCTGTCTTAATGGGGAAGCAGGCAAGGTGTGACATTTTGATAGTGATATGAAGCGAGAGAAGGAAAAGAATCAAAACCCAGTGATTTCCCCTTCTTTCCAACTCCCTCCTCCAATAGAAGCAGGTTTCAGTTGTCTTAAGGATGATCCTGGCACAGCAACAGGAACTAATGTCAAGTCAAACATTTAATTCCAGACAGTCAGGGTCAGAGTTGTCCATAACAAATTCCCCTTGGTCACAGGTAGAAGCAATGGAATGCCCCACATGGTAAGCTCTGGTAAGTCTGAGAAGAGGTGGCAGAGTACAGGTGGGTGCTGTGCTAGGGCTCTTGGGGCAGGAGCCTGGGGAAAACCTGGGCATCTGCCTCTATCCCTGGCCTCTGAGCTGGGGAGCAGTTAATCTGGGATCGGGTCATGGCTACCACTTTTCTAGGGATCATGACTTCCTCCTACTTGGCCCTGGGTGTCCCAGTCCATCATACCTGTGGCAGAGATGGAGCTTTCAAAAGTGCCACAGTGGCTTGCTTGCTTTAAAGGACAGTCCAACTTACCTGGGTGAACTTGTATCCACAGTCTGCCAAGGGCAAGGCTATTTGTCCCTGTGAAGCTACCTTCAAAGGGGCTCACAAACACACGATGTGTGGTATTCTATTGCTGTGGCTCCAGTCAGCCTATCTGGAAATGATTTCTAAGTCTGAAGTGGCCAGATGCATCAGACCTTATTTTTCTAGGGGTTTAAATTTTCAGTCGTTCTAGGAAATGACACTCAGGACTTAGTAACTGCTGAGTTGTTGGACTTCTCTGCAAGCACAGCCGGGAAGCTGACTCAGCAAATCAGGGAGAAAGGCAATGTCTTGGAGCCAGGGGTCATCTTCTAGCTTCTCCACTCTGAATAACCTCAGGCAACTCACCGACCCATCTGAGCCTGTTTCCACAATTGTATGATAGGCCTACTTAGATTTTACTGAATTATCGAAAGTATTAGATTAATCAGTATGTAAAGTCCTTAACTGTTTTGCAGTACTCCTCTAACGTGGGAAGTGATAAAAATTCCAGAAGTAGATACTTAATAAAGCAGTGTTCCCAAGTACTGTGGGATCTTAAGCTAGTCACTTAATATCTCTGATCCAGTTTTCTATCTGTAATGGGATACAGTATCCCATTCACAGAAGTCCTGTGAAAATTCGATGACAAATGAAAAGTCCTGAGGTCAGTGCATGAGAGAGTAAGAACAGTAAAGATCCTCTGTGATTATGTGAGCAGGGATGAGGTGATGGATCTGAACAATCAGAACTTTGTATCAGCTGTGCTGCAGAACATTCAGGAATCCACACTTGGGTCCCAGTCAGGCACAGTTCCTGCTTTCAGCATGGTTCTTTCAACCTTCTGCCTGTTCTGGCCAGCTCTCCGCACGCAGTCCAGCACGACCTCAGATCCAACCCCTGTCCAGGTGCCTGCCTCCAGAACCCTAGCAAGGCATCCTCGCATATTCTGCTTAGAAGCCTATTCCTCCATCACTTCTCAGACTCACCAAATTCCTCCTGCTGGGGTGGGGAGGGGCTCAGCTCTCCAGAGGTAACCCCTTTTCAGTCAGGCTCCCCACTTGGGCTTGAAAAGCTAAGTACCAATATGTTTAGGAAGTTGTCCTGTAGCTCTTGGCAGAATTATCTTAATAGCTCAGAATTCAGTTTTTGCTCACTAACTAAATGAATAATGAGTTATTGATGTCTGCTGTTTTCACACCTTAAAAGCATGCACTTGAGACCTAGGATGAAGAGGGGCAGCACGCGCCATGTTCAGGATCTCAGTCCCTGGCCACACGCCATTCGTGCCACACATTTCTAACTGATGGTCAATGCAGTCACTCTACACAGCTGAATTTAAGGCCTCTAATGGCTTTTTGTGCAACCATGCCCTGAATCAAGTCAAATACTGGTGTGGACCAAGTTTGGTCAGACAACTTGATGATTCTGCTTTTGTTCAACTTAACAGTTTTGGAAAATGCAAAATGTTAGTTTTTGATTCAAAGTGGTTCCCTTGGGGAGAAAAATCTTTTTAAGAAATCAGAGTACAGTTTAGGATTTAGTATATTAGGTTCATCTTAAAAGTGACATTCCAGTGTATCTGTTGGTGCTTAGAGTCTGTGGTTTTGATCACTTTTTTTTTTTATCACTTGGCCCATTTATTAACTCCCCTGTGAGTCAACTGGAGTAGCTAGGTGCCAGCTATATATATTCAGTACAAGGCTGCAACTATGTGAGACCAAGTCCATGAGCCTGTGTTCTTTATCTGACTCAAAATACCTTTGGGGAAAGCAAAACCTGTAATGCCAGAGAAAGGGGGCTTTCTTGACAAATGGTGCTTTTTGATGGCTCCTATTCTAGGATCCACGGAAAGACCTTTTAGGTCCTCATGCTGACAGGTAATCTCATGATAAACTGCACAGTTGTCTGACGGATTAAAAACCATTTTTTTTAAAAGACAAGGAAGTTCTTTACCAATATATCATTTTCCCAAGAAAAAGTAAATGAAAAAAGAAGGGCAGAACAATATCTTATGTGCTATCCTTTGAGTAAAAGAGAAAATAAATGCTTGTTTATATATATGCATAAATTATTTCTGGAAGTAGATGCAAATAATTGGTAATAAGAAACTTTTGGGGTCTGGGAACTTGATGGGTGGGAGGGAGATTTTTGTTGCATACTTTTTTGTATCTTCTGAATTTGTATTTTCTATTTTAAAAATAAAAATTAAATTAGAAATAATTATAGAAAAAATTAAGCTGATAGGGGGACTAGCAAAAGCAACAACAGAAACAAAAGACATGAAAAGGAGGATAGATCTATAGTCCTGTGCCAACCCTTCTGAGACCTGGAAACAAATTGTACAGGCATAGAAGCAACAGTCTTGTATGGACAATGGACTCACAATAATGGACCAAATCAATCTTCATTGTGTTGTTCCTTGTTGAAATTCAAGGACATTAGCAAATGGACTGTTACAAGAACATGTGGACTGTAAAGAGAGGTGTGACCAAACCATCATCTCTCTGTTGTTTGCTTGGTTCATGCTACTTTTGTCTTCTTCCCCGTCCTGTGAGGCCTTTGACGATGCTCCAGTCCCAGTGTCTCATCCCTTCTCTGCACTTCTATCACTTCTTCGATAGCATTTAGCAACTGAGTGGGACCCATAGATCCTCAGCTGAGATCGATTCCTTTTTCCTACCACTTATATATTGTTTATTGTGTTCTAGGTAGTAATATGGTAATAGGTACTATTACCTGCCATTACATTAGTTTCTCCAGGGAACTTTTAAAGAACCATTTACAACGAAGGAAACTGAGGCTTGTAGGCATTCCTGTAATGGTCACACAGCCGCAAAGAGGCAGAGCTGGGATTTGAACCTAGACCTAAAGGCTCCAGCATCACCTGCCTCCACAGCCGGCGTTATTAAGCACGTTGCAGCGTCCGGGCGAGCGCAGGGCGAAGCGCGCGAGCTGAAGAAGCGTGGTGTGGTCCTCCTTGAAGACCAGGCTGCCTGCCTCCCGCCGCCGAGATGCCTGCGGTGAGCCGGCACGGGCGGGACACGCAGCAGAGCTGTGGCTGGGAGGCCAGAGACCTCTGTGAGGCACCGTAACGCGAAGCTGCGCCTGCTGAGAGCAGGGAAGCGCCGAAGCGCTCGTCCTCGTCCTCTTGTTTGCACGCCAGCGGCGGCGCCGAGCAGCCGCGGGCCCGCTTCCTGGCAGCAGCTGCGCCCTCCAACCCACGCGTGCGCGGCGTGGCCTGGACCGCTCGGCGCGCCCCACCCGCCGCGGGCGGGCGGCCGTCGTTCTGACTCCGGGAAGCCCTCTGCGCCGGCTTGCTGCTGTTTGTTCTCCCTAAACACAGCTGGCCGCGTGGGAGAGGGAAGCGCAAGCTCATCCCCAGGAGCCGTAAGGACGGCTGGCCTCTGAGCCGTGGCCGAGGTCTCACAGGCCAAGACCAGGAACTGCGCCGTCAGAGGTGGTTAGAGTTTGAAGCCTTAAATAAGATGAAAAACTGCTTGCCAGGCTGGTTCTTTTATCCCTTCAATTACAAAAACTTCAAACGCACCAGACTACATGTCTTCTGACCAGCGTATTCTCTCCTGCTTTAAAGTCATCGTTATCATCATCACAAGGCTGCTGTGAAAAAGGTAGTTATCCCAACATCAACTCACATTTGAGTCATTTAGCTTCAAAAGCGTGATGAAGCAACCAGCACATAACCTGAATACTTGGATTGATTAATTCATTTGTCAATAAATATTTCTTGAATGCCTGTTTTCCAGGCATTGTTCTAGGTGCTAGGAGTATAGCAGTGAACAAAACCAACCCAAATCCCTGCCCTCATGAATTTACCTTCTAGTGGGGGAGACATAATAATCAAAGGTATTAATGAAATACATGGTATCCGTGGTGATAAATAGTATAGGGAAAAATAAAGTTGGGAAGAGGGGAGGGTATATGAGTATGAAATGAGAGAGAATTTGTTATTTTAAATAAGGTGATTGGAATAGGGCTCCCAACCTGAAGTAAGACCTGAAGACTCTAGAGTGAGTCATGAGGATACCGAGGGGAAGAAAATTCCAGAACACCAACAGCAAGTGCAAAGGCCCTGAGGCAGGAGCACACCTGGCATGTCTGAAGTCCAGCAGGCAGGTAGTGTGTAGAGGACCGGGGAGGGAGAGAGGTAGAGATGCTGCAGGGTTGAATAAGAGATGAAGCCCGGAGGTTCATCTTAGGCTTCTCATTCACTAAGGCGCTCAAATGTTCTCTCTAAATAAGGTCTTAGAGTCAGAATCAGTGAAGGGATTGAAAGAAGAAAACATTCATTATATAAATTTAAATCTCTGTTTCATTACCAGAACACATAGCCTGTAATGAACTACGAATTAATATGGTTTTAGCCTATAATCCATTCTGAATAGCACAGTTTTATTTCATATGTATTAAAAGCACTGATCTGTTAAATATAAATGATTAAAATATATCACAAATGTTTTTCATTCTTTAACGTATGGGAGCTTTAAAGGAAAGTGGCTCTAGCCCACCTGGGATACAGCTGGGGCTTCTCTGGGGAGAAGCCCTGGCCTGAAGGAAAGGGGTCCCAGAGCTGGGTCTCCCTTTTCTGGCCCTGAGACTCTGGGCAGATCCCTTAATCCCCTTCTGCAAAGAAGGTTTTATGATTCTATTACTAAAGTAGGGAAACTAAAGTTCAGAGAACAAGAAAAAGCTAATTATTTAAAAGTTCTGGTGTAGTGTTTAGAGTTTTACTGGCCTTCTCCTATGCCACCCCACCCACACACCCTTACTGGACATCATGCCAGCTAGCCTTTTGTAAGCCATTTCCTCCTCCAGTATGGCCTTCCCAGTCTTTGTTGCCTGGTGGAATCCCACTCCTCCTTTGGGGACTGGGCTCAGGCGGTTCCTCCCCGTGGCTGTCCTCATCCTGCCTTCCCACCCTGGCGCAGCTAGGTAGCTCTGCCTGTGCTCCCAAGGTACCCATGCTTTCCTTTGTCTTCGTGTTTCCTGCACTTAGAATTCTCTTGCCTGCCTCTCCTCTTCCTTCTCTACTCAGTCAGCTTCTTTTTTCTATATTTTCTGGTGTTTACATAGTGCTTGGCATATTTATCGATTTATGGTAAGAATGAAATAAGACTGGGTGACTTAAAAGTAGTCCATTCTCAGTGTTGTGTTATATTTGCTGTGCATTTACAATTTATTAACTGGAATTTCTTTGCTATTATTTTCCCTCTCTTCCATTTTAAATTGATTGATAATCTCACCAATAGCAGAAAGAGTGGTTACCTCCAGCAGTTTTTTGGTGAAAGCCTAAAATCTTCAACATCTATGATAATGACATGATATTTTATCAGGCTTTTGTTGGTGGTTGCTTACAATTCTTTTGTCACAGATGATGCTGCAGTAAACATCTTTCACCATAGATGTTTACTGCACAAACATCTTTTGTTGCTGTGACAAATTATCATGAATTTAGTGCCTTAAGACAACACAAATTTATTACCTTACAGTTCTGGAGGAAAGAAATCCAAAATAGATTTCACTGAGCTAAAGCCAGGGTATCAGCAGGGCTGCATTCTTCTCTGGAATCCTTTTTCTTGCCGTTTCCAGCTTCTAAAAGCTGATGCATGCCTTGGTGTCTGGGTCCCTTCCATTTTCAAAGCCAGCAAACGTTGGTTGTCTTTCCCACACCATTGAATCACTGCTACACTGACTCTTCTGCCTTCTTCATTCACAAACGATCCCTGGGATTACATTGGAACCACCTGGAATAACACAGGAGCATCATATAGTAAGGTCAGCTGATTAGCAACCTTAATTCTATCTGCAAATTTTATTATCCCCTGTTGTGACATGACATATTCACAGGTTCCTAGGTTTTGGAGATTAGGGTGTAGGCATCTTTGGGAGATGCCATTATTCAGTTGACCACAGTCATATATCTTTGAACATTTGTATGATTATGTGTGTGGGATAAATTAACTAGAATGAATTTGCACAGTTGGGGGGATAATGCATAAAAATGTTTAATTGCCCTCTTAATGGTTTAGATTTCCACCAACACTGCATTTGAGCTCCTGTTACCTTCACTCTGACCAGTCCTGAATATTTTAATATTTGAAATCTTTGGTAATCCCACTGTTAAAAATCCATTAGTACTCCAGAATTTGAAAAATAAAGAAATCTGACATGTGCATTGATATTAAGAAGCTAATGGGATACAGAAGTGTCTGTGATCCAAAAATTGATTGGGTTTGCCTTTCAAAACACTTCTGCAGTGTTTTTCATCTGCTTTATCTTTGAAACTGTGTTTTGCTTAAGATGATATTTAAATAATTTTGCATTCTCTACCATCAGTTGATAAGTAAAAATGAGGCACAGAATCAATGATAAGGAAAATACCTTATGGTGACCATTCATAATAAATCTGAATCCATTTGATTTATTAATTTATCACTTAGTCCATTAGTATTTATTATACTCTTAAGGCATGCCACACACCAACCTGACCAGTAATTTACAAAGCAGTAAAAGGGAGAAGACACAAGTGCCAGTACATGGCGGATGGTTGGAGAATTGAGTATATACTCATGTAAAACCCATGCATCACAACTTATATGATCCAACTTACTATAATGGATCACCCTTATTTTGGAAAACCTTGTGTTTTTACCTAAATAGTTGGATAATCTTTCAATACAGCCATATAACATACTGTTGCCAATATTTTTGTCTGAGTGCAAAAATTTGTCACATCTCAAAAAGTAAGCTAACACGTTGATTATCTGAAATGAGCCAGTCACAAAAAAGACAAAGTCCACTTATATGAGATACCTAGAGTAGTTAAATTCACAGAGACAGAAAGTAGAATGGTGGTTGCCTGGGGCTGCAGAGAGGGTAAAACGGGAATCATTGAATGGGTATAGAGTTTGTTTTGCAAGATGAAAAGAGTTCTAGAAGTCAGTTTCACAACAATGGGAATGTATTTTTATTTTATTTATTTTTTTTATTAAGGTATTATTGATATACACTCTTATGAAGGTTTCACATGAAAAAACAATGTGGTTACTACATTTACCCATATTATCAAGTCCCCACCCATACCCCAATGCAGTCACTGTCCATCAGTGTAGGAAGATGCCACAGATTCACTGTTTGCCTTCTCTGTGCTACACTGTTTTCCCCGTAATCCCCCACACCATGTGTACTAAACATAATACCCCTCAATCCCCTTCTCCCACCCTCGTCACCTGCCCTCCCACACCCCTCCTCTTTGGTAACCACTAGTTCCTTCTTGGAGTCTCTGAGTCTGCCGCTCTTTTGTTCCTTCAGTTTTGCTTTACTGTTATACTCCACAAATGAGGGAAATCATTTGGCACTTGTCTTTCTCCGCCTGGCTTATTTCCCTGAGCATAATATCCTCCAGGTCCATCCATGTTGTTGCAAATGGTAGGATTTGTTTCTTTCTTATGGCTAAATAGTATTCCATTGTGTATATGTACCACCTCTTCTTTATCCATTCATCTACTGATGGACACTTAGGTTGCTTCCATATCTTGGCTATTGTAAAAAGTGCTGCTATAAACATAGGGGTGCATATGTCTTTTTGAATCTGAGAAGTTGTATTCTTTGGGTAAATTCCAAGGAGTGGGATTCCCAGGTCAAATAGTATTTCTATTTTTAGTTTTTTGAGGAACCTCCATACTGCTTTCCACAATGGTTGAACTAGCTTACATTCCCACCAGCAGTGTAGGTGGGTTCCCCTTTCTCCGCATCCTTGCCAGCATTTGTTGTTCTTAGTCTTTTGGATGCTGGCCATCCTTAGTGGTGTGAGGTGATATCTCATTGTGGTTTTAATTTGCATTTCCCTGATGATTAGTGATGTGGAGCATCTTTCTATGTGTCTGTTGGCCATCTGAATTTCTTCTTTGGAGAACTGTCTCTTCATATCCTCTGCCCATTTTTTAATCAGGTTATTTGCTTTTTGGGTGTTGAGGCATGTAAGTTCTTTATATTTTTTGGATGTTAACCTCTTGTAAGATATGTCATTTACAAGTATATTCTCCCATACTGTAGGATGCCTTTTTGTTTGGGAATGTATTTAATACACTAAACTGTACACTTAAAAATGATTGCAATTGTACATTTTATGTTAGGTATCACAATTTTTAAAAGGAGTCTAAAAAGTAATTGGTCATCTACTAAAGCAGTCACAGGGAAAGTTAACTGCAAACATTTACTGAGTGCCAGCTATGTTCAGCACTTCCCTGCACCATCTCCTTTAATTGTCCCAACAACCATATATGGCAGGTGTTAACTGACCTAATTTGCAGGTGAAAAGACTAAGTAATTTGCCTAGAGAAACACAAACTGGGATTTGAGCCCAATTTATCTTTCTTCTGTGTCCTCAGGCCTGATAATTTAGGGCACATGAATAGATGACAGGGATTTACACTGTGGACACCACCTCAAATACTCTTAAGGTAGAAATGTCCTTATTAAAAATGACACAAGGATACTATTACTTAACTAGAATAAACAATTCCTAGAAACATTCACTGGCTTCTCCAGCTAAGGTTTATCTTACTAAATAATTAGGATTTTAACTTCCTTTTTTCCTTCCTTCCTCCTCCTCTCCCTCCTTTCTCAGTCTTTTTCTCTTTCAGTATTAGAGAAATGTCTACATTACAGTCACACAGAGCCGTACAACCCATATGGAAGTAACTTAAATTTGTCCCTGACCATACCATTCTTTCATTCAGAGAAGGCTGAGAAATATGTGTAGGGGACAGAGGACATGCCCAGCCCATTTCTCCTCTGACACAGCCCTGGGATGACATCACATAAAAAGTCATTTCCTGCTTGGTCCTTATCTCTAAAGCTGATTAAATTAATAGCCTTACTTCCTTTACTTGTGTGTAATGAAACTTGGGAATAAAAGTAAAATCACTTCCTATCAGAGTTTATACGTAAGCCCTTAAAGTTCAAGTACTTGGATGCTTTCTTCACCAAAGGAGGCTGTTTGATGTAGCAAAGAAACAAGCCATAAAATATGCCATGCTGAAATCCAGTGAGCTCCATGGCTCACCTACCACCCACGTCTGGTGAAAGTATTTCCAAAACTGCTGAGGATTTGAAAGGAGCAGAACCTGACTTACACTAGCATGGGGATTTTAAAATTAATTTAGAAGGGTGGCTTTTGTTATAAACTAAATCATCTCATGTAGCTCTTTGAAGATGTCCTTGGCAGCACGGAGCATTGAAAAGAGCACTGGATTCATATTCTCATTTTGGCAAGAGAATCTGGAACCACTTATCCCAAAGGGACGTCATGGCACCAAGTGACAAAGCATGTATGTGAAAATGTAAACTGTCAAGCATGTTCCTTCAGGATCCTGTCCCGTAAGGTGAGATGGTGGCACCCAAATTTGTGCTCCTCATGAAGGGCCTAGGATAGAAGCTGAGTAGCCACCACCAAAGGGGTGATCTCTGAGAGGTTTACATTTAAGCAGCTATAGAGGTCCATATTCAGATGGCTCAGTGATCAACAGTCAAAACAGTAAGTCAACCTTCCCTGAAAACCGATTGTCTCCTTCACCCCTTTTTATTACCATAAAATGTCCTTTGTCCCCCCCAAGTTGATTTATCCATTGTCAAATGCTGAAATAGGGTGCTTTTATGCAACAGATTAAGGGTAACGTTTGTTGTATAGAATTAATGGCCTTGAGAATAAAAATACTCAGGGTCTTTTCACTCTTGACTTTTAAATAGAGCTTGTATGTCCTTATTATTCCCCTTATCAACAGGAAGCAGATATACAGCAGACAGAACCTTGTGAAAGGCAGCAAGTTTTAAAATTTAATTTTTTCATGAGACTGATTATTTTGGGAAGGTTAATATCCAGCCTGGATTTTTCTAAAATGAGGTTTTTTGTTTTTCTGGTGATAAAATTAATCCATCTAAAGTAATATCTGATAAGTATAGGAAAGTATTATAAAAACAATCGTTGCCATTTAATGAGCACTTTGACTTTACCGAACTCCCTGCTAAGTGCTTGGGCTCTGTGATCTCATTCAATCCTCAGAGAGCCCTGTGGGGTAGGCACTAAATTACTCCCTATACTGACAAAGGTGCTCAGGCACCAAGACGGGGGAACTGGCCAGAGGGCCACAGTAGGATTTAAATCTGGCACGTCTAACCCCAGAGCCTGCCTTCTGAATGACTATAGATTCTTTGGTGTTTGTTTCTGGTTTGTCTTCTAAAAACATTATAAATGTGGAGGCAGAAAAATGTAGTGTTACATTTAACTATTCTTTATACCATGTCAAGAGAATGCAGTGGTTATGAGGAGCAGAAAGAAAAGGGGCCATCTGCTCCCCACTGCCTCTTGGATGCGGGCTCCACCAGACACTCCCATTTGTGACCCACGCAGAGGTAGCTATTATCCTGTCAGGCTGGTTTGGCCTCTCAGGAGGCTCCTTAAGGTCCCCGACTCCTTGAGACAGTTTCCCCCATGATTTTGTATGCACCTCATTCTTTATATTTCCCTTTCTGAATGGCATAGCTTGAGTAATTCCCCTTTTCTGCAGCTGAACCTTGACTGATAGGACATATATTTATTATTATATGAGTATGTAATTTTTATAATTGGAATCAGATACAGGTTTATAAACTTTTTCCAACTTAATTTTCTCATAAGCATTTAACACATTTTAAAGTCTTGTTGACTAGTTGTATAACATTCCTTCATGTAAATGTAGCGTCATTTATTTTCTATTCTTTTATTAATGAATATTTAGATTCTTTCTAGGTTTTTACTTTTATAAATGAGTACTTCATTGAGACAGTGTATTTGTTTTCTACTAATGCTATATCAGATTACTATAGACAGGGTGGCTTAAAACAACAAAAACTCACTATCTTGCAGTTTTGGAGGCCAGAAGTCTGAAATGAGTCTCACTGGGCTAAAATCAAGGAGTGGCAGGGCTGCATTTATTCTGGAGGCACTAGAAGGAGATCCATTTTCTTGCCTTTACCAGCTTCTTGAAGCTGCCCAAATTCTTTGGCTCATGGCCCCTTCCATCTTCAAAGCTGGCAATGGCTGGCTGAATCCCTCTCATACCACAGTACTCTGACACTTACTCTACTGTCTCCCACTTCCATTTAAGGACCCTAGTGGTTACACTGGATCTACCTGGATAATCCAGAATAATCTCTCCATCCATAATCATCTGATTAGCAACCTCAATCTCATCTGCAACTTGATTTCCTCCTGCCATGTCACATAACATATTCACAGGTTTGGGGATTAGGATGTGGGGGACTGTTTGTGGAGACCACTATTCTGCTTGCCACACATAGTGATTCTGCTTCTAGGAGTCCATCCTGCAGAAAGAATTAGATATGAGGACAAAGGAATTTTTTAAGGCATCTGACATGTAGCAACTTATATCCAATTTGCAAATTTAAAAACATCCCATTTAATTCTCATCACACCATTGCAACATGGAATATTATTGTTCCTCAATATCTCGTGACATAGAAGCTTATTAATAAGTACAATACCTGCATGTGATAGAAAATACAGAGCACAAAGGAGTACACAGTGGCAAGTGAGTCTCCTGCTTGCCTGTGTCCTCCAGTCTCCCGCAAAGTCTACCACTGATGCCAGTTTTGTATGTATCATTGTAGGAATATTCTGCACATATATAATCACATGGATGAGTGTGTCCCTCCTTGTTACACAATTGGTAGTATAGTAGACACACTCTTCTGATCTCTTGATAGATTTTTGAAATAGAATTGGTGTGGGTAAACAAATATACTATCTCTAATCTAGAAGCTCTTTATGTTCTAAAATAGCCACAATTAATAATAATTTATTTAATTAATTATTATTTTATTTTAGTGAATGATGGACCACATAGAAACCTTGAGTGCATTAGGATTCTACTTTTTTGTAGATGCAAAGTTTCAAGATGTAAAGGCATATTGAAACAAATTCAATCTCAAAAGAGACATAGGTGACTCTCACTAGATCTTCATATTTTGTTTATGCTGTGAAAATAGATGATGTGCTCTGTAATAAAATACCAGTAGCTGTTTCTAGCTGAGAAACTCATAGTGTTATAGATCAAAATGCAAAGTAAAGCAGATTTCACTGCTATGAGTTCATATTTTCATAAAGAATTGTACTGTCACCACATCTAATAACCACTTTCTGAAACTCTCCCCCACTGTGTTCTGGAAAAGAATAGTTATAATGTTGAAAAAAATATGTTATCAAAGAATTCAACTTTCTTAAATTCAAATAATAATCAGTTATATATAAAACAGAGAAAAAAATAATCATTCATAGTACTAGCAAAAATTGAATACATAAGAATAAACATTAAACACATATAAAATTAGCTATGAAATTTTATGAGACTATTAAAATGGGTGAATAAATGGACAGATAAAAATTTTTAAGTGAAATTTATTAATAATTTATAACTTTCCCCCTAGTCTCTATATTTAATACAGTATAATGAAAACTCCAGTAAATTTTTGAAGGAAATTATTTAAATGGCACTAAACTTTAGTAATTTAAGTGTGGTATTCTGGAGAAGAAGAGTACAAAATGAATTTAACTTTTGCCTTCCAATATTAAGGCATATTATAAAGTTAAAATAATTAAAATAGTATGATTCAGAGGGAGAACTGAAGATATCAGTGGAAGAGGCTATAAAGTCTAGAAATGGATTTTAATTTGTATGGGAACATAGTTGATGCAAAAGAAGGTCCTCAAACCTTTACAGAAAAGATATAATTATTCATAAATAAGTTGGGACCAATTTGCCTTCTGTTTGAAAAGAAAACAAATTATAATTCATACATTATAAATCCTTATGGATCATATTTATTTACAAAACATAAAACCATAAACATTGAAGAGGAAAGTTTGCTGGAATGTTTTTATAATATTGGGAAAAGAAAGAAAGCATAAAATGATGGAAGAAGTCACAAAGAAAAAGTTTGAATGCCTTGTGTGTCTAAAAACTAAAAATTTATGTACATTAAAATGACTGTATACAAATTTAACAAACTTCAAAAAAGTTTTTACAAAATATCTTTTATTTATGAATGACTTCCATATTTTTAAAAAATGGCAACGCAAAAAGAAAATTGGGAAAGGATGTATATGACAACTCTACAGAAGAAGAAATACAAAAGATGAGTAAATGATAAAATATGCTCATTTTCAATAAAAATTAAAGAAATATCTACTAAAACAATGAATTTTTAACCTGTTGAAATTACAAACTTTGTCAGTAACCAATTTTGGTGATGGTGTGAAGATACAAACAAAGTCATACATTGTTGATAGGAATATAAATTGATAGAATGTTTTTGGAGGGCAATTTCCAAATACCAATGCACATTTAAATTTACATACCCACTTGCAAATTTGCATGTGTGTTTTTATAGGTGAACTTGCCAAAAATGGAGTTGTTGGAACAAAGCTATTTATAAGTGATGTTTATTTTCACATGGTTTCTCATTTCAAAGCAGTTAGCGATTAGAATGATGGCACATACAATAACTGGAATTCTAGAAAAACATTTTTTAAAAGAGAGGCAGAATAGCTATTTTCATGTTCACAAACATATTATATGTTTATATGTCCATGATATTATTCTATAACCTACCTGAGCTCAGATACTGTCAGTGACTTTGATACAGACTGCACAAGTAGTTGAACCTCTGTGAGTCTCCATTTTCTCACCAGTAAAGGTAGGATATAAAAGGTATATCATAAGATATTGTTCGGAGTAAATGAGATCATGACCCTAAAGCAGTTAGTACAAGTCACCTTGATTGCTTCTGCTTTTGCTTAGACTGGTGTGGACAGAGTGGATCCAGCAGGCTGAGTGCAGTAAACATTGGGGGCCTTATTCCAGAAGTTTGTTTTTTTACCCTATTAATAAAGAGATTTCATAATACAGTGACATAAAGAATACAGAAGTTTGTTCTTCCTTCATGTAGTGGTCCAGAGTAGGTTGGTGGGTTTTCTCTGCTCCATGTGGTCATTCAGGAATCCAAGACTCTTTCTACCTCTGTCATGAGGTGTTGTCTTCATCTGGAGGTTGAAGTTGGGTCCCGGTGCATAGGAAGGGGAAACTGTGGAGGAGTATGTTTGCAATGTTTAGAGCTTCGGCTGGAAGTGGTACACTTCCTCTCACCTTTCATTCCTAACCCAGGCATCTGGTCACTCCTAGCTGCAAAGAGGCCTGGAAACAGAGGTGTCATTCCTGGTCTCCCAGCTGGGGATTTATTATTGTGGGGAAGGGAAAGAATCAGTGTTGGTGGACAGCTAGCCATCTCTACGACACCTGGTCTTGCCAACAGGGATAGAAATATTCTTAGTCCATTAGCTACTCCTGTCTCCACTTTAGGGAAGGTCTCAGCATTGGCCGTAGGGCCAGAAACCACTGAAGCTCTTTGGCTAAGCCTCATACTCCCTGTCAGGACTTGCATGGACTTGGCCAAATTTTGCTTCTCTAGTTCTTCTCTTTTCTAGGATTTGACAATATGCTCTGCCCCACCCCACACTTAAAAAAAAATTTATCAATTGAGCTATTACAATCAAATTTTACTGGCTGGGGAGCAAAGGTGAGTTGGTCTTTAAGGAGAGGCATGGATTTTAGTGTGAGTGGCTGGGGGTACTGTGGTCTTCAGGGATTGTGTGTGAGGACAAAGAGTGATATTTTCCTGGCCCAGGAAAGGTTGGTTATGGGTGGAGTGGCAAGGATCCTGCCAGAGCTGTGTATGAAGGGAAGGCCAGTCAGAGGGTATCATATAAATTTTAAAGTAGCCAGGTTTGGGACCTTTCCCAGTGCCAAACTGCTTTGCCTGGGAATTGAAGATGTTTCATTTTGTCCTTACAAAACCCTAGGGCATTGTAATGGGAAGAACAGAGGGAAGGAACTGGAAGGATTTGCCTTGCTTTGCGCTGCACTTGTTGCTCTCCTTTAGAAACCAGAGCCACATAAGTAGTTAGCTCTAAACCACCAGAGTATCTGCTCATGGGCAAGTGGGTACAGATAAGATCCCAAATTTAGCAGGAGTAGTTATTGGATGTAAATGGCATGTTGGAGCCCTGGAGGGTATTCAGAAAGTAACTCAGAACATCTCAGCACCCACTTTCCGCCTGGTGTCTTGGAACTTCCTCCACCCCTATGGAGGCCACTGGGTGCCGATTGTGCCTGAGATCCTCCTGGGCATGGAATGTTCTGTGGAGGTGTGAAGTTGCTGCTGGAGGGTAATATTGGTCCCTGGGCTTAGGAACTTCTCCTCTGGGTAATGAGTGCCTTCTTCCTGATGCACTATTTGCTTTTTAAGTTTCCTTAGAAACCATGAATATAATACTTAACTCACCCTTGGCTCCATTCTAACACACTTTTTGTGGAAATCACAGGACTGTTCTTTTCAGCTGTGGCCATTTGCTTCTCCCTGCCTTCCTTTGGTTTCTAAAGTGCAGCCATTCAAGAGGGCCCAGGTCCCTTTGGTTATGCCAAGATTTGCGTTTGTGCTCTTGGCACAACATGCTGTTAACCTCTGAACGCTGTGTTTCTGAAGGAAAAGCATGTGTGTCAGTGACACACCTTATGTAGGAAACTTTGTTAGCGGTGGTAGAAACAACATCAGCAGTGCACGGGCGCAGTACAGTGGTGGTGTGGGCACCCCGTGCCAAGCTGTGAGGGTGCATAAACTGTCCCTTCCCTGCCAGGGGAAGGAAGCCACAGCACCCGGCCTCCACGTCCTAGGCCCTCAGTGGACACTCCCTGCCTCTCCCCTACCCAAGCTGCCCAATGACCACTGCCCTCCCGCATTCCAGAGAAGGTCTGGTTGAGCTCTGGGTCCGGCCACCTGAAGGAGGACAATGCCTGACAAAGTGCCGAACCTCCTCTGGAGTCACTGGTGCTTCCGTGTGACCCAGCCCTGGGGAGACAAGACTTAGCCCCGTGAGTCCCAGAGGAGTTAGGTAAAACAAGCTTTGGTTGCAAAATGATTTGTGTTTTGATTATGGTTATAGCATAGAGGCCTCAATCATCACCAGGAGCCATTCATTACCTGTGGCTGGACACAGAATCACCATATTTCAGTAGTGCCTTTTTTTCTAAATGAAAACAGTTTTCTTTTTTCCTGATTACGTAACATGAATGCATTGTAAAGAATTCAGAAAATACAGAAAGGTGTAGAGAAGAGGGTAACCTCACCCACCCCCAGTAATCTCTGTTAACAGCTTGGGGGCAAACCTAGGCTCTTTCTGTGCATCATATACATTTATTCTTTTTTAAAAATGTGACTGTACTATTCATGATGTTTGATAAGCCATATGATCTATTGCTGCACAAAGCCAACCTAAAACTTAAGAGGTATAACCCAGCAACCATTTTATTATAGCTTATGAATTCTCTGGGTGAGGAGTTTGGACGGCACACAGCAAGGATGGCTTACCTCTGTTCCACAGAGTCTGAGGCCTTGGCTGGGAAAACTCAAGTAGCTGGAGATAAATGGAATGCGTGGGGTCTGGAAACATCTGAAGGCTTTTTCTTTACTCAAAGAGCTAGCGCGTGGGTTCGGTTCATTGGCATTCTGAGCTGAGTTGGGATTGTTGACTGGAGTACCTGCATGTGGCCTTTCCATGTGGCTTGGGCTTCCTCACAGTTTGGTGGCCTCAGGGTAGTTGGACTTCTTATATGGTGGCTCAAGGCTCTAAGAGCAAACAAGGTAGAAGTTGTGTGGTCTTCTATGATCTAGCCTTGGAAGTCATATAAGGTCATTTCTGACATACTCTATTGGTCAAAGCAGTCACAAGCCCACCAAGATGCAAGAGGAGGGGACAAAGGCCCCATTCTCTATGGAGGAGTGCCAGAGAACTTGCAGCTGTGTTTTAACACTCTGACAACCTTTTATTATTTTTTACATCACACAGACTGTGTACTGGTTTGAATTATGTCCCCCCAAAAGGTATGTTCAAGCCCTAGCCCTAAATACTTGGGAAGGTGGCCTTATTTGAAAATAGGGTCTTTGTAGATGTAATTGAGTAAAGATGAGGCATACTGCGTTAGGGTGGGTCCAAATCTAATGACTGGTGTCCTTATAGGAAGGGGAAAATTTGGACACAGGCACAAAGGAATACAGGGAGAACGCCATGTGAAGACCGAGGCATATGTAAGTGCAGGAATAGCAAGGGTTGCCAGCAACCAACAGAAGCTAGGAAGAGCCAAGGAAGGACCCTCCTCTGGAGCCTTCAAAGAGAACATGGCTCTGCTGACACCTTGGTTTTGGACTTCTGGCCTGCATAACTATAAGAGAATAAATGTCTGTTGTTTTGAGCCACCAAAGTTGGTGACCAGTATGTTACAGCAGTCGGAGGAGGCAGTGCCCATATCTGTATAGATCTGCATCATCATTTTATAGTTGGACATTAACCACTAAATGCTTATTAGTCATTTAATCAGTCTTAAAGAAGTCTAAGAAATTTAGCCCAATAATTAGCATGAAATTATATGTATCCCTCCACAGGGCCTAGCACAGTGAGCATAAAGTTAGCATTCTATAAACATTGGTTGTTAACTTGTTATCCCCAGCAAGAGTATCAGGGGATACGGTCTGATCACCTACACGCATTATATTAAAAGAATCCAAATATTGAGAATATGAAGTACTTTAAAAATATCCTGTCACCTCTGGAAACCTGCTTGGTTAGGTGCCGTGAATAACAAGTAAGAGCTTCACCCTAACAGAGCTCTCCTATGGAACATCAAATAGTTTAAAGTGAAAGTGATTATCATACAAAAAGGTTAAAACCATTGTTGTTTATAGATACTTACAGTTCCCCAGACAAAAAAGGAGTTTAAAACATCTAGGCCCCTTTGCCAAGTATTAAGAAATGATTCAGAAATGGAATCCTGGCAGATGACCACGGAAACATACCCCATGCTTTACAAACCTTTTCTGCTGTTGCTGTATGACTTTTGGGTTGGATGAGGCCTCTGCATTTGCTTTCTCAAGTTCCATTCTCTGTTTGTTTCTTGGCCCCGTTTGTGACTTGCCCTACGCAGAAGGGTGGGTGTGTGCCCGGCCAGAGCAGCAGACCAAGAGGGTAGCTCTCTAAGTTATGAGGCTCTAGCCCCCTGGGCTTGTCATTTCTTCTATAGACCATGAATCTTCTCAAAAAAACTTAAGCCTGTTTTAATTGTAAAACACTTGGCAGTGCCTTTGCCCTTTTCCAGGGGCTCTTTGGCTCCTCTGAACACATGGTCTGGACAACCTCTTGGAGCCTAGCAAAAGCTGTTCTGCATCCTTCGTTTTGATTTCAACACAGAAATCTCCCCCAAAATGTGCTGCCCAAGTAGGTGCTCACTGAGGACAACGGATCAGTGGGTTGAAAACTTTGTGTTTTCTGAATGTTTGGGAGGTGGGGTCCTCTGCAGATGCCCTCACAGAGACATCCCCTTTGGGGGAATGGACATGTATCCACTACCTTTTTGGGGTTGAGCTACACTGGAGCCTCCATGCTGGAGGCAAAGAGAGAGATGCTCAAGGAGCTCAGTTACTGGAGTCTTCCTAGTGCTGCTACTGAACATCTGGCGGGCGAGCCGTCCCGTGTTGCCAGCCCCCACCCAGCCTTCAGGTCTGCCATCTGAGGCCCTAGACAAGGTGCAACAGAGACGGGCCGCCTCTCCATGCCCTGTGTATATTGCTGACTGTAGAATCCAGGAGCATAGAAAGTAGTTCTTCTAAGTTCTGGGGTGATGTGTTATACAATCACAGTGACTGGAAAGTCAAGGGGCCTGAGGCAACTATGGTGGCAGGTGTCCATGGGGCTTGGCTCCTTGAGATGCCATGGTTTGGAGCCCCCTCAGGAGAGTGACCAGTGGGACTGAGGCCCCTGGAGAGTCTTATGACATCTGAATCCCAGTCTGAACTGACAGTTGGTTTGATGACGGTGGATCTCAGCCCACTGGGATCAACAGCGTCTGCCCTAATGGTACTGGTGGGGACCAAGGACACCATGGTCTGCTCTGCGTCTTCACGGTGATGATGCTTGACCTCTTCAGGGCTGTTCTCCTTTCCTGATCCTCCCACCCCATCCAGTTCATTAGAACAGTGTGACTTCAAACTGGGGCTGGATGATGCAAGGATCATTCCCCTTCCCTCTAATGGGCCCACAGCGGCTCTGGGAGCCTCGTGTTTAGTTGGTGTGGAGCAAGTACTAGCTGTGTTGTTCTAAATGAGGGTTGGATCTGCACTTCTTCGAACCTCAGTCCTCTAACTCCATCAATTCCCAGCCATGACACCTCATCAAGTCATTTATCCTCTCTGAAAGCATTTCTTAGCTATAAAATGGGAGATGAGAAAATGTCCCAAGATTAATATGAGAATGTTTCATGACTGCATATCGAAATATCTGCCCCTCCCCCACAGCTGCTCCAGCAGCTGGCAGGAGAAAATAGGGAGATGAACCCTGGGAAGTGCAAACTGAAGCCAGCTCAGGGGAGACAGAGCGCTCTTGTAGGTCTAGGACTTTAGTTAGGGCTCGTTTTTATTAAGGAGAAAAGTGGAGCCCAGAGAGATTAAGCAACTTGCCTGCAGTCACACAGCCAGTTCATGGCAGAGTTGGGGTTAGCATCTAAGTCTCTTTGGTTCTTTCAACTGCATCAAGTTGGACCAAGTACGTCAGGAGAAGAGATGCAAGCACATGTAGAGACGGGTGGGATCCAGTAAGAGCTGAGAGCCTGGCCTTCCTGAAGGCATGGGAAAGAGAGAAACAGTGGCTGAAGCTCTGGAAAGGCCCAGAGGAAGCCGGGAGGAGTGCCCACGGCTGTTTGTTCCCATCCAGCTCTGGGCTGTGAGCGCACGAATGGAGGAAGCGGCTACAGCTCCACGTGTGGTTGCTGGGACTCGCACAAACTTCGAGAGCCCCCGGTGTGCAAAAGTCAACTAGGTCAGACTCCAGCCTGACACAAAATAGAATGAGACAGACAGATTTGCAAGTTAGGTTGCTCATTATTACACAAAAGTGTCCTGTTTGCTCCTAGGCTGGCTGGGCCCCATCTCCTTCCCATCCGTAATCATAGCTCTTCAGGAGGGGCTTGGTCGGGAGCTGTGGAAGATTCTGGGCAAATGAATGCACTATTCCTGGGTGCCAGTGGGCTCCACAACTTGCAACTCTTCAACCTAAGACCATTAATCAAACCTGGAGACTTAATTTATTGTTGAAACAAATATGTCAATTGTGGTGTAGTATATCACAAACAACTCTACTTCCAAAATGCCAGAGGAGTTACCAACAGAGAAGAAGAGAAGTAAGCCTTTCTTTAAACAAAGACATTCTTCCTTTGTATAACCAGACACAGGAGATAGGATCTGATGTGCATTCACTGGCTTCTGTGCTGGAGATGTCAATCATTTCCTCCCTGCCCTAAGACCCCACAGCAGAAACTCCAGGACCTCAGCCACCCAGCCTCCAAATGCAGCAGCTGGTCAGACCTTGCAGGGCCCATCCGGTTTTCCAGCTGTGTACTTGGACATCAGAAGCCACAGTCTGTTCACTGAAGCCCATGAAGACCTAGGAGATGAAGCTGCTGTTGTGGGGAGCCAGTTTTGACCTGATCTCCAAAGAGCCCAGAATAAATCAGAGGTACTGCAGCATCCAGAGGCTCCCATGCTCCAGCGGGGGACAGTGATGGGAAGAATAGATGACCTGGTTCCAGAGGTCCTCCTGTTGTCTGCATGGGGTTTGCTGTATTTTTTGCACTGGTCCTGCAAGATATCCCTAGACCCTTAGAATAAAGTCTTTCCTTTTATGAATTTGAGAGGTTTCTATCTCTTGCAATTGAACACTTTTCTTTAGTAAGATACCTACTGTGTGCAATGTCATGTGATGTAGAGAGAGACAAGAATGATTAGTATAAGGTCGCCACCCTTTTGAAATATCCTCCCATGTCATTTGTTTCTTCATAGGTGTATGTATGTGTATGCTTGTCTAATGTCCTGTTTCACTTACCATACCATTTAAGCAGTTAATTATTTACTAATTATTCAAAGTTTGTTAATTTTTCCTTTCTAATTAGACTGAAAATGCCCTGACATCAAAAAACCATGTCTTATTTTCTGCATCCCCAGCAGTGCCTGGGACAGTAAAAGACATACTTCAGCCAATAATAGTATTAAATTTTTTGTTTAAATACCAAAGAAAGTGGTAACAGAATCAGGAGCCAATACAGTTATTTACTTTAATAAATGTAAACTTCATTTATTCCCTCCTTCATCTATCCATTTATTCAGTCACTGGCTCACTTCATCAATCTGGTTTAAGTGGCTTGGACTTAGAGAGATGGGAAATGCTAAAATAATTCTTGCAGCCACCCAAGAGTAAGGTGATATAAGGGTCTGGTAAGTAGAAAAGCAGAGGAAGAGGCTTTTAGAAATAAATTAAAGGTATTTTTAGGGATAAAATCAATGGCACTTAGAGACTAGAAGGACTAGCAATTGCAAAGAAATTAATCAAATCTGGGAAGAATCTTAGTGTATTCCCCAGAGGACTTGGAAAGCAAGGTCCTGGAGAGGGTGTGGCTGGCCTAAGGAATATTGTCAAGTCCATTTTCTTCCTTCTCAAGGAATTTTTTTTCCTTGAAAAACAAACATTTAGTTTCTAAATATGGGTGTTGACCAAAAGAAATATATTTTCCTTAGGAACAAAGTATGTTTTTGCATTACCAGATGGACCCAATAGCCATCTGTCAGTAAAGTATTTGTTTGTCCACATGTGGACATATTTAATCATTTAATAAGTTCATTCAGTCTGGCTCAGGTTACACTGGTTGGGACACACACACCCATAGCCCCCATACACAGTTCAAGGTAGGCATTTGTCTGATGGGGATTATGAAACTGGTCAATAAAATAAAAAGCATGTTCAGAACAGCTTTGAAAAGTCCAGCCTTAGCAAATACTAGCCTCTGTCATTTTCCCTTCTTAAGCTTGGATTTATGGCTGTATTTTATACATGCTTTAGAAGGATTGCCACGTTTAACAGGTCTTGAAAGGTTTGTTTTGATGGTACTTAAAAAAAAAAGTCTGGAATTATGGATTAAGAAAGAGATGGGCTAATTGGCTTTTTAGTGGGACTGTACTCTGCTCATACTCTCTCATTTTTTGTTAGATGATTACTTTTACAATTGTGATTCATGCTCATAATTTTAAAGCTCCTAAGAGCCAAGCAGCTCTAGCCCTTAATTATTTTATTCATTTTTGATAGCTAGGTAAAACACACCTTTTATTTGGCTAAAGACTGGGAATAGATTTTTTAAAGTGTACTGAGATTTCAAGCTATTTTATGTATTATTTCCAAGTGTCCTTGCAAGTGTAGATTTGTCTACAGATTACAAGTGCAGAAAGAAAAAGAAGACCACACTCCTGATCTTACACAGATCCTAAGTGCCAGTCTGTCTAAGGCAATGGTCGAGAAGAATGAGGCACAGTCCTTGACCACAAGGAACGTATAATGGAGGCATTCTACCAGAGTAGGCGTGTGATATGTCATGTGGGGAAAGTCACACAGAAGGAGAAAGCTTAGCACTTTTGACCTTTGCTTTGGGGGAAACACCTTAAAAGTGAGCACTGACTGTCCTAACTGGTGTGAAGCTGGAGCAAGGGGTTCGCTAGCAAAGAGCCATACAAGGGGCTTAATGGAGGAGGTGGTACTCAGAAAGCATGGTGAGGAACCACTGGAGCTAGAAGAGCAGAGGGCAGGGGTGGAGGGCTATCAAAAACGCTGACCCCAGCACCAGGGGAGCAGGAGGTCATTTAAAGAGCACTGTGGGGGACGTGATGGGGGGCGGCCTGTTCATCCTGATTGTCATGTGCCTTTGCATTCCAAGAGGCCACCCCACTTCCCATCTACATCCTCTCTCTGTCAAGGGGTGACATGAACAAACCCTGAATAAATAGAGTTGCATGTCAGATATCATTTGGGAAGACTAATCTGGCTCCACTGTGTGAGAAAGAGCAGAATGAGGAAGACACTGGAGGTAGAGGGAGGGGGGCAGAAGCCAGTTATGAGCAACTGTCTAGGAAAGATGTCAGTGTTTTAGGAATTCAGCTGGGATTGCTGTGTCACTCTGGGGTTATAGATTCCAGAACACAATGCTGAAAGGGAGTTTTAAAGAATATGACCATGCCCAGGTTCACTTGGGAGTGAATGAGGACAAATGCCTCACCCAGCTTCTTAGTGCTCTGTGGGTTTATCTGCCCTGCTCTCAGGGTTCCCTTCTCCTTCCCTGCACCAGGGGCTGGGTTCACACCCGGGAGCCTCCTGCTTGCCATCAGTTAACCCTCAACAAAAAAAGATGCCAAATCTGGAAAAGGCTAGCAAGACTTGCTGGCAGCCAACCATCTGGGGGAGCTCTCTTGTCCAAATGGAGACTCCCCACAAACCGTCTTCCCCTTCAAAGCCCTCCATGTGGGTGGTGGTGGTTTTCTTTAACCCAATCTCTGTTCAGTTACTGTTGCAATGTAGCAAAACATCCCATTGTTGATGCCAGTTCAGATCTAAAGATGGGAGGCAGGCCGTATTAGGAGACAAACCCAGTGACAAGGCCGCACTCGCTGGCCCTCCCCCAGCTGACACGTAGCAGACTGAGTTCAGGGCCATGGCCACGGCGGCGGCACATCCAACCCTTTATGGAGCATCATTCAGGGATCTCAGAGGCACAAAAGCCAACACGTCCGGGTTGCATCTGAGAATTTGTTTCTACCACTGGCACAGGCCTAGGAAAGGGCCTCCCTAGAGATGGGAGGTAGAGATTTTTGGAGTAAAACTCAGTTCATAGGTAAAACTCTACTTTCCTTTAAAAGCTCTGATCATCTTGTTAAAAAACTGGGAAAGAGAATAGTCCCCTGGAAGTAGCATCTTGATCCTATATCCCTTATTATATTTCTAAAATATCTCTTAGGTAGCAGCAGATGCCTGCATCCTAAACTGAAATTATCTGTGAGTTTGTGAGTGGGCCAAAACTGTCACTCTTAGGAAATCACAAGATATCCTGTGGGCATTGGCTAGAAAAGCTCATGACACAAAGTTAGATACTTTCAATGGTAACATGTTTTTAAATATGTGCATTTATATCATTTTGTTCTAAATGAAGAATCTATCTGGAATCTGAAAAAAAAAATCAAAATACATAACTTACTGTCACTGGCTTTAAAAGAAATAAACTAATCATGGTATTTGCTTGTTGGGGAGAGGGCTCTTGAGGGTGTCTTAAGTCTCTCTCCCATCTGAATTCTACCTATCCTTGAGAGTCTGGTTCAGGTCCCTTCTTTATAAAGCCTCCCGAGTCAGAATGGCCCATGTTTACTTTTCTTCTCTGAACTTCTGTAAAAATGATAGTCAGTAATATACAATTTAGTCCTTCATTGTAAACTGCCTTGTATCACAGACCATTCTATGTGCTATGCCTGTTTTCCCAGCCAGGTGGCAAGGTATTTTAAAAAGGATAAAACCTGTTAAGCTTCTTGTCATCTCCTAAAAGCCAAGCATACTCCTGAGAACATTGTATTTGATCGGCACTTACTGAATGAAAACATTGTGCATCTAAACAGAGCTCATGTCAAGGGCCAGATCTGGCTTTGGGACTTCCCTGTACTGCAGAAGGAGCTCAGGTCTAGAGATGAACACATGGAGAAGGTGTGTCATGATGATGTCAACCACTCATTTTTGACAACCATGAGTGGCAGTGGGACATACTGGTTAAGAACAATCAGAAAACCTGAGCTCAGATCTAATTTTTCCCACTTATTGACTGTGTGGCATTGGACAAGTTATTTTACTAAACTGAGTTTCCTTATGTATGTAATGGGAATAAAAATAGTACCACCTCCTAGCATTTTTTTGAGGAATAAAATGTTATGCAGAACCGTATGTCCCCATTTCACCCACTGGGTATGTATATTTGTGAGTACTGTCATTCTACCCACGTTGACGGAATATGCTGCTTGAAGACCTCCGTGTCTAGATTAGGGAAGTTCATAATTCTATTCCTTCTCTGTGGACCCACCTCCAATGTCCAGCCTGGAGTCCCAGAGTGCCTACTCAGTCTCAGGGGTCAGTCCTGGATCGTCTCACCTTGCTGGTGCTCTGGGCTCCCAAAAGATGTCAGCTGTAGGCGTGCTGCTGCCCAAGCCCTGTGCTGCTTAACTGTAGCCTGGCTGACCCAGAGCACGGTCCCTTCACAGCCATGGTCAGACCTGCCCTGGTTTCCTCCGCAGGAGAGAGGCTGTGTTTGAGTTCCTGCTGTTACAGATTTTAGTAAGACTTCCCCTAACTGCTGCGGTTTACTCTGGGTCAAGGGGAATAAGAAATCCAAATATAACCCCTAGTGGGCTTATGGAGTTAAGAGGGGAGGATACCTCACCTAACAATTTCATCTGGTTCAAAGTAAAAAAGCTGTGATTTCAGTTTCAATCAGGTCTTTGTGTAGCTGGAGCAAAACCATTGGGGTTCATATCCTGTTGTTTGAAAATATTAATAATGGGTCAGCTTTCTAGGCACTGAGGGCCTTTGGGGCATGGTTCAGGACACAGAAATATGAACAACAAAAAGATGTCCTATCATGCTGAGTTGTGGGTAGGGAAATCAATATAGATTATATGTCATTCAAGAAAAATGTTTTTCCTCTTTAGAACTGGGAGGTTTATGTGTGTGTTCCAATAGTTAACCACCAGAAGAATGAGGGGGCAAGCTTTGCCTTTCATGGGTGGGTGGTCTTAGAGGGTGACCAGACCTGGAGTAAAGGCCTGTCCTGGCTGTCCTGTGGAAATGCCTCAGTGGTATTTGAGATAGCATTTCCTGAGCCAGAGAGGCCAGGCTGGAAGACCAGCACATTGCTTTGACTGTGTACCTGAAGCCTTTGCCACTTATTTCATGGATAAAATGTAGAAACAAAGTAAAAAGATAATACAGTGATCTGTCTGTCCTGACAAACTTCCTACTTTTTGCCTGGAAAGTGGAGAATCGGCCTCCTGTCAGCAGGAGGACTCAAATCTTGTGCATCCTTTTGAGCTTGGTGGGGGAGATGATAAGGTGGGAGCCGCCACAGAGGTCTCATCCCACCCTCTTGGTTTTCTGTCACGGCGGCCTCTGTGATCTTGAATAAAGGGATGTGGGATGTGCTCTGAGTTAAATGACCACTGTGAATGATTTACTGGATCTGGCTTGTATGGGGTTGTAGGAGAGAGTCCCTAGAGTGAGTGGTAAGATAATGACATTAATGGCAGCATAAACAAAGGTCCCACACCTAGGATGAGCCCTCTAACAGAGTAACTGGTGTATTAGATGCTCCTTTCCCACCGGCACTGTTACACATAGTGGTATGTTCCCCAAATCCATGGAAGTCCAACCCATGTAGACAGAGGATGGTTTTCGTATAGAGAAACATTTCCAAGGGTTCTTCTCCAAGAGAAAAAGAGGAGATGGCCCTCATGGCAGAAAGCAGAATTAGGAACTGGGGTGTGAATTATGTACATTCTCTTTTCCTTTCCCTTGGACTCTGAAAATGGCTACCTTTAGTGCCAGGTTGTTTTTCTCCTTCATTATAATGCCCTTTGGCCACCCCAAATCTTGCCTAGCAACTGTTTACATCCGTAGTCTGGTGAGATGATGCTATGGGGAAGTAAGGGATAGAGCTGGTCATGGGGTAGAGCTTGCCCCATGTTACCCCTCTGTGAAGCCAGCAGAAAAACCAGGGGAGGCCAAGGTGGGAAGAAGCAGATGATGCAGAGAAGTTATGGTGTGACTCATGAACACACATATATGTATGTGTTGCAAAGATAGCAGAGGAAAGGACCTGTGCTGGGGAAGAAGGCAGTACCTGTTGAGGTTAAGGGCAGTCTATTTCCATTCCCTCCACACAGCCTCTCTGCTAGGAGGAAGCCCACTATGCCCAACTCCAGCTGGAAGAATTAAGCCTCACACATGCCTTTGAATATACAAATTTTGGTGGAACAGTTAACTCACTAATTTGGTCAGTATCTAAGCTCACAATGAATCATTTCCGTCTGAGAACCCATCGCCTTATCCTGTCATCAGGTCTTGGTCTGGGCTCCCCTAGCCCATTCAATATCTTTTCATAATGTCAAGCATCAAGAAAAGAAGGGAATTAATAATTCTTATATTAAAATGACATGTAAACAAGTGGTTAGGGAAGCACATCAATAGTATATGAATAACAGGTCCTGGTCAAGCCAAAGGTACAATTGGTTACTGTCTTCCCCTAGAACAGAGAGTAGTAGCTCTCCGCAGAAGAGAAGGCTGGGCTCCACAGGTGAATTTTTACCTTAGAGACTGCAGTCTGTCAATAACGTCTAAAGACCAAAAACAAAGCTAAAACAGTGAAACTCTTGCTGTCCTATTGCCATATGGCACCTATATACACACACCGTGTGTCCTCGTGGTAGATGCTGCTTGTGTTCCCGGCCCCTTCTGTGCCGCCTATTGCTCCCAGAGCCTGCTGCTCTCCTTCAGGTCACTTGGCCTAAATATCACTGTGGATAATAACACCACTGTTTACTGAGAGTGGAGGCACACAGCTCCATGCTTTCTGTTCACTGGTCTGAGCCAGAGGTTGCATGTTACCCCCTATAGCCACTGTCTGGTTCTTCTGCACAACGGTACAACCCCCAACCTCTACTGGACACATGGCCACCTAGGCAACAGTTTGAATTTCCCTGCCTCCCTTGTGGTTAGGTGTGACCATGTGACTTCATTCTGGCCAGTGGATCGTGAACAACTGTGATGACTCCATCTATCAGGCTGTACCCATAAAAGGAAGAAGCATGCCCCTCTTGCCCTCTCTATGGTAGAAGTCCCTCTTGGACCATGTGGAAGAAGGCAAACTGCTAGAGAGGCAAAGCAGCAGAATCCGGGGAACCTGGGTTTCCGACACCAGTACCCCATGTCAAAGGCCAAAGGAAATACCTACAAATTGTATTTATTCAGTAGCTACATCCAAACAATTTTATATGCACTTATGTCCTAACAACTTAGAAATCATTTGAAAAACAAATACAAGTAATTTGAAAGAAAAAAAATGCTCATTTTTTTCTTAAATAACCACATGACTTACCAGTGTGACGTGTGCATCTTCTGGGCATCAGATTGGATACCACTGTCATGATTTACTTGCATTTTATCAGAGAAACCAATTACCACAATCTGGGTGGCTTAAGAGATTTATTCTCTTATAGTTCTGGAGGCCAAAAGTTGGAGGTAAGGTAAAAGTAGGGTTTCACAACCTCCAGAAGCTCTAGGGGAGATTCTGTTCCTTGCCTCTTCCGGCTTTTGAGGGTTTCCTGGGCTTGTGGCTGTATCACTCCAATCTCTGCCTCCAGGGCCACATTTCCTCCTCCTCTTCTCTGTACTAGTCTCTCCTCTGTGTGTCCTTTACAATGACACTTGCCATTGGACTTGGGGCCCACACTGATAATCCAGGATAATCTCTTCACTTGAGATCCCTAATTTAATTACAATGCAAAGGCCTTTATTCCAAATGAGGTTTCATGCCCAGGCTCCAGGGATTAAGAGGATGTGGACATACCATTTGCAGGGTGCAAACGCCACACTTTACACATGTATTGCTGTGCTGTTGCTGCTGGGAGAGCGCTATGCCCTGTGTGAACCCTCATGGGAGGGAGAGGGCTTAAGAAAAGCTGCACACAGAAAGAGAGAAAGAGGGAGGGAGGGAGGAAGGGAGGAAGAAAGAAAAAGAAAGGCTGCACATGGATTCCTTCTTGCTATGGCATGTAATAAAGTCTTAACCTAAGTAGCTTGGTTTAGCATACAACTGCATGCTGAGTTGTGTAGTTCCTCCTAGCTTATCTCTGGATATGGGGGTAGTCTTGCCCCCACCTTTAAAATGGGAGAATTTTGTTGCATGTAAATTATATTTCAAGAAAAAAATAAAAGTGAGAGGGGTAAGGAGACCATGTTCTAACTCCTCATAATAATTTCTGTTTAACAAAATTGTGACTAAACTCTCAGCACCTTGTCCGTTTCTTCTGAACTGTAGTACTCCTAATCTCCGCGCCACTGCCAACACCCCCAACTACTGTGCAACCACAGAACACATTTGAACATTGTATTTTTTGCTTGGAATTACATATATTTAGCCTTTATTGCTTTAGGATACATTTGCCCAGGACTTAAAGGGATGTCCTAGTGCTCTGCTCTGCCATCTTTGATACAGGACTGTTGGGGAGAAATCCTCAAAGTGGCCCACAGACCCCCAGGGAGATCGCCAGAGTTCTTGGGCTTCCTTTGAAGGAAGGGAAAGGGCACAGTTGGGTAGTCAGGGGTTCCTCCAAGAATTACAGCTTCTCAACTTCTGAAGATAGGTGGGTCTGTTCTTAACTTGGCACATTAACTGACTTTGGGGCTTAAACGCCCTTAATAAAACCCCTAGTGGAAATTTAGTGACATAGACTGAGCTGTTGGCCAACTTTATGCCAGTGAAGTATTTATTCTGTCTCATACTTGTTGGCAGCAGGTGGTACTAAAGTCATGGAAAGTTTAAAAACAAATGTAATGAGCAGTCTGGAGCAAGAGCAAGGCAAACCGGCCTGTGGAGCAGGCAGTAAGGGACGGTCAGGCTGGCCACTGGCCCGAGGGGCTGGCACTAGGCTCTTGGGCTAGGGTTGGTGGTGGGCCGGGGGAGAACCTCTCCCTGGGTGGGCACTCACCCAGCAGAGGTCACCCTCAGTGGCAGAGAGAGGGCCTCTTTTGGCAGCATGCATTCTACCCGGTTTGCTCAGGAGCCAGGAACTGTGAGAAGTGACCACAGTCTCTGGATGTGGGGAGAGACAAGACGCAAGCAAACAGCCTCCAGAAAGCTTAAGGGGAAGCTGGGACTGGGCATGGATGCAGAAGAAATCAGTTACTCAAGGTCATTTTCCATTTTTTTAAGGTAGCTGAATGTTTTCAATGTTGATTTTGATTTCAGAAAGCCAGATAGAGCCTCTGAGTTCCCTTGACGTGTTTTTGTTCCTCTCCAGCTATCCACCTGTCCAGCTGGGACCCATGTCAGAGAAATGACGTCGAGAAGATGAAATTCCTAGTGTGGTGCTTCTGCAGGTGAAGACCTTCTTCCCTTTCTCCTCCCCAGCTGTCTTCTTGGTGACCCAACTGGCCTGTGGTCAGAGTAGATGACAACCACCCGCTGGAAAGGTCTCTGGCCTCCAGAGTCCCTTCCCTCCTGGTAATGCCAGCAGCCCTGCTATAGAAGAAGGCCATTCCAGAATTTTGGTCTTCTTGTTAATTGCAAACACCTGCAAAAAGCAGGAAGTATAAGACTTTATTTACGATGTGGTCCTACTTTAACAAGGAATTGTCTTAAACTGATTAAAAAGTGAAGAAGTGAAGTTCATGTTCACTGGTAGCTCTGGGCCTGTGGCAGTGTGAGCCAGCTGCAGGAGAGTGCTCCAGCTTGAGGGTCAGATGACCTATGCTCTGAGACCTTCCAGGGCCACCAAGCGGCCTGTTCTGTGACTTTAGCAAGTCACAATCTACTTCCTATATCTCAGTTTCCTTATCTGTCAATGGGATAGATATCATCTACTCTCTTTTCTGTACAGATTTTTGTGGGACTGCAACCATCACAGTTTGGAGGATGTGATAGGGATTGCTGCATCTGTCTCCCCTCCTTCCTACCGTGGCCGCCTGGGCAGGTGTACGCATGTATGAGTGAGTAGCTGGGACTGGTGACCAGAGTCTTAAATTAGATTCAGATGAGTAGATCAAAATGGATGAACATGAAAACTTCATGTTATCCATCTGTTATCTATCTACTTATCTATCTGTGCATTCATTCGACACATAAATTGGGCACCCAGGATGTGCCAGGCACTCTGAGGCCCTTTGCATCTTTCCTCTGGGCCTCCAGGTTTGTTAGATTCCAGCGGTGAGATAGCATGAGGCCAAGCTTTTTTTTTTTACCCCTTTGAGACATCCTGGGAGGCATTTCTATCCTAATCACTAGGTCAGAATCTACATGTGGCCCTGGGGCAGGGAGCAGCCTGGCCTGCTAGGAGAGGTCTGACCACCTCTTTAGTTCTCTTCACCTTAGCTCATCTTTGCTCCAGGGCAGTTAGTAACTGGCAGCAGCAACACACAGGGGAGGGTGGAAGGAAGGAGAGAAGACAGGTGAGTCTCACCTGGGGTTGGCCTCTCTTGGATTCCAAGCTCTGCCTTCTGCTCCTCTTGACCCTGCCCTCACTCTGCCTGCTTCCTCCTGACTGATCTGTCATCGGAAATGCTGTCAACCTTCCTCTTCCCTCTTTTCTCATCTGTCTTCTCCGGTACAAGATGTAAGAATGTTTGGGGAAAAAATTGCAAAGTATTTTTTAAAGAAATTAGAGCACAGTGGAAACTAAGGATTTGGAGACAGATTTGGGGTGTGGTTTTAGGGCATGTCTGGAGTTTTACACAACTGCTTATTCTCCCTGTTGCATTGTTTGCCAATTTTCTGAAACCAGAATTTGCTTTTGGTAGACAGTAACCTCGCACACCCTCCTCTTCACACCAAAGAGTGAGCAAAGCGCCTCCAGGGATCAGGCCCTACTCCCATGGCCATCACTGGGGCAGGGCCTTGACAGTGAAGAACCTTAGGATGTTTTTAAACGTGTGGAGATGCAGAACTGGAGGGGTGATTGGGGTCCACAATTAGGTTGAAGGCCTGAGACTGCCTGTGTGGGAATCACGCAGGCAGCAGACTATGGAGGCAGGACCCGGGTAAAGACCGGTGGCTCCAATATAGATGGTGGGGTGGGGGGCAGAGGAGGGGATGCCCACAGGTTTGGTGGGGGCACTGGGAATGTGGTCATAGTCTGGCAGGCTTCTGGAGCCTGCTAATGTTGAGATTCTGGGAGGTTTTTCTTTCTCCTTTGCCTCAAACACTGTTGGCCGAAATAAAGAGTAAATAATAGTAAAGAAGGCCAGCAAGATTCGGGGAGAAAGTCCATGGGAATTGTTCCAGGTGTCAGCTGGGCATTTTTACTTGTGTTTTGCTATCCTCATTCAGTACCCCATTGTTACACATAAATGTAATATGTTGTTTGTGCAATTTATTATATATAATATAGTGGTAAAATATATCATTTGCCTGTATATGTTATGTATAATCAGAATTACAAGTCTCAAAGCTATTCAAAAATCATTTAAAATTTTAATTCAGAGAATGTTACTTGAAATTTTAAGAAGGTTCAGGATACCAGAAGTTGTTTTTTATCTGAACCCAAAACTCAAATCTTAGGGGGTTTTTTGTAGTCAAAAGTAGCCAACATGCCTCAATTCCCAGAGACAGATGATGCAATTTAAGAGATTTTTCAGCTGTGCTTCCTTCAGTCCTGGCTCTGGCAAATGCTAAAACCCAGAAACCAAAGGGAAAAGGATAAGAAAAAAGAGACGCAGAGATGCCTAGGAGGTAACTGGCATGGGGCCCTCACTGGGCATTTTTCTTGGCTCACTGGGAAACCAGAGAAAAGTCCTCCATTTTTACCCATTTATACTTATCAGGTTGACTCTACAGAGCTCAGATGAGAAAACAAACTACAAGCAAGGAATGGGGACTTACCTCAGTCCAATGAGGATTTAACTGAGTGCCTTCAATGTGCTAAGAGCTGGGGTTACCCAGGCGAATGAGACCTAGCTTGGCCCTGAGGGAGCTGGTGATCTATTTAAGGAGAATAGAGTGTAAAGGGGAAAGAACACGAACAATTACTGAGGACCTACTTCATTCATTCATTTAACAGGAACTTTTAGTGCCATTATATGCCAGATATTATTCTCGGTGCTGGGGGTGCACGGGTGGAAAACACAGACGTGGTGCCTGATCTTGTGATATTAAAATTCCAGTGGAGCAGACAAACACATTTTTAAAATGCCATGCTGACAGTATGGTGGTTTCTCGAAAAGTTAAGCACAGAATTACCATGTGATCCAGCAATTGTACGTCTAAGTATATACCCCCAAAGAACTGAAAGCAGAGATTCAGACATATTTGTGCACCCATGTTCAAGTAGTAGCATTATTTACATTAGCTAAAAGGTGGAAACAAAACTAATGTCCTTCAACACTTGAATGGATAAACAAAATGTGGTATATACGTACAATGGAATATTATTCAGTCTTAAAAGGAATGAAGTTCTGACATGTGTTACAACATGGATGAAACTTGAATGCATTATGCTCAGTGAAATAAGCCAGACACGAAAGGACAAATATTGTATGGTTCCACTTATGTGAGGTACATAGAATAGGCAAATTTGTAGAGTCAGAGTGTATAATAGAGGTTACCAGGGGCTGGGGAAGGGGTAATGGACAGTTACTGCTTAATGGGTACAGAGTTTCAGTTTGGGGAGATGAAAAAGTCCTGGAAATGGATGGTGGTGATGGTTGTGCAACACTGTGGAGCTGCTTAATGCCACTGAATTGTATGGTTAAATGGTTAATTTTATGTTACGTATAATTTACCACCACGAGCAAACAAACAAACAAAAAATTCCATGCTGACAACTGAAGGAGGGCAAGAGGATAATTGGTTATTGACTTCAGATGAGGTGGCCACAGATGGCCTTTCTGAGGAGGTGCCATCTAAGCTAAGATCTGAAAGTCAAGAATAAGAAGCAAGAATCAGAAGGAAAAGCACATCTGGAAGATGGAACGTGTGAGCAAAGACCAGAAGTAGAAACAGGCTTGGAATGTTTGAGGAACAGAAAGAAGACTAGAGAGATGGAGGAAGTGTAAAAGGAGGTGGTCAAGATGAAATATAAGATGTCAGCAAGGGACATTTTGAAACAGGGTAAAGAGTTTGGCTTTATTCTATTATGATAGGAATTCATTGGAGGGTTTTAATAAGGGGAGTAACATGACTTGATTCACAAGGTCACTGGCTGCTATGTAGATAACAGGTTGATAAGAGGTGAAATGGAAGATGGACACTAGTTTGGAAGCTATTACCATAGTGTGGGTGTGCAATGATGGTGGCTGGTCCAGACTGAAGTTGAGATGTGTTAGGGGGAAGAATTGACAGGACTTATTGATGAGCTGAATGTGGGGTCAGCACAAGGGGAATACATAGAGTGGCTTCTTGATGTTTCTGACTAAAGCAGCAGGGTGGATTGTGGCCCCTGTGGATGAAATGGGAAGTCCTGAGGAGGAGCAGCTGTCAGATAGAGGGAGGAATTAAGAGTTCACTTTTGTTAAGTCTACTTGGCTAAGTAAGTGGCTGTGTTGAGTAAGTGGGTGGATATGCAAGCCCGGAGTTCAAAGAGACAGCAGGGATAGAGATGTAACTTGAAGAGTCCCCCACGTTTACCCTGTGTTTATTAAAACAATGGGAGTGATGAGGTCACCTATGGGGAGAAGCGTGGGTAGACCAAGTGCGGATAGACCAACCAGCCGCCATGTTTCTAAACTACTGGGCACATTTCACACATCCCATCTTAGAGTTACTCATGCACTAAGTGGGAGGACAACAGATAAAACTGAGATAGTTTAAGGATACTGAAAAGGAGAAAATATGCCGACTCAGGAGGTTTGAGGTGGATTTATGGAGGTAGCATGTTACCTGGGACTTAAGCCACAGGTAGAGAGAGATTCATGGCGAGAAAGGCTAGGAAAGTGTTCCAGGTGGGAGGAGTAGTACGAGCAAAGACTCAAAGTTGAGGCTTTTTTTTAAAGATTTAATTTTTTTTAAAGATCTTACAAAAATGTAGAGCTATGTTTCTCACAGTAGGGTGCTGTGTACCAGTATGCATGTGTGTATGGGCCATAGAGCAATGATTGTCCTGGAGGTCAATTTTACTCCAACTACTTAATTTTTCACACGATTTTAACTAAAAAGTTTTAGTAGAAAACAATCCTGTTATGTCACAATAAACATAGATGCATTTTTGAATATAATGTAACATATAAATTGTACAGGTATTTCAGGTTTTTCATGGCTGCCTCTGACTGCATATCAGACTTTTACTCGCACATCTATACTTCCTTCTATGACTAGGACTATTTCATTGAAAAAGTTTGATAATGACTGAATATATCCCTACATAGACAATTATCAGGTAATTCCTACATGAACCTTTTTCTGTCTTTGAGCCATATATTGTAAATATGATCAGTTTCAACTTAGGAAAAGAACTCTTCACAACGTTATCTTGCCTTTCTGTGTACTTCCAAGTTAGTCCCTCTAAAAGTTTACTCAGCTTTTGATTCTAAAATCATGTCATTTCAAAAATGTTATATAAATGGAGTCAAACAGTAGGCATCCTTTTGAGAATGGCTTTTTTTTGCTCACATATGTCTGACTGTATTTCCTGATGTTTGCTGACAGCTTCTCAGCCTCCTTCCTCTTAGCCTTCTGTTCCACTTCTGGGCAAGCTGAAAAAAAAGACTGAGTTCTCCTTCCTTTAGCCCCGGTGGGGAGATTCAAACCCTGCCAGCCCCTGCACTGTGCAGGGAGCCTCATCCCAGCTCCACCCTCTACCTGCAATAAAAACCCCAGGCCAGTCTCCTTTCCCAGTTCTCTCAAGACGTTTTGGGGCCTGCTTGGGAAGCCTGCCTGGCTGTCCCCTAAACACTATGTTACATGGATAATAAACCTCTGCATCCTCTCTAGATGTGTATATGGTATCATCAGTCTCATCATTTAAGCCTGCTTCTGGGTGGGAGTCTGTCCAGTTTCCACGGATGGCCACCGCAGCATCATTCCCACGTGATCATCCAGGTTGCTCCACGCACCAAGAGCTCATTCCTTTGTACGGCCGAGTAACCTCCATGGTGTGGATGTACTACAGTTTGTTTAGCCATTTACCTACTGAGGGTCATTTTTTGGTTTTCACAGTTTTGAGCTATTACAAATAAATATGCTATGAACTTCATGTGCAGGTTTTTGTGTGAACATAAGTTTTTATTTCTCTGGGACAAATACCCAGTAGTACAATTGCCAGGTCATAGGATATTTACCTGTTTGTTTGTTTTTCAAGAAACTTCCCGACTATATATTTTCCAGAGTGATTGTTGCTATTTTCCATTCCCACCAGTAACGTATGAGTGATACAGTTTCTCTGCATCCTCACCAGCATGTGGGGTCGTCGGTATTCTTTTTTTAGTCATTCTGAGAGGTGTTTGGTGATATCACACAATCTCTATGATGGTATTTTCATAGAAGATGGAAAGAACCTCAAATCCGTTCTGTCTGACATGACCCAGGAAAGCGTCAAACCCAGGAAGCCTGACTACGGAGTGTTACAATGGGCTCTGGAGCAGCCCATGGGGAAAGTGGAATCTAAGCTTTGATTCTCCGAGATATTTATCACCAGGAGCCACTAATAAGAAGTCTGTTTGTACTTCTTTTGTTAGTAATTACTTAGCATTGTGATTATTATTATGATCATCAATAATGAGCCATTTCTAATAAGAACCATTCAGGTTACCATCTTGGTAGAGGAATAGCTGATGAGATTCTTTTCCAATTTTTCCTCTTGGGGAGCTGGGATTTTAAACTTGGGCTGTATTGGTAAATGCACTGGACATTACATTTGTCATAAGTAATAGAGAATAAAACAATGCCCACTTAATTTCAAAGCTGCAAGAAATGGTGAAGCCTGTCTCTGTTAATCCAGAGTCCTGCAGCCATAAGTCCTTCTTCCTTCTCCAGTGTCCCTGGAGCCATGTTCAAAGGCCGTCTGTGTTACAGTTTCCACCAGGGTGAGCACTGACTCAGGTAGCAGTCTGTGATCAGTGTGCTCAGTGACACTGCTCCCTCCACACCCCCAGGGCCCCGCTGCCCTGGCTTCCCTTCTCCAGGGCTTCTGGTCCAGGCCTATGATCAGAGAACTTTGCTCTTCCCCCTCGTTATCTCAGCCCACAACATTTGCCTCATGGGTTGAACATTCCCAGCCTTGCCAAGTAACTAGCTAATGAGATAAGCAGCCTGTCATGTGGCAGTGGATATAAAGACTGGAGCCTAGCTGGGTGCCACCTGATCCCGATGCTCTTAAGGACGAGCAGGTGACAGGTGACAGTAAGAAGTGGGGCTTTGGGACAATGGTGAATCGGGAAGCAGCGACATCACCACCTATAGAGATCTAAATGGTTCAAAACGCTGGTGCTTGTGGCCTGCTGTCCTGGGTTACAGTGTTCATCTCTTTAGGAAAGCAGGAAAGTGGCCGTTTGAAGTCCCCGTGCAGACTCAGATGTGTAAGAGGAGAGCAAGACTCCTCTAAGAACCCAAGTTTGGTGTTTTGAGGGGAGGGGTGGGATGAGAAGAGAATACAGATAGGGAAACTCCTGGGAGGGGTCTTCACTGAAAATCCTGATCAGGCTAATTAAGTTCCCTTAGACAAAGAGCTGCTTCTCCTGCAAGAAAAGTTGCCAAGGATACTGAAGTTAAACTTTGTTCTAAGATTGTGGAAGGCAGCCCTGCCAGCCCCCTGGCCATCATGATTCTCAAAGCTTAGGGCTGGAACGGAAGGGCAGGAAGGCAAAAGAGCTTTAGAACTGGAATCTGTGATTCTCTCAGGTCTGGAACTGGAAATTGAAAACATGCCCTTCTGGAAGCAAAAAGAGTCTCATGCCATTGAGACTAGCAGGCAGATAACAGATGCTTGAAGATTTTTAGTAGGGTCAGAAGCCTCAGGGCTAAATTTCTAGAAGTTAAAAGGAATGTAGAGTAAGATTTATGGCACAACTTCCATGACTGGTAATCTTAATCGTAGTGAGATAAAGTACTACTTGTAAAGTGTAGATCTTACTCATTCTAGGAATTCATAAACAAGGAAAAAGAAAAATTAGTTGAGTGTCTCCACTGTACCGGACACTGTCTTGATCTTCATAACAGTCCTAAGAAGGAGGAATGATTATCCCCCCTTCATAGACAAGGACACTGAGGATCGGAGAGATGCAGAAACGTGACCAAGTTACTCAACCAGTAAATGACTCCAGGGGCCATGGTCTTTCTACTTTGATTTTAATGGAAAAAACAGTATGGATGGAGTGGATGTCCAGGGCTCCAGAACTTCAGTAAGAAAAGTCTGGGAAGAAACCTGACCTTGTTGGATCTACATTGGTCTTTGCAGTACAGTCCATGTTCTGAACCACAATTGCAATAGGTAAGAGATTGTTGTTGTCTCACTTCTGATGGCCATCAAGTAAAGAACAAACCCTTGACAGGATGCAGAAGGTTCTTTGTTGTCTAGTGCCTGGCTACAATTCTAGCCCATCCCCCCATCATATGCCCAGCAATCTACCACACCTAGCTAGTGGTGCAGCTTCTCAGACTGTGTTCCTGTGGCCCCTGCTATTTCCCTTTGCTGGGCCTACCCTGAGTCAGCCTCTTTCATTCATTCTTAGGGTGGGTAAAATTGCAATATTTCCAGAATCTCTAGCCTGGCCTTAGTGCATCTCCATATCAATAGGTGTTTGTGTGGAGAGAAGTAGTCCAACTCCATATCAATAGGTAATTACAAGGGGGAGTGAGGGCATATCTGGACTGGAGAGGTTGGGTGGGGCCCCTTTTTCCTTCTGAAGCCTGATGGGTAGTGAGAGACATGGGCTAGCAGAAGTGAACGACTGCTTGTAAGCAGTAAATGTGTTTCTGCCACTTAATTTCTCCTTTTGACTGATTTCAGTTCACAGGTATTTTGCCCCTGGCTGGGAAAACATTTTCCCCCTGGAGTTAACTCAACCTTAAAAAAATAATAATTCAGCTCAGACCATGTCCTCTGTGAAGATATTCTAGTCCTTGCCCTCTCACTTCCCAGTCTGCCAGCCAGAATTAGTCACTCCCTTGTCCATGTCCTCATAACCCCATTGCATATTTCTCCTGGAGGCAGTACTGCATTGTATCTCAATGTGTGTGTGAGTCTGATTCAGTCTTAAGGGATCTGTTACTTATTTTTATATGCTTCTGAATATATAGTGCCATATTATGTGTGTGTGCTGCCTAATTTAGGTTCTAACCAAATGTTTCTGGCCTCTGACAAGAATGCACAATCCAGAGGCAAAGCTGTTATCCATATCTTCATCAGTAATTAGTACTTTGCCCGTTAGCATAGTTCACGTCAGAATTTGTATTGGTGAAATTCGTGGCACTGGATTAATATGATGAAAGTTAGAAATTGGATCTTCTTGCTGAATATAAAGATATTCAAGATAAGAGAATTAGTTAAAATAGCTTCTAAAGTACGATTAAATAGGTCCACTTTTGCATGAATAGGATATACATATTCATCTAGAATTATATTTAGAATGGTGCCTTAGGTAGCCTTTACCTGGTTTGGCTCCAGCCATGAACTGTGGAGGGTCTGGCTGCCCCATGCTGGCTATATTGGCAAGAGAACCTGCCTCTGGAATCCTGGCAATTTTCTTGAGAGAACCTTGCATTTAAGGTTTATTTATTTAGTTAATAAATGTCTGCAGGTGCAGCAGAATTTGGTTGGTGGCTTGCTTTTATTAGACCAGTTAACACAGTTGTAGAGGAGAGTCTTGTGATTTAATGATTCCTCAGTGTCTCCCATTTTAGTAAGGGAAGTCTGGCTCAGGTCAATTTTCAGGACCCACTCACTAGAGTGCAAGTTTCTAGAGGGCAGAAACTTTATCTAATATAATTATCTTCTAAATGGTTGCAAGTGAAAGGCATCTGGGAGATGGAGTTCAGATGTCAGAATAGCAGCATTTCAGGAAAAAATGACACAGCATAATTGATCTCAGATAATACAGGACTCATGATAGCTGCTGTCCTTAGAGAGGTGTGGCTCTTTCTGCCCAGTGTCTGGTTCTGGATTGCAGACCCAGGGACTGGGGACGGGAGCAACCTCCATGACACAAGCCTTACAGACTCACCTATTAAGACCCATAAAGGCCATATTCTGTGGACCCAGGGAAGTACTGACTCGGGGACTCTAGAAGTAGGGCTACCTGGTCAGAATCACCTGGGTGCTTGTTGCAAATGCAAATTCCTCATCATATTCCAGACCTCCTGAAACAGTGCCTGCTGTTCAGAAGCCCAGGGGTCTGGATTTTTGACATGCTCTCCAGGGGTCCTTACCTACTTAAAAACATTGACCTTAACAATTGTTCTGGGAAAAGAAAGAGGCACTACTACATTGAAGAGCCACATTGAGTGCAAGAACTGCATCCTGGTTCAGAAACATTAAAATGTGAGTAAAAGTGCATTTTAGAATAAAGGCAAAATAGTATCACACCTTTCTAGATAAAGTGTTTGTATTTTAACCAGGCCCTCACTGCCTAAGTGATGATCTGGGGTAAATGTGAGGTTTCTTCTTCTGTTCTGGAGCAAGCCACTGGCCCCTCAAGTCACAATAAGCTGGTTCTATCTTTGAGCTGCAGCCTTGGCGCCCCTTCTCTCCCCACGACGTCCTTAGATGTGGAGGAGCTCTCTTCACTGAGGCTGAAATAGGGAGGCATAGCGCGAGGCTAAACCACCTACCAGCGCCCCCTTCTAAGAGAGTCAGTGGTTAGGCAAAACACACAAGCAGCGTTCTGGCTCTTGGTTATGGCCCAGAAGAAGCCACAGGTCTCTACTTCCTGTGGGCTCTAGCTTGGAGCCTTTCCACAGGTGAGTTCCTGACCTCGAGTTTCTTTCCTTTAAAATTCATAAAGGCACAGCAGAACAGAACAGAACAGAGTGCTGAGGGCAAAGAACTCTACCCACTAGTACTTCTTCCATCCCTTCCTTGGTTCTTCAGGGCAACAAGAAGTGAAAACACACTTATTATTCTTTAGGAAATATTTCTTTAAAAAGCAGGGTAGGAATGGTGTACTTCCCCTCCACAGGCAAAACTTTTCAAAATTTACAGTGTTTAAATTCTCCCAGTCAGTCAGTGGCATCTGTTGAGGATGCCCTGTGTGCAGAGAACAGAAAAAGACATGGGGAAGGCCGGGGAGGGCTGGCAGTGCCAAAGACATAGAAAATGTGGTTTCAGCCCTCAAGAAACAGAAGTTCTAGTTTAGGAGACAAAACTACCTCATGCAGCAGATGATCATATGCAGTGAAATTCCGGAGAGCATTTGTTCATATCTCTGTTCATTCATCTGTCAATGGGTGTGTCCCACAGTTTGGTAAAGTGTGGGGGAAATGCTGCAGGTGAGGTCTGAGTCACGGGCGTGGAGGATCATGGTGGAAATGCACTCCAGGCTGACGGGTCAATGCAGGTGAAGGGTGCTCTAAGGGGGCATGAGCAGCAGCAATGGATTCCAGGTAGGAGGGACCAGACTCTGGGATCACTTCAACCTGGTGCCTTCCCATCCTTCACCACTTACCTGTTGTGTCCTGTTGGACAGACCACCTTCCTGAGCCTGCCTCTGTGGTTATAAAAATGGATGAGTAGATCTGCCGCACAGGGTTGCTCTGAGAATTAAAATATTGTGCAGTGCCTGGTGGATGGTTGACATTCAATAACTGGGCAGTTTGCCCTTGGAGTTGAGGATGATTAAATGTGAAACTGAGATGAGAGAAGGGGTTGAGGTCACTGGAAAAAAGAAAGGGAACCCCAATTGTTTAAACTTTGAATTGTTTTCCCTGGAGATTAAATCTACACCACTGTATAGAAGCTCTTTTTACTTTTCAGATATCAAACACAAAAATACACCGCATTGCTGACCATGGCACAGATGGAAATTTCGAACAGCCAAAATTAATGGACATAGACAGGTTTCAGTTAATAAGCTGATCTTGATACTCTGGCCACAAAGAGTCTAAGATATAACTAGGAAGCAAAGATGAAAAAAGAACCCTCCAAAGAAATCAAAATGCCTACATTACTATTTAAGCAAGTGCTTTCTGATGACAGATGGTCATTAAAGAAAAAAAATCTCTTACCTGATGTGGACCTTATGTGTTAGGGCCCAGTGAAATTGGGACCCTCTTTCTGGGATCCTTTTTGCAGGTGGAAGGGAGAAAAAGGTTTGTCCATCAATTTTTCCAACTGTTTTATAGAGAGCTTTATCAGTTGGGCAAGCAGATGTCACACTCAAATTAGCATGATTTTACAGAGTGACTATTTGAAGAAGTGTGGGCACAGAAGCAGGGAAAAAATATGCAGTGGCCCAGGGCTGGTGTCAGCAGAGCTATTACCACCTCTAGGCCTGAGGCTTGGAGGGGAGGAGAGAGTCACCCACAGGAGATGACTCCTTGAGAGAAGATGTAATCTTTGATTGAAGGGGACACAGTCAGCTTGAGATGACCTTGCAGGAAAAGAGCCAAATAAATATTGAAGAGCAGCAAAATATGCCTTTTCGTATAAGGTTATTTTCAGGTGATTATTTTGAGAAAGAGCAGACACAGAAGAAGTTCCAAAAACACAGAAGTTACCCTTTTATAACGGAAACTTGCATTTACAAAGGAAATCTTCATTTGTAAGGGTGTCTCTCTCTCTCCGTACCAGGAAGAGGATGACTTTAAATCATAATAACTTTATCCATGGAGAAAGCCCCAACTTAATTCTATATAACGAAATTTACTGTTTACCTTGCTTTTCCTGATAACCTCCCCAGAACAGGCCTCCTCCCATGCCTTTCTTTTTTGTCTTTAGCTGAAGATAGAATTTAAACTGGAGTTCTAAGTCACTTTGTTCATTTTTCACTTGATATCTCCCTCGTATACATGACGTATACATGTTAATACACTTCTGTTTGTTTTTCTTATTAATTTGTCTTTTATTACTAGTGTCCCAGCCAAGAATCAGAAGGATAGAGGGAGTTAAAGCTTCAGTATATGAATTCAGAGGAGGATGGTGGGGCACACAATTCAATCCATATCAGTTGGTGAATAAGGTTTTTACCAGTAAACTCTTTAAGTGGTCGCTCCAAACATGTAGGTAATTGGAGGAACTCACAGAAATTCCAGAACCTCTCATTTTTATTTGACTACTTGTCGCATTATTCTTTCAAACACCCTTTTCAGGTACTGGATATCCACCCCTATTCCTTTGTCCACAAGGCCCTTGAGACATGGGAGACTGAACTGGGACACTGATTTCCAGGTGTCAGACACAGTGCCTTCATTCTATGCTACAGCTTCATTCAGTCCTGTGAGTAATTTTGCATTCTTACCAGAAGCATGAGTCAACATATTCTGTTTTGACTGAATCTAATCTGAGTTGGGTTTCTGCCACTTGTGTCCCTAACTCCTGGCTAGTCCTGACTAGAGGGATACAGGGTATTAATTTGTAAGAATTTTGTTCTAGGTTTACACAGGGGCAGGAATGTCACTCAATAGAGATTTGAAGCCAGTTTTCTAAAATGGCAATGCCTATCCATTTCCTAGAAGATGGGTCTACCTCTTGAAGGCATCTACAGAGCCAGGGAGGGGACACAGCTACACTGTCTCGTGACCACTGACTGCAGCCCGTCATGATGTTTCTCAACACTGACCTTTAGAAAGATGTCACATACAGTATCACTGTTCATGTTTGGCGTTCACAGGGTCACTCAGGCACCAGGGAAGGGTTAACCCTAGATTCCCTGGCTGCTCATTTCACCATACTCCTTGTTCTTAATGAGACGGGTGGGCTGCAGCCAGGATGCTCTGGAGACCACAGTGGGTTCGTCAAAACTCTAATAAAATGCCTTGAATACATTGCCTCAGAGGCTGCAGACAGCTAGTGTGCTACATTATTCACCCTGACTTTTACTGGGTACCTTCCTCCCATTTCAATTACTTGGGATTTTTATAGAAAATTGGCTGTGGGAATTTGACCGCTCCAACTGCCTGGTATTAATCTGGTTTGAATAGTAAACTCAGCATGGGTTGACTCTGGGACAAGCCAGAGCATTCTCAAAAGAATTTGCAAGGGGCTGCCCTCCACTGCAGAGAAAGCTAGGAATCTGTTTATACAAAATGTTCCTGCTTATTTGTGAGACTTTTGTGCTATTTACATAGTGGCAAGAAAAAACTAGAAATGTCACTCTTAATCAAGATTTGAGGCCAGTTTTCTAAAATAGCAACCAGTCTTTTCATAAATGTTGTGACAACAACCATCTAGTAGTGTTATTAAAATACTTTTGAAAATTTGTATTATAATATGAAGAAATTTTGATGTAAACACACACACCCATACATACATATAATAGCTAAAAGCCTGGCTGGTTGCTTACTCTATGCCCAGTAGAATGTTCTGCTTACATTCATTAGCTCTGCCAGTGGTAACAACCATCCCCTAGGATAATGGCTGTGTTATCCCCATTTTGCAAATGAACACACTGAGGCTCTGAGAGATTAAATGACATGGTGAATTTAATACAGCTTCCAAGTGGTGGTTTGATTTCAGTCTGGTTTTTCATGACAAGATAAAATACTTTAAAGTTAGGCCATATTTGAAGCAGAGAAAAATATGTATTAAATTCTTTAATTGGTTTGTTTATACCCTGTATTCAATGCTAACTGCTTCTTGGATTTTTTTTGTTAAGATCAACAGTGTTCATAAGTACAAGAAAATTGTGTTGGATCCCCTCAAACACGCTGCATTATTTCACATATGAGTTCGGTCTCACTTGATACACATCTACAATGATTATCTCCTGGTACAGAACTGGGAGTGTTTAAGCCTAAGGGACTAAACCATGTATCCTAGGTTTTCAGACATGTCAGGATGGCCAGTGGGATGGCAAGACTCACCGTTTAGGACAAAGACACTTCTTTACACAAACGTGACTCGAGGATAGGAGGCCAACATCAGGAGAAGGCTCAGTTGGAACTTCTGGGATTTTCTCTTTTTCCAAATCCCCAGAACATGTACCACAGTCCTGGGGAGATGAAATAGTAAAACTAAAGGATCCAGGAGACTTTTCACTTGTGTCTGTAGGAGCTTGAAGCAGGAGTGTAGCCCAGCACTGCTGCACTTCAGGGAGGGGCCTGGAGGCAGTAATCTCCAAAATACAAGTGAAGGAACTAGGAGGCCCCACACTGCAGCTGTAAGGACTTGCAGGAAGGAATGGTGCTCTCTCTTCTCAGCCAGGTCGTCTCTATTCCCACAGCCATGTAATATACCAGGAGCTTCCTCATGTACTTGGGAGAAATTTGAGGGAGCAGATTCCGCAGGAGTGTGTGAGTGGGTTGGAACTAGAGAAATATTGCCCTGTTGCTATTAGTGAGAGTCTAATGGTCTTAGAAAATACAGATAAATGCAAATTAAGAAAATAAAACCTTTCTTTTTTTTTTTAAACTTTTAAGGCTTTTTGTTTTTGGAGACATATACAAAGAAAGACAAATAAGGCTCTTTCCATCTTTGGCCCTGGGTGCAACCCTTGCCTCTTCAAAGATCTCATTTGATACACCATCTTCTCCAGGTCTTTGGAACTTTCACCGACTTTAGGTCATAAAAACAGATTATGAATTTTTTTTTACGTTGACTGTGAGTAAACAGACCTTTAAAAGTGTGCTCGGTTCATTACACAGAAATGTGGTTAGTAAGGCTTTCGGTGTTTATGCAAGGATCACAAATATCCAGTAGTCCATTGAGCTGCTGTTAATCTGAAGATACACATTGACTAAATCCACCAATGTCATATTCGCATTTTACTAGATCAAACTAATCGAGAATTAATTAACCAATCAATTGCATGCTATATAGTATCAAGTACCACACTATGTGGAAGCTTCATAAAATAATATACTCCAAATAGTCCTAAGCAATAGTAATCATGATGAATTTTCCTGGTATTCAAGTCACTTCCTAAGTTCTCTCCACTTTATGACTTTTTCTCTTGGGCAATTTTGAGAGACTTGGACTCTAGTGGATTATTGTTAACAAATCATAGTCTCCTTAGTACTTTTAGCACTTTCACTTTCACTCTTTCTAGTAATCAAATGCTTGACAAGGGTTTTATTTTTCCCAGTGTATTTACTGTGAGCCAGGCATGGTAAATGAGGACATAGAAGTGAGAAAGCAAGGAGAATTCAACCCTACAAATCACATGTTCTGGAACACCTGAAGCAATCCAGAGCCTACAAGTACCTTATTTTAGTGTTTTGGGGACATTTTGGAGGAAAAATTTTAATTAAGACCTCAACGCCAATATTTTAAAATTGAACTAGAAATACGTAATGCTGTGGCAAAAGATCCATCAATATTTCAGCTTCTTCTTAGGTTGTTCAATTTCCCTTCTAATATGAAGAGAAAATGAACAGTCCCTGTCAATGGGGAGTATTTCAGGGCATATGTAATAATGGAAACTGAAAATTCAGAGCAGACAGGTCTAAAGCAATAGAAAAATTCCGCTCAAACTTGGTGTCCCACAGCTTCCATCTCAAGGGGTGAATGGAAGAAAAAGTAGCTGTCAACTCTGTGCCCCCACTCCTTACCCCCCAGGATATGTGGCTCTGCAAAGTCTCTTGTAAGACAGGTCAGTACAGATCTATTCCTGAGGCACTCACGTGAAAGTGTTTCTTCTCTTGTAGTTAATTGTTAGCTAAGATGCCAGGAAGGGGAGTGAAAGGAAAGTAACCTAAATCAACCTGTTCTCTGGCTAGGGTGTCAAGAGAGTGCTTTTCTTTCATATTTTGAAACTTGTATGTTCAATCAAAACAGCTTGAATTGGATGTTATAATGAATGTGTGCTTTTGAGCACCAGAATCCCTTTGGAGCTATACCTCCCCTGACTTCAGGCCATGATATTTGATGAAATGATCCCATCTTGTATCCCTGGGGGTGTATATGTGTTGGTTGGAGGGGGTGGTGGTGCGTGTGCATTGTATCAGTTATCTATTGCTGTATAACAAATAACCCCAAAACTTATGCTTAAAACAACAAACACTATCTCACATTTTCTATGGATCAGGACTCTAAATGCAGCTTTTCTGTATGCCTTTGCCGCAGTAAGTCTTAAAAGTCTTTCTTGCAAGACTGCCACGGTGTCTGTGAGGGCTATAATCATCTCACAGCTCAACTCGGGGGAGGTCTACTCTTTAGCCCTCTCCAAGGCTATTGGCAGGCCTTTAGTCCTTGCTGACTCTCAGATAGAGCCATGTGTTCCTTGCCACATAGGCCTCTCCATAAGGCAGTTCACAATACATCAGGGTAAGCAAGATGGAAGTCATAGTCTTCTTGTGATATCATCTCAGATGTGACATCCCATCACTTTTGCTGTATTCTCTTCATTAGAAGTGAGTCCAGCCTACACTCAAGAGAAGAATACACAAAGGCATGAAAACCAAGAGACAGGAACCAATGGAGGCTGTAGGAGGTTGAGAGCTGTTTTCCAAGGTCCCAGGGCTGCCTCACACAGTGGCTGAAGTTGTATCAAGTGGGGGTAATGTATGAGGGGACCAGGGGACGGCTAGAAACCAGCCCAAGTTCCCTTTCCCAAGCTGCATGCCTGACTCAGAGATGTGTTCACCAAAGACAACAACACTGGCCGAGCCATGCTCCCTGAAGAGCTCCACCCTCCAGAACGGATGCCCCTGCCTTTAGTAGAGGGCAGTGGGGGTACCATGAGGACCCACAGGCTGATTGACAGACACTTTTCAACCTACACGAAGATGTCCCTGAGCTCCGGGAGCCCAGGCCTTAGTGCAGATTTCCATTATCTACACCTACAGTCAGGCTTCATAGGCAGTATAACTATCATTCAGCAAGGTCTTATTAAGTCCCAGTACCCAACCATAAAAATATAGCAGGTGCTTATTAGGCCCTGACACATACACAAAGACAAATTACATGGGCCCTGTGCTAAGAGCATGCACCTGTGTCTTCCACTTGAAGCCCATGTTGTCGTTGTGTTTTACTGCTAGGTAATCATTTGAAAAACAGAGCTGGGATGTTGTGTTTCCTCTCTTGTAGTTAATTGTTAGCTAACATGCCAGGAAGATGAGTGAAAGGAAAGTGACCTAAATTGAAAGGTGAGGACTGAGAAGTCATCCATAACAACTCAGATCCCAGAAAGGCACCTGAGAGGACATCACTGAGCCAATGATATTATCATCTTCCTTCCTGGGTTTCTTTTCTAAGTGAATGACGCCACCATACTCCCCAGTATTCAAGTTGGAAACATGGATGTCATCCTTCACCTCCATCTTTTTCTCTGCTCCAAGCTTGAAGAGTGACCAAATTCTGTCAACTCTACCTCTTTAACATCTCTTATGTCATCTCTGCCTCTTTACCCTCAAGACTTCACTGCCTCAGTCCAGCAGTCACCATCTGGAGCCTGGCCTGTTCCAGTGGTTTGTATCCCTGCTTCCTATCCCTCCTCTAGGCAGCTGCCCCAAAGGATGTGAAAACACAAGTCTGATCAGACTGTTCCCCAGCCCGTGCCATTCCTTTGCCCTGACTTTCTTTTCTCCTCCCTTGTCCTTCTGATGCACATCTACTTCTCAGCTTTTGGAGTCAACTCATGTATCTGTTCCTTGAGAAAACCCTCTCCTTTTACCTTTCTGGAAGTGTCCCCTCCCTTCTTTGCACCCTGCTGTGTCCAGAACATACTGCTTCAATACCCCTGTGTCCTGTGCACTGCAAACTCCTTCAAGGCCAGGACATCTTCACCTACAGCGTTCAACATGGCCAATGTGGCAGCATAGCCGCTTATTAAGTGCCTGTGGTTTGCAAGAATGTTGTTTCATATTTTATTCCGCACAAAGCACTTCCAAAACACTGTTCAACTTAAAATGTTTTTTTCTGAGACTTTCATCACAGCTCTTGATACCTTTGAACCTCAGTGTACCTACATATCAGGGTATGATCAGACCTATTTGTGCTGCTTCTCCAAGACAAATGACATTTACATATGTAATAACTGCAAGTGCTGTCTGGCAAAACTGAAAACTTTATGTCACCATTAACCAAATTCAAATTTCAGTTTCTACTTTCCACTCATTCAGATTCAGGTGTTTTCTGTGTAGACTGTAATTCACTGTAAAAAAGTTTAACATGAATTTGAATATACCACACTCATATAGTTTAACAAATCTGAAGGATAAATGGATTCCTGTCACTGTTAGAGTCTTTCACATAAATCATACTAACTATGATGTAATTATTATAACTCTTGTATCCAAGGTGCTGCATTCACCTTTGGTAAGTGTCCTTCTTGCTGAAGCTAGGGAATAATTTGATTAAAATATTAAGTGCTTCTTGTGTATTTTCCACAGCAACTAACACAGTGGTTTGTATAAAGTTGTTATTGGAATTATGTAAGCCTTGGCTCCCTGGGATTGTTTGTTAGCATCTAATCCCCCTTCTTATATATTTGAATTAAAATATTAGTCCAAATTACTGAAAGAGAGGACTAGAAATTAGGAGCATAGAAAGACAAGATCATGCTCGGCTGAGATCAATCCATCTTTGCATTACTGAGGAAATTAGATTTTCCTTTAAGACCAAGTAGGAAATGATATTAGTTGACATTTCTTAAGCTCTTACCACATTAAGCACTTTACAAGGAATTTTTCATTTAATCCTTTAGAAAGTCCTATGAGGTTAGGGTTTGTAAGCACATTTTATAGAGGAAGAAACTGAAGCACAAGTAGACAGAGGAAGGGCAGCAGCAGGATGGGAATCCAGTGATCTGGTTTCCAGTTCCACTCAGTTAACCCATTCCTGGTATAATAACCAGGCAGCATCTGATGATGACATCAGGGGTCACCTTTGCTGATGAATGATTTGATAAAACCAGCCCGAGCTCTGCCATGCTTGGAGACCCTCAATCCCTGTTCTGCGAACATGGGTGAGAGAACTGATGGAAGGGTCTCCATTAACTCTCCCTCCAAAATTAGAAGTTCCCAGACTGCTTGTGCAAGGTGGCTTTGGGTTTTGGACAGAGATAGATTAGACCTGTGTGTGTGTTTGGCAGTGGTAGGTGGGAAAGGAGACACCTTGGTGGATTCTGCACCCTCATTGCTCTTCGTGGAGCTTCTTCTTACTTTGAAAGCTGATGCACCATTTGTTTAGACCCAGAAAGCACTGAGTACTCTGGTCTGGATCCATAGATTCTACCAAAAGCCAGGTGCAAACTTTGATTCACCACCCTTGAATCTAGACCTCACGGCCTTTCGAAGGACATGCCAGTCAACCTCTGGTGCAGGAAGCAGGGCTCAGATCACAAATCTGCTGCATCATCTCCACTGAATACTCTTTTCCAGACACCTAGAGGAGCACAGGTTTCCAGGTCTCTCTCCATGGAAGTTGGAGTCCATTGGAAAATTCCATACCTACAGAGGCAAAAATCAATTTTAGAAAGCTGTAGTAATTCAAAGCAAAGCAAAACAACCCAGTTCCCTCAGGATACTTGACTTTAGCTTCTGATGACAATAAGTCCATTTCAGTGACACCATATAGCTGTGTTTATCTCATCCTGCCATCTTCCATTGGAGCCAGCTCAGTACTTGTCCCTGGCCAAAACTAACAGCCAGACCTCTTTTGCAATGTTAACAAGTCACTCTTTTATTTAGTGCTGAGAAATCTCTCTAAAGGGACATTTCACAGAACTGTGTTCAAAATCTTGCTTTTTTGTAGGGAAACAAATCCAGGATGGATTTAAGGATAATCAGTTATCACAGAGTCAAGTTCATACCATTAAACCAGGCTATTGTTTTGGTGGATGTCTCACTTAGTTTGTGCTTAGAAGGGATCCAAGTAAAATGATCTGGCTAATTCCTTTTTCACTTCTCTCCCTGCCAATAAATAAATGTTGAATATTATAGTCCATATGGCTGAGTTTTTTCTCTTCTAACAAGGCTGTTATTAATGTAACTTTTATCGAGCACCTACTGTATGAAAGTTTGATTCTGGGTGCCATGGTGAATTGTAAAAATGAAATTGTTTCTCCTCTCTAGAAGAGACTGCGAAGATGTCACCATATATAAAACATCTGAACAAGCCACATGATAATTACCATTAGCTAAAGGATCCCCTAGAAGTCAGAGGAGGGATCTGAGAGGAGAGGGATTTGAAGTGAACTTAAAATGATGTGCAGTACTTTGCTGAGTATATATGGCATCAGCAGAGTTGCACATGATTGATGATGTTGTACAAGTATTTGGGGGAAGAGCCACATTCTCCATACTGTCAATGAATGCTGTGGTCTGTGAGTTTCAGCTCCCTCTGCAAAACCCAAACAGGGCCAGTACAGATCGTACCGTATATTGACCCTCTTTAAAAGAGACAAGGAACCCCTGCCCATATCTCTTTCCCAATTGCACAAAGAGGAATTACCAGGGATCCCCAGAAGGCTGGCATTTCCCTGCTACAGCTGGCAGTCTGAGCTCTGAAAAGACTGAGGGACTCATGGCTGTCTTGGGAAGATGCTGGTCATTGTCTAGTGAGCACCTGGTCCCTGGAGCACATTTCCCTTGTACGGTCCTGTGTTCAATCAGACAAAAACTCCAGCTCCCCTTCTATATCATGGGCCATGTTTCTCTCTTTTCAGCTTCCCAGAGATGTGCAGAAGCCAGGGTAACAGATCCAGCCAAAACATATCCTTGGCAGAGATGCCAACATAGAGCCCTGAAGAACAAAGGAAGTCTAGCAGATAACTGGCTTCCTCTGAAGTAATCCAGAGGGTTATGACCACAGTGAACTGTTGGCACCAGTGGGGGATGGAATCTAGGCCTTGAAGACTGAGTCCCAGCTTATCTGTGCATCTTGGTGGCCTGGACGCAGTCAAACCACGCCCTTTCCCCGGCACACACACAGCCGAGTGAGGTCCGGGTGCAGGAAGCTCCAGGGCTCCCTCTCTTCGGAGTGGTTTTTCCCAGGAGCCCAGTCAAACCAAGGAGAAGGGGGCTGAGTCACCCAGAGGAGCTGTGTTCTCTGACTGCCAGAGGGGCCTGCTCCAGGCCCAAGGGATGAGGGGATTTGCTGTGGTTTCTTTAAAAGAAAACGCAAAAGTTCTTTTTATTTAGCCAAGTCTCAGGCAGATAAGAAATATTCCTCCCAAACTCAAGGCAGTGTCTTTCTGATACTGGAATCACTTGGTTTCCCAGATGAAAAGGCTAAAAACCTTGGGCCTGGTGAACCTGAATTCAAGGATAGAAACTGGGAAATGGCAAAGTTTTAACACCCACCCCAAGTGAGTCCTTTTTACAAGATTAGTAAAATCCTGCCTCCAGTTGCAAATAGGACTGAGAAGCTCGTGTTGTGTATACTAAGCAGCAGTGCTGGCTTCAAAGAGGACTCAACAGAATCTAAGACATTCACTCTCTCCCCAAAACATACTTAGATCCTGAGGCAGGGGAATGATAATTTAAGTACTAAATAGTTCAATGGCACCACACCTACCTCAACTAATTGCCTGACCTTGGGTAATTTACATATCTGAACTTCCATTCTGCATTTTCAAAAGTGTAAGTTGGCTCATGGAATAGGGTTGGAACCAAGAGTTCACCTGGTTTTGTCTGGGCTGAACACAGGACTCCCGTAAGGAAAATGGGCCGAGAGACCAATAGCCACCTTCTGCTTTTATTCTTCTGAGTTTTAGTGGTTGATATTTTAAATGCATCAGTTTATTTTAGCCCCATGATGATCATACAGGCTAGGTATTTTTACTGCCTATCTTTATAGATAAAGAAAACAGAAGCATAGAGGGAGTCAGCAGCTTGCCTAAGGTCCCCCAGGCTGAGTGGTAGAAGCTGGCATTTGAAGTCTGGGCGCATCCATCTAAGGCTTCATTTTATAAACATGCGAGTCCCTTGAAGACACCTGAGGTGGGGACCTCCCCATCTCCCAGAAACAACTACCTGAGCAGTGATTCTATGCAGACATGTCTCTCTTTCAAATAGATTTTAACCTCTTATTTATTTTATATATCTCACTTTAGACAGTATTTATCTCAGTAGAGGGGAATATAAATGTAGAAGAAAATCACATTTTTTGCAAAAGTCTGTATTTTGGAAAACCTAATTGTAAATGGAATTTTAAAATGCCATGAATTTCCTAACAGTCCTCAAGGCTGGCAGTGAAAATTTGCTCTCAGAGGTCATGGTGGTTTGGCTACTGAACAGGGAAATAAGTTTTAAATCCAGGAATCAGGGGAAATGAGCATTTGAAAACTCCAGTTTTTTTGCATGGCTAACATGTTTAAAAACCTTCAGAAAAACGAACACATTAGAATCCATGTATGTATTTATAATTTATGTAAAGTGGCTATCTCTGATTTGTGGCTGATCACAATAAAGAGCATATCATAGGTGCTCAACAAATACATCTTAAATGAGGAGATGGATGAATGAATTCGTCAAAGCCAATGTCAAGTCCAGCACTTGCCAAAATATTTATTGATGGCTTATTATGTATCAGATATAGCCTAAACATGTAGTACACACTCATTTAACCCTCAAAGAACCCTAAGAAGTAGGACTATTTTAAATCTTTATTCCACAGATGAGAATATCGAGGACTGGAGATATTTAGTAGCTAATCCAAAGTAAGTTATACACCCAAGATTCAAATTCAGGCTCGATGGCACCAGGTCTCTTTCTATGAAACAAAGCTCATCTGAGCTGATTAAGCTCTGCTTTGTCACTCCCACAGGAGAAGTGATCTGTAGCTTTCTAGAGGAGCCTCTTGAAGTTGGCTGATTGGGCTGACCTGAGTTTACACAAGGGCAAATGGATTTAGGCAATGAGGGCAGGTAGGCTGCAGGCCAGGCTGCATAGTGAAGACGAAGGGAGCCATGACCTCCTGGGCTAATGGCGGGGAGGGGGGCTCCCTTGGCAGAGTCTTATAGGGGCTCCAATTGGAAATATGCTTTTAAAAGTGAATGAAACTGGGACTATGATGATTATGGGCCTCAGTTTTCAGCACCTAAACTCAGCCTGGTGTTCAAATGTGGTCCCCTGGCAGATGAGCAAAGGTCAGAGAAGTCCAGCCTCACAGACCGCCTTGGGACACAGGCTCAGGTCTTAGGAGAAGGATCACCACTGTCAGCAGAAATAGGTGCTGGCCCTCTAGGAGGTCCTCGGATGCCCAGAACAATCCTGATGAGGTAAGAGTTTCCAGGGGACTGTCTGGACACACTTACAAAAGATTCATGAAGACTCCCAGCTTCTCCTTGATGGTCATAATGACAGAAAGGAACTGGGGGTGGCAACCCAAAAGACAGTTCCCCCCCAGTCTTCCAGACTGGGGCAGGTTTATGATGGGTAATTAAAACATGGAAATCTGTCCATTAAAATCAGGTTGATTAAAAAAAAAGATCAGACAGGAATAAAAAGCAGTCCCAGGAACCTGCTGTGGGCTCACAACTCTGCTTCTTGTCATGAGACTTCATCCAGGGGTTCAACGCCACCTGGCTCCTCACCGGCTTCAGGCTGGGGCAATGCAGGTGCATCCTTCCACATCTGTGTCCTGTGCACCATCCACTTTGGCTCAGAATGACTGTTATATCCTGATATATTATTATATATAATAATATATTGTTATGTGTGATTATGTATCAAAATATTATATATGTTTATGTATGTATATATGTATATATAATGTATATATGTATTACTGTATATTTGTAGTGAATATGTATATATACATATATTCCTCAAATCCAATGGGTATAAAAGAGACCAGAAGCTTTCAAAAATATTAAAAAGCAGACCTGTTTTTTTCCCCTCATGAAATCATGTCTGGAACCACAGAAAATAAAGGGGAGCTCCCTGGTTGCTGGGGATGGGGTCAGGGGTGGGGCTGGAACCATCCAGCAGAGTGGTGGACGGGAGGTTGGTAAGGTCTTTCCACAGCCTGAGAGCACTTCATTCAGAGTATTTGAGGCTGCACTGCAGGGATTTTCAAAGACCTTTGCATGTCTTCCATTTTCCACAGTGCTACAAAGATTTTTGTGCCTTGAGAAGAGCTGTTCTGTAAGTGCCAGGAAAGCTCTAGAACAACACTGAGAAACATACTTTGCTTCACCTCCTTTCCCTGGGGGCTCCTTGTCCTGTTTACCCTTTGTAGACGCGTGGATGCTGAAAAAGGGGTATGGGATGTGTGTGGAGGGTGCAGTGCAGGGAACATTGTCTAATGTCTCCCACCGAAAGCAGCCAAGTCCCAATTCCTTGCCATATCAAAATATTCTTTTACATGCTTACTTCCAAAATCATGGGTGGCTACTTATCTTATATTTATTTAACCAGAGAGGGCACCCAAGAACTCCTTGCAAAATCAAAAAAGGTGAGTTGTGATAAAGGGCTGGCAGTGTCTGCAATGGACCTGACCTTGCGGCTGTGATCAGATGTGCAGGATGCTGAGAAGGCATGTGCAGCTGGTCTGCTACAGCAGAAGCCCAGCTGCTCTCTCCCCACATGTTAAGAACTGTGAAAGCTCTGAGATGTACACTTCCTACAAGCTACAAGTGAGCTGGCCATGCGCTTGGGCAGACACAAGACTCCTGGGGCTTTCTTACTCCCAGCACAGCAGGCAGCGTGAGCTTCACATTCCTACTGGGTCCCTTGGCTCCCAAGTGCCCCAGGGTGACGTGAAGGCCCAAATGGGGTGCCAGGAGTGTCATCCCAGAAGAGAGAGCAGGGAGTGAAGCTAAGGAAGGCCCACCTTTGTTCTGAGGCTCCTGACCTGTATCCTCAGGCATAGCCCAGGGCCTGGCACATTCCAGTATTTGTTGAATGAAGACAGGAAGAAGGAAAGGCTCAAGAGCAGTCACATCTGTCTTCTCTGGCAAAAGGGCAGGGATTTCAGTGGGCAGGCAACAAAACCTATTTTCTATGACCATTTTGTTATTCTTCCTTCTGTGGCTGATGTCTGATACTGACATTTATTTAACAGATTGGTCAAGTGTACATTTATTTGTATCTGAGCCTCAAATACTTCTTGGAACTCCTGCCAGGGACCCCAAGGAGTAGAATGTAGGATAGTTGCTCAGTTCACTGTATTCCCTGAATGGCTTTGATCAACATACTCACAAGACACTATGAGACTTTTTAAAAATTAAATGTCTGAGGGAAGTTTCTGAGAAATAAGAAATAAGGTGAATTGTTCCCCCCCTTAAATCAGTGTTGCTTTTGGAAGTGAATATTTCATTTGATGATATCTAAAGTCATCATGGAGGACAGAGGGAATAAAACTTATGGTGATTCTTCAGGAAAACAATTCCATTCACAAATGCAGCAAAAGAATAAAATACCTGGGAATAAACTTAACCAAGGAAGTGAAGGACCTATACCCTGAAAATTACAACATGCTCATGAGAGAAATTAAAGAAGATACCAATAAATGGAAATACATCCTGTGCTCATGGATAGGAAGAATTAATATTGTCAAAATGGCCATCCTGCCTAAAGCAATCTATAGATTCAGTGCAACCCCTATCAAAATACCAGCAGCATTCTTCAAAGAACTAGAGCAAATAATTCTAGAATTCATATGGAACCACAAAAGACCCTGAAGAGCCAAAGCAATACTGAGAAGGAATAAAACAGGGGGGATTACACTCCCTGACTTCAAGCTCTACTACAAAGCCACAGTAATCAAGAAAATTTGGTATTGGCATAAGAACAGACCCATAGACCAATGGAACAGACTAGAGAGCCCAGATATAAACCCAACCATATATGGTCAATTGATATACAATAAAGGAGCCATGGATATACAGTGGGGGAAATGACAGCCTCTTCAACAACTGGTATTGGCAAAACTGGACAGCTACATGTAAGAGAATGATACTGGATTATTATCTAACCCCATACACAAAAGTAAACTCGAAATGGATCAAAGACCTGAATGTAAGTCATGAAACCATAAAACTCTTAGAAGAAAACACAGGCAAAAATCTCTTGAATATAAACATGAGCAACTTTTTTCTGAATGCATCTCCTTGGGCAAGGGAAACAAAAGTAAAAATGAACAAATGAGTCTACATCAAGCTAAAAAGCTTCTGTACAGCAAAGGACACCATCAGCAGAACAAAAGGCATCCTACAGTATGGGAGAATATCTGTAAATGACATATCTGACAAGGGGTTAACCTTCCAAAATATATAAAGAACTCACATACCTCAACATCTGAAAAGTCAGTAACCTGATTAAAAAATGGGCAGAGGATATGAAGAGACAGTTCTCCAAAGAAGAAATTCAGTTGGCCAACAGGCACATGAAAAGATGCTCCATGTTGCTAATTATCAGGGAAATGCAAATTAAAACCACAATGAGATATCACCTCACACCACTAAGGATGGCCAACATCAAAAGGACTAGGAACAACAAATGCTGACAAGGATGCGGAGGAAGGGGAACCCTCTTACACTGCTGGTGGGAATGTAAGCTAGTTCAACCTTTGTGGAAAGCATTATGAAGGTTCCTCAAAAAACTAAAAATAGAAATACCATTTGACCCGGGAATTCCACTCCTAGGAATCTTACCCAAAGAAAACAACTTACCAGATTCAAAAAGACATATGCACCCCTGTGTTTATTGCAGCACTATTTACAATAGCCAAGATATGGAAGCACCCTGTGTCCATCAGTAGATGAATGGATAAAGAAGAGGTGGTACATATACACAATGGAATACTATTCATCCATAAGAAAGAAACAAATCCTACCATTTGCAACAACATGGATGGAGCTAGAGGGTATTATGCTCAGTAAAATAAGCCAGGCAGCGAACACAAGTACCAAATGATTTCCCTCATTTGTGGAGTGTAATGATGAAGCAAAACTTAAGGAAGAAAACAGCAGCAGACTCACAGACTCCAAGAAGGGACTAGTGGTTGCCAAAGGGGAGGTGTGAGGAAGGGTGTGTGCAGAGGGAGGGAGAAGGGGATTGAGGGGTGTTATGATGAGTACACATGGTGTGTGTGGGGGTCATGGGGAAGACAGTGTAGCACAGAGAAGACAAGTAGTGACTCTGTGGCATCTTCCTACACTGATGGACAGTGACTTCAATAGGGTATGGGGAGGACTTGATAATATGGATGAATGTAGTAACCACATTGTTTTTCATGTGAAACTGTCATAAGAGGGTATATCAATGATACCTTAATAAAAAAAATGTACAGTGATTCTAGATATTCAGAGTTAGTTTTACTATTTGCTGAGAAAGAACTGGATAATGACAGCAGGCTACAGCATGCTAAGATTTAGCAATGGGTTTGCAGAACCCTTCAGTTATATGTAAAAATTTTCTGGTCCTAAAGTCTTCATCTTACTGCCAAAACTGGGGTGGTGATTTAGTTGGGAACATTATGGGGAAGGTTTGGTTAGCATTTTTTTCTCCCCTTCCAAGTCATAAAAAAAGATGGTAAGCTCTGGGAATGTAGGCATTTTTGCCTTGTTTATTCACTGTTGTATTCTAGGCATCTAAAATAATTCCTAGGTAAATGGAACATTTGGTAAATAACTAGCTCATGAATGTATGAAGCATGCTTCTCTGCAACTCCTTTGAAAAACTCAGACCCATAGGGTTAAAGGAATCAGGTATCAACTTCCTTTGAATTTCCAACTTTTAAACTTTTTGTTTCTCATCTATGGATACCTTTGCCAAGGTCCACCCACTTACTCCACATTTTTTGAGATGAAAGGGATGGAAAGACTGACTTCTAGATCCAACTTAATGGAAAACAATCCCAATGGAAATGGGTAGAAATGTTAATGCCCTGATACTATAAAATATAGTATACATGTCCAAGTATACGGACCTCTGTTTAATAGTCAAAGTTTTGTATAATCTCACATAATGCTCATTTTATTTAGTATCCAATGATTGCTTTTTGCCGTACTATATTTTCTCAGTTAAAAATCCAAACATCATTAAAAATAAATTTGTATTTTATTAATAAAAAAATCTATAGAACTTGAAAAATAGTAACAAATATATATGAAAAACATTTATTTGATTTGTAACAAGCCTTGCTACACATTTAGATTTGTGGATTACCCTTTTCCCTTCTTCCCACACCCCCCCAAAATCTGATGGTTAAACTAATATAGCTAGGCCATATTACACTTATAAAGAAAAGTTGCTGTTGATTAATTTGCATAAATTATTTTCAAGGAATGAATTGCTACTGTTAGATGAGCACATTGTAGCTATTAACCATTCTGAAATTGTTTTTATTATTTCAGATAGAAATTTTGGAGGGGTAAACCCCTTGAATTAGAGGAAAGGAAGGAAAACAAACGACAACCTTTCTCTTGCCTGTTTCTGATTTGAGCTTTTCTCTGTCTTCCACGTCATGACTCAGCACACAGGGCAGGCACCTTAGAGAGCACCCCTCCTCTGTTACTGCCTGTGAGCCACTAATAGACGCCATCATTTTAATCACTCAAGAAGCCTCCCTTTCAGGAGTGTATATTGCTTCTTGGCCCCTGACTTCTCCCTGGAAGTCCTGGGCAAAGGGCCAGGAAAAGAATGTGATTACTCAGGCAGGAATCAATAGACTGGGACCTTGGGTTACTCTACTGCTACTCAAGGAATGAGTTGGCACCAGGCAGGGAAAATAGCACATCCCCTTTGGACACACTCCCTTATTTGTAACCGATGACTTCATGGCCAGTAAGCTGGCTGGCCAGCCAGCATCCTTGAGCCAGGGTCTCTGTTGATATCACAGAGATGTGACCATGTTTCCTTGGCATCTGAGAACCCATGAATGAAAGTAAAGCCTCACCCAAACTTAGCACTGAATATTAAGGTTATTCCAGAGGAAGCAGCAAGGGTAAGATGAGCTGATTTCCCTCAACTTTCCTCAAGTTTTAGAGCCAAGTGTGATGATGGTGTCAGTCCGGGAGATAGAACCTGCTACAAAGACAGATGACTTTTCAAGTGTACTTCGACAGGGTAACAGCATGATCTCTTCAGGAATGGGGCACATCTGAAGGTCAAAGCCTCAGGTAACTAACAGGGAGCCATGATAATTTCTTTTAACTCATAGTGAAGACTGCTGGTGTCTGCCCAGCATTCAATTTTCTCTTCTTCCTTACTAATAGAACCTCAGTTCCATGTAATCAGTAATGTACCCAACTGAAAACACATATTATCAGGCCTTCCTTTAGATAGGTGACTTAGTTTTGGCCAATGAGGTGCAAGTGAATGTGATACTGTGATTTATATAATAAGAAATAGATATTTGGTTTTCAGAGCTCCTCAAATCCTTGAAATTTCCTAAACAAGGTGTCTTGATATTCATAACAAACCCCTTTCAACCACACCTGCGTCTGTGCTGTGAGGTGACTTCCGACGGAACATACCCACAGGGGCTGATTGGAGAGGAACTGCAACTCGGTGCGGGTTGGAACTTTCGGTCCCGCTCCCCAGCCCCTCCGGGTGGGCACAGGGCCTGAGAGGTAGAATCGATCACTGATGGCCAGTGATTTAATCAATCATGATTTAATGATTTAATCATTAAATTATTTCATTAAGCCATGATTTAATCAATCATGCCTATGTAATGAAGCCCTTGTAAAAACTCAAAAGATTGGAGCCTGGAGACCCTCAGGGTTCGTAAGCACTTGGAGGTTCTAGGAGAGTGGTAATCAGAGAGGGCATGGAAGCCCATATCTTGACCTATGCATCTCTTCCACCTGGCTGTTTCAGAGTAATATCCTTTGTAATAAACCAATAATTTGGTAAGTAAACTTGTTTCCTGAGTTCTGTGAGCTACTCTAGAAAATTAGTAGAACCTAAGGAGGAGATCATGGGAATATGATTTAGAGCCAGTTGGTCAGAAGCACGGACAACAACCTGGACTTGCAATTAGGGTCTGAAGTGGCGAGTCAGTCTTGTGGGACCAAGTGCTTGGCCTTTAGAATCTGATGCTGTCTCCATGTAGACAGTGTTAAATGAGTTAAATTGTAGTACACCCAGCTGGTGTTCAGAATTGCTTAGTTTCAATGTGTGGGGATAAGTATCTCACACATTTGGTGTCAGAAGTGTGTTGAGTGTGGTAGCAGTGTAAGAGTAAAGGAGACCCACAAGGAAGAAGTGTTTTGCCCGCATAGTCAAAGTTACTGTGTGGGGTTCTTCCTGAAAGCTCCCGTGGAGGGGGCTGACCCTGCCACGCACCCATTTGTCCTTGGTGCTTCCTTCTCTTTCCTGATGATAGTATTGATGTGATGGTGAGAGCAGCAGCTGCATCTTGGAACAAGAGGAGACCTTGAGGTTGTAAAACATACCTAGGATAGTAAAGCAGAAACTTAGAAGAAACGGGGGCCCCTGATGGCATGGCAGAACCTCAAAAGCAGCCCTGAACAATTTGTCTCTGGGCTGAACTTTCAGGAGAGAAAATTAAATCCCATTGGCTCAAGTCTCTGTTACTTTGTGGACCAAGAGCTTGTAAGAAAAGCATATTCTCAAGACTCTCCCCAGGCCAAATGAATCAGAATCTGCATTTTAACAAGATTCCCATGTGCTTTGCATTCACACTAAAGTTGAGAAGCGCTGGTCTAAATGTAGTTAAAGTACCTCAGTTTCTCTGTTTATAAAACTGTTTATTGATATATCCTGAAAAATAATGCATCCCATTTGCTTGTACTAAAACATGAAGAATTATATAATCATAGGGTAGGACAACTAAAAGAACTCGAGTTCTTCCAATACAAAGAACAACGCTTTCATGTAAATTAGTTAATTCATGTTCCAGACACGATGCTTGGCACCAGAAGTTGTAAAGATATCCCAGCTCTCAAGTTCATGGTCTTAACAAGGGAGACAACAAGCACTGCATTACAATACCCTGTCCAGACGCAACAAGAGAGATTTGCCAAGGTGTTGTGGGAAAGCAGCTGAGGAATCCAAGCCAAGCCTCTCACCTGGGCTGTGGAGCAGCTTACAGAGAACTTTTTGGACAAGATGTCACCCACGTAGTTACCAATTGTCTTGCTTCTTCCCCCAGCATGAGGGGTGCAGAGGCCACCCTTTTCGGGGTTAAGTCAGCCTAGCAGTCTCCCCCAGGGAAGACTTGGTACTTAAACACAGGTTCTAGTGTTAATGTCTTCACCCCACATCATGTTCAGTCTCTTGGTTCATGTGGGCTCCTTGGCTCCATTTTACAGATGAGGAAAATGCAGACTCTAAATGGGGAGTGAATTTCGAGGGACCCAGAGTAGGTGACTTATTAAGCCCATGTGAGGAATTAGGGCTCAGTGATTGCTAATGCCTTCTCAATTTTGTCAGCATTGCGTTTTGAATTAGCTATTGATTAGCCACTTCTCTTCATCAGTCTTCTCCAGTCTGAAGTTGGAAGTCCTTTTGATAGATATTTAGAGTAAATTTTTCTCCTCTTTATATTCCTATTCTTCAGTTCATTATATTATTAAAAATGAAATCACATTTTTGGATATTTGTGGTTTGGCTGGAAGGCTGGGAAACTGTTTTCTGGCATTCATTAATGGCGTTGTCTTTCCGTTGAAAGAACATTTACTCGATTTGGTACTTAAAGAAAGAAAATGCCAAATTAAGAAATGGGAGAGAATAAATGCCCTGTGCATGCAAAAACCCCAGGGATATATTTTTCTGCTAATTTTTATGGATTTGACAGTATTGGGAATAGGAGCATTGTTTCTAACAAAACCCAAATATTTATTTCTTTCTCCAAGAGATACTGTTTTAATCTTCTTTTTTTCTTTCCCTAGCTGCCTTTCTGACATGGTCTTCTAGGGTCTGATTTTCTTCTTCCTTAAAATAGACCAAAACAGCCCTGTTGCTGAAACCCTTCATGGAAGTGAAACAGACAAGGACTCATCTTGCCTTAAACTCAGGGTCTGCCTACTTCTCTCGACAGTGCCTGGGTCCACAGCTCACTGTTTCCCACTGCCCTAAGCTTGCTGCAACGAGGGCAAGACAAGAACATGCTTGGAATCTTTTTATGTTCTCCTTTCTTCTGAAGAATTCACAAGTTAGCAAGTATTTGACCACGGCTAACTAGAGAGTATTGCCAAGCATAACAGACTATACACAGATCAACAGGCCTCCCTCATATTGCAGTCCCAGCAGAAAACGGTGCCGCAAAAGCGATCCCCAGTGCCTGGGGGCCTGCCACACAAGTGCTTGCTCACGCTGTGTGCTCAGCTAGCTCTAGGATGCTGCCACCTTCTTAAGTGTCCAGTGCTAGGCTTAAAACCACAGTCCTCTCCACCCAGAATGTGTTACTTGGCTCTCACAAATGCACGAGGAAATGCCTTTCCCTGCACAGAAATAAAAACACAGGGTGAAACCACAGTTGTTTTCAACAGGCCTCCTGTTGTGAGCCTTCTCAACTTGTGCTGTCTTTCTGTAAGTGAGCAGGGGATGGGTGGTTCTAGGAAGTGACCTCTGCCTTTTCCTGAGGATGCTTCTAACAGGGATCTTGACATTATTAGTCATGAGCAGGAGATTTGCCAGCATGGCTTGCTGAACCAGATCATGCTTTGTCAGATGTGAAATTCTCATGTTCTAATACATGGCTTGTTTGCAAACTGTCTTAAATAAATATACTCATAACATAATATGGTGCTCTGAGCTTGTGTGTCATTTACGGTTTCATTTACTCAACATTCATTTCCTAAGTGGGTGATGTGTGTCAGGTTCTGATCTAGGTGCAACAGTTACAAGACGGAAAAGAGGTGGCATTGCCCTGAGGGGTCTCTGGATTCAAATTTCTGTCTCATTTCCCTCTGCTAAGCTACAAGTTCAGTGAGTGGCTGCCTGTGTGAATGGGGTATAGTAGGTGAGGGTACCAAAGAGAGAGTAATAGATCCCACTAGGACAGGAGGATTGCAGTTAGTACATACAGTGTACTTTGTAAATCAGAGCCTCATCCTCTCAGCTCATAGAGTTCCTACACCAGAGCACAGGATTCAGTGAGCGGAGTGTGGGCTGGATTTACCCCATACTTGCCTTTGTGGCAAGCCCTGATCAAGACAGTTTTCTTTAAGGGGTGATGCTTGAATCATATGGAGATATTCACTGAGAGGACAGACACGTAAGAACAGAGCATCCTGGGAGGAGGGGACTGTGAGCAAAGGTAAAGAGATATGACACCACCTGGCACACCCTGGGAGCTACAAGAGTTGAATTTGGAGGAGGAACAGGACATGAAAGGAAGGAGAGGTAAACAGAGGCCTCATTATAGACAGCCTTGGGTTCCAAACTAAGGAGCAAATGCTTTGTCCTGCAGGTTGTGGGGCAATGTTGATAGGGCTCTCAGACAACCAGCGAGGTGATCATACCATTCATATCTGTGGCAGCATTGAAGTGGGTTACAGGGGTTGGAAAAAGGGTAGGCTAAGTAGGAGACCATGGAAGTAGTCAGGTGATGGAGAATGAGAGTTTGAACTGTCAGTAGGCAATAGGGATAAAGAGGTGCCAGTAGATTTGAGAGAAATGAAAATGGTAGAATCTGCAGGACTTGGAGACTGATTGGATTCTAGAAGATTAAGGAGGTGTAGGTGTCAAGGGTGAATGGCTCCCAGGCTTCTCACTGGAGAGCCTGGGTAGATGGTACCTTTCACTTAAGAGAGATGCAGCAGGAAGAGGAGTTTAATGGGGTACTCTCAAAAGAGGAATGCGGCACTCTCTTCCGGATGGCTGCTCTCTCTCCATGGCCCTCTTCTAGCAGCACTGAGAGGTGTGGGCAGGCAAAGTGCACAGGAGTTTACCAGTTCTCATTTCATGTCATTCGTGACTAAGGAGGTTTTACTCAGAGCAAACCCAGAACTTGAGCTTTCCAAAGCTGTGGCTCCACTGGCTCTGACCCCACCTGGAGAAGCCAGTGTCTGTCATCTATCACGGAGGACAGCAGGGAGGAGGGAGTCAGCTAACGTATTGCATCCCACTGAAGGGAAAGCCACTGAAGCACATGCTTTGATGTGTCAATACCATTGACTTGCCCTACAAAATGGGAAGCCTACACTCTAGCACCAGTAAAATATGTTACTCTTTAGCTGCAAAGTGTTCATTGGACTGGAGTTCTGTTTACTGATTGCTGATAAAGAGAAGTCTCTTGCAAAAGCCATTTTAATTATAGATAGATATTTTCTTCTTAGTTCTCAATTTAATGGAGGTATATATTTTGAACATTTTATTATGAAGAATTTCAAAAATGCGTGAAAGGAGAAGGGATAATGTATCCATCCATGCAGCCATCAGCCAGTTTCAACAATTATTAAGTCACAGTTAATCTTATTTCCTCTATACCTCCACCAATAACCTACCTTTTTCCCCAGATATGGAACAAATCTATTGAATATATACATATATTTATGTACACATATACATGTATAATACATATATAGTGCAAAATAATATTATATATAATATAATAATATATAAATACCTATTTTAAATAAACTTTTTATTTTGGAAGAGTTTGACATCTAAAGAATTATTGGGAAGATAGTATGGAGAGTTTCTGTATACTCCGCACCCAATTTCCAGTTATTAACATTTTACATTAGCAAGTTACATTTGTGATAGTATTAAACCAATACTGATACCTTACTGTTAATTAAAGTCCATACTTTATTCAGATTTCCTTGGGTTTCCCCTAATATTCTTTTCTGTTCCATGAGCCAATTGGAGGTATATTTTACTCTACACTTATAAGACTTTATGCACTTAAGGATATGATGTTCATTTTCCCCAGCATCTGTAATTTTTATAGGTCTAAGAAGCCCGCGTCACATCAGGCGTTCATTTCATGCCCTTTCTCCCTCCTTCCCCCTCACTTCCCCTCCTCACACTGTACCTTGGGAAATGGATGTCAGAGCACACACACGCATTGTGACTTAGGGGCACTGACCCCTTTGCTGTTCTTAGGAGCATGTAGGGCACTTCCTTGACTCCTTTTAAAATGCCTCTGTGGAATTAATGGTAGGACAAACCACTGAATGTAATTTGGGACAATAGCGAAACAGAGAATTGAGAAAAAGGCAGTTTGTGTTCAAAATATGAGTCCAGCACATTAACTAAATGAAATAGGACTAAAACCTACCAGACAGTTTGGGTTAATTTTCACTTTGGCTGTTGACAGTGTGGGGGTTTCTGTGACTGAGAAGCCAGGTGGAGGCCTGGGGAGGTGCCACTGGTTGGTATCGGGTCAGATCACCCTCCTCAGCAGGAGGCCACCTGGGCACAGGCCGTTTGCTCTCTGCTGGCTTCCGGGAAGTCAGTTCTCCTTGGAGGTGCTTAACTTAAATCAGTGCCACGTGTGTGGTGCCACATTTCTGATGCAATGCCTGCCTCCTGGCAGCCTGTCTGATAAATCTAAGCGCTTTGGGGGGCTGGCTCAAGGCCAGAATGGCGTCACTGCCCATTAAGAGAAGTTGATGGGGCTCAGAAAACACTTAGGTTCTGGCAAGAGTTCTAACTACCTTCGCCACAAATATCTTTGCTGTAGACATGTTTGCCACAAGCCTTTTTGCTACAAACATTTTTATGGCATAACTAATTGACCAAAGGCAATTTTGTGGTGTAAGATAAAATCACGAAAAGTAAAAGAGGACCATTCATTAAAAAGGACATAAAATAACGTGAAAAACAAATAACAAAATTAAAAAGACTTTATACAAAATATTTGAATATATTCAAAATGTAGAGTGTCGATTCATGGCAATACTGCACAAATAACTGATTTTATTTTGTGGATTGCACCTATGCACTTCTCTTCAAACTCTTGTGTTCAATATTTTACATTTTTTTGCGTGTTGATTCATCTCCTTGTTTGGCATTACACTTCTTCTTTTTTCACTAAAATTTCTTCATTAAGAGAGGTGTCAGTTTCCAAATACTAGTATTAATATTTGTAACTGAGTTTTGTCTAGTGTTGTAAAAGCCTTTTAGACTACTGTTTGTTTTTAGCATGTTGTCCCATGTCTGTTGATAGATATTCCAGCATATTCTATGGGAAATGGCTCAGCCTTCACCACTCTATTTCACCATTCTGAGGGCTAAGATTTATGTAATATAAAAATGGGAGCACTGAGTCAATAGAGAAATGGAGAAATGAAACGAAACCTTCAACCAGGTTGTTGAAACCATATTGCCAAACCAAACTGTCAACCAGCTATTTTTGTATCTTTTATGACAAAGCTGCCTTGCAGCCAGTTGATTATGTGGTGAAAATGTTTGCTGTAGAAATGTTTGCAGCAAAGACGTCTGCAGCAAGGATCCTTCCAGCAAAAGTACCAGGCACGCGGGCAGCAACCCAAGTCCTCCTACATTTGTTCTGCCTCCAGGTAAATGTATGGAAAAACTGATAGAAGGATGCTTATTTTCACACTGTGTGCTAATTTAAGCATTGATTTTGCCTAGTTACTGTTGAGTTTTTAAAAATGTTTTGTGACACATCTTATTTTTTTCCTAATTTATACCTTCTTTTATAGGCTCTGCTTCTTTCCAGAAAGAAATTTGAAGTGATTTATTACAAAGGACAGTTATTATTAGCATATATGCTTCCTCTGCCTTTCCTTGGTAATGTTCTCTTATATAAATATAGCTGATGAATTAAGAGTTTATTTTGGCATCTATTCCACTTTATTCCATAAAGGATAGAAAGTATACAGAGACTCACATCACAGAGCAAGATAATAAAAGTTATAAATAAGTGAGAAAGAAAAAGGAAACACAAGTTAGAAACAAAAATATAGCTGGAAAACACTACTACACAGAAATCAGACCATGAAATCCTATACACTTGTTCCAAATGGGTCACATATTAGCCAGTAAGCCTCAGAAAAGCCAGCAAGAAAGGGAAGATGTGACCATTTGAGTGAACAATGGTGGTAATAATCTAAAAAGAAGCTATACAACTTTTTCTGAAAACAAACAATAGTATAGAAGGCTTTTACAACAAATTAAAAAAGAATTTAAAGAAAACAATGTGTAATAAACATCTTCAACAATATTCTTATTGGAGACTATTAAGGGCTGGGTTATATGCCTCTCAAATACATATGTTGAAGTCCTAACCCCACCCCCATACCTAAAAATGAGATTGTATTTGAAGATAAAGTCCTTAAAGAGGTAATGAAGTTAAATGAAATAATTAGGATGGGCCCTAACCCAGTGTAACCAGTATCCTTATAAGAAGAGGTTAGGACATAGGCTCAGAAGGACAAAATATGTGAAAGCAAAAAGCCAAGGAGAGAAGTCTCAGAAGAAACAAGCTCTGCAGACACCTTGATGTTGGATTTCAGCCTCCAGAACTGTGAGGAAATCAGTTTCTCTTTAAGCCTCCCAGCCCGTAGCACTTGTTATGGCAGCCTGAGCAAACTAGCAGAGACACAGCAATGTGTTTCCTAAGGGCTGTCTCTAATGGCATCCCTCTTCGCAGGCTGCTGACCAAGGTATACAGATTCCTCTTTTCCCACTTCCCACCACCCCACCAGGATTCACATGACTATTCGGGGAACTTCAGTGTTCTCCTGTGACCTTGCCATAGTGGCCACAGTTAGTCATTCTGGAGACAGGTCCCTGACCCCAGCTGGCCCAACCAGAGTCCTTTCTTGGAATTTTTCCACCTGGAACTGAAGGAGCTTGATATTAGTCTTCTCTAGTGGCAGAAACTATATGATGGCAAGCCTTGTTAGCTGTCAGTGGCTATATTTTCTTCCATGTAAGAAAAATGAATCTGTGAGGACAAAGAAGCCAGATGCAGAGAGTCTTGGCATCATTCCAGTTTCTAGTTTATTCTTTCATTTAGTAAATATTTTCTGAATGTTGCTGCATTTCAAACACTGGTCCAGTAGTTCCTGAGGCTCATTTGTATCCTCACTTTCCTAGCAACTTAGTCGTTGCTACCCAGTTATTGATTCCGGCAGCAATAAAACCCCCTTTTCACTGAAGCTGGAGTAAGTGGATTTCTGTCACCTACAACCAAAGTTATACATCACAATTCCCCACAATCTCTTTTCCCTTCAGCCACACTGAACTGCTGGAAGCTCTTTAAACAAGTCCTGTTTCTTAGGATAAACAAGAGTCAGTCATGGGGTAATTACGCTCTCAACATAAAAATAATTGATGTTTGAATATTAACCATGCTGGTTTCCTTGTTGTGCTTGTAAAAGTCTATCTTTTTCCCTCAAATATCTGTGTTGACTCAGATACTCCCCTCCTCCCCTGAACCTGAGCGTGTGGTTACAGAGGCTTTTACTCACAACCAGGGGACTGTTTCAGTTGGAAGTACTAAAACTCTTATAACCTCTCTTAAGGCAAAAATGATTGGTAAGAACAACATTCAATCATGAGCTCACTTTATATATATTAATGGAATTTCCTCCATCTAGTAAATCACTCTCATTTCTTTAATCTTAGCATTAAACAGCAAGTGCGTGCATTATCTATTTCATGAGGAATTTATCTTCTAAGAAAGATGCACACAAATTTTTGCATACCTCACTGACATTCTCATTTTATTGATTTCATATTTTTCCCAAGATAGAGATAAAAAAATTATTAACTATGTGAAGAGGCCCTCAGCCCTAATAGAAAATGGGCTGTCAAAATCAAGGATTTAAAAAATATTTGCTCATAGTAGGCATCCATTATATATTTATTGAACTAATGCTTCCTTATTCAGACAAATAACACCAAAACCAAAGACCCAATACTTAGGAAAAAATGGTGTTTTGTGTTCATTCAGAAATGTCTATATTATTTCTCTTTCTGTTGTGGAAACACATGGTACTGAGCAACTCAAGTTCGGATACCAGCGATACACCTTGGTAAGTGGGCGATTACTGCCAAGAAGTCATTAGGCTCCAGAGCCTCGGTTTTTCTCATCTATAGAAAGGGAATTAGGATTCCTACTTTGCTGCAGAGTTGTGATGATTAAATCAGTGATGTATATGAATGACTGTCACAAGTGGCATATTGTGTTATTATAGGCTTTCTCTAATTTCCTCTAATTTTAATTGCCTTGATGCTTGCGGTTTATCCTTCCTTTAATGATTTTCTTTTTATCATTTGATACGTATGATTGCTGTGCTTCTGTTGACACAAAGCTGCTCCTGTGGCATTTTTTGGCTTTCATGAAGAAGCGTAAATGAGAAAAAGGCAGAAAAGGAACACCAGTTCTACACTGAGTAGCTCATTTATTCACAGAAAGAACCAGTATAAACAGTCCATACCACTAGGACAGCATGAGGTTTTCAAACCAAATTATGTATGTCGATGCCTTTCGGCTAAAGATCAGTGGACACATCTGTTGGGTTTACTACTTGTTTCAGGAAAGCCAACCTCACATGGGGAAGAAGGAGGGATAAAGGGCTTGCAGGATTTGAGCTTGTGTTAGGTGATCAGTGCAGAGGCAAAGAAAAGGGGGCTGTGTGGGATGGGATGCTGTTGGGAAGAGGGGCAGGTCTGTAATTAGGTATCTTACTTACAATTACTTAGCAGGAGGGGAGGCTAAGGTTATAATTGGTAAAGAAGCAGCAGAAGAATAAGACTAGGGCATGTGTGGTCATTTTTGTGATTTGGACAATGTCCATAGTTTGTCCATGTTCGCATGTGATATGGAGTCGTCTTGTTTACATCTTGATCCATTATGGTCAACAGAGGGACCTTGTCTGAAGCCGACGTTCTGAGAAATTGTTTGTGTTCAACAGGAGCCCACCATGGCCTGTCTGTGAGTCAGGCACTTTCCATATGTCAGTCTGCTTTCCTCATTCTCATGTGTTCACGTGCTCTGTATTAGAATCTAGGTACAGGTAACAGGCACCATTCTAACTATTTTATGAAAACAGGAATTAATATTTAAATCATGGCTCAGGCTTGGAATCCAGGAACAACTCCAAGAACCACCCCATAGAACTGGTCCTCCAGGGGAGCAGCTAAGCCCTTAATTCCCCACCTTTTTGATTGTGGCACTCACCTCTGAAATTGTTTGCTCTAGGAATATGTTAGCTTATTTGCTTTTTCAAGATCAGGAAGCCATTGCTGCAACTCTTAGTGTTCAAGCTGACGGCTTCCTCTGTGCCCTGCCTCTTAGCTTTCACCGCGCTGGTGACCGGGGAGCCACCTCTGCCACAGCAAGCAGCGCCTCTGAGGCCACCTGTGCCAACAGAAGCACATGGCCCAGCAGCCCGTTTTGTCCATCACTCCTAATTTCCATATCTCAAACCAGTGCTCTGGTTGCCTGGGCGTGAATCATGTCTGAACCATAGCTACGTGAGAGTTTGGGAATCACAATGTTTGGGTTTTCGAGCCTTTGCACAAGAAGGCACAATGTTAGGAGGTTGGAAAAGATGTTGATTTCCAAGCCAGGTTATCCAAAACTGGTTCTAACCAGGAGTGAAGGGGCCTTATCCTATTCCTGATTCAGTCGCTAATTTGCTCTGTGAAGAGGGAAAAGTATCATCACCTTTCAGGGTCTCAATCTCCATGGCCAAGTTAGACTGGATAATGTTCAAGTTTCTTCTTGATTCTAGAGTTCTATGACTCTATTATTAATTTTAAAAATATTTTCTTAAACATATTTATTTTACAAAACATTTTCTCTACCTTTTTACATATATTTTTTTCTCATGGATACTCACAGTAGAATGGGAAGCCTCCAAGATAATTGGAGACCCCAAATGATTTTTGCCCCCTAGTATTCTCACCTTCCGACACTGAACAGGGCTCACCTGTGTAATCAATAGGCTAGTTTAGAAATGACCGAGTGTGGCACCCAAAGCAAGGTCACAAAGAAATTGCAGCCTTTGCTCTCTCTTAGATCACTGACTCTGGGTGAAGCAGCATCATGTCATGAAGACATTTAAACAGCACTGTGAGGAGGTCCACGTGGTGAGGACTGAGGCCTGATGACCACGTCCAGCATCGATTTGCCAGCCATGTGAGGAAGCCTGCACAGAAGTGAATGTTTCAGCCCTAATCAAATCTTCAGATGGGATGACCCTGGCTGACATCTTGGCTGCAGTCGCACGCAAGACTTTGAGCCAGAGCTATCTGTCTAAGCCACACCTGAGATCCTGACTTCAGAACGCATGTAAGGTAATAAATGTGTAGTGCTGTTTTAAGCCACTGAGTCCCAGGATAAATGGTTATGCAGCAACAATGCTAATATTAGTATGCAAAATAGCATAAGGATTCCAGAATTTATTTCTTCATCTCCAACATCAAATTTCATTTGCTTGTTCTTTTCTGACAGAAAACTGGTAGCCTCTGGGATTATGTCTCTAGACATATTAGAAGCCATTAAGGAGTAGATAAATCAGAATGAAAACTAATTCTTTTCTGAGATTTTATAAAATGTGGTAATGGGCAGACAGGAAAAGACCATATATTGTTAATATTTTATCTAAATTGCAAATATTTTCTCAGGCAAAGTTCCACACATTTGAAACTTATCACAGGGTTAATATATTGGAAAATAAAGCTAATGAAAACATAATAAACAGTTGAAATGACTCTTTCACAGACATTCCAATCAACTCTGCAGATGATTAATTATGAAGGAACTCTGTTACTTACACCTATGGGTTAACAAACCTTTCAATATTTTAATGAAAGATAAAAGTTGCCTGCTACTGAATTATTTTGGTTTTAATCTAAAAGATAAAGAAATTCATCTAATTTCTTGCTCATCATGATGGCTTACAGTTTCAATGAAGAAAGAATGTTTCAACAAAACTTACTATAAATTTTTTTCTGTATGTGTTTTTAAGTTTAATTTTAATTAAGGCTCTTTTCTGGATCCTGCACCCATGTCTGATAAGAACATAGTCACTTAGAGCAGCAATCTTCCACTTACTGTTAAAATAAGAGCGTGTGAGTTTTGGAGAATATATTAACTAGAAGTGCGAGTCAGTTGTTAAGTGCCACAAACCTTGTATAAAGAAGCTTAAGCAAAAAGAGGAATTTGTCCACAGCCATTCCAGTCTCCTGGAATTCAAGTCACAGATGGGTCCCCATAGAGCTGGGGCTGTGGGCACCAATATAGCAGGGCTCGGGAGGCTGCCAGCTCTCACTCCCAGCCCTGCCTCTGCCCCCCGGGAGCCTGCTTTGTCCTGTGGCAGACTGGCTTACTTTCTGTTATGGAAAACACTATTGCTGGCAATTGCCGAGTTTTGTATTTTTTTAGCCTCAGTCACAGAGACTTGCTTTCTGGTCTCAGATGCAAGTTCTCAATGAACTCGAGCAGGCTGGAGAGACAACACAATATGCCCTGTGTATTAGGTTCCTCGGGCTGCTGTAACAAAGGACCACTCCAATGGGGAGGCTTACACATCAGAAATTTATTGCCTCAGTCTGGAGGCGAGAAGGCTGGACTCATGGTGTCAGTAGAGTCGGTTCCTTTTGAGGGCTCGGAGAGAGAATCTGTTCCAGTCCTCTGTCCTAACTTCTGACAGACTGGCAATCTCTGGTGTTCCCTAGCTTATAGATGCATCACCCTAATCTTGCCTTTATGTCCCTGTGTGTATTCTGTGTCCAAATTTCCCCTTTATATATATCATCCTGGAATAGGGGCCCACCCTAATGGTATGACCCCATCTTAACTAATTACACCTGCAATGCCCCTATTCCCAAATAAGGTCACATTCTGAGGTACAAGAGGTAGGACTGCCACATGTAAATTTTGTGCTGGGGGCATTATTTAACCCACATATACCATGTAGGGCAGCACTTCATCTATAGGGTATCAGAGACCAAAGAATGAAAGCAAGAAGCATGGACAAAGAGCTGTAAGCCCTTCAGATTCCACATTCCAAGAGAGAAAAATAAGTAAAAATCCTGCACCTAGAGAATGAAATGGAGAATATCTTTTTTCCTTTTTTTCTTGTTTTTTGGTGAAGAGGTAAGATTAGACTTTAGGGATATAGATCGAGGTGGATTGCACCTGGCTATAGTGACTTGTTAGACGCATCGACCTGCATGGACTGTTCCATTTTTCTTCAGCAGGGTCACCTACCATTCAGACCTCAGGTTGCCCAGGGCTGAGGGGACTATGGGGTATTAATGGAAACAGTAGAAAAAAGAGCCTGGTTTCTTCTGCTGCCCAATGAACCAGAATATGACTGGGGAGTAGAGAGAGTTTGGAGAGAGGAGGAAAGCTGGGTATAGCGCCCTGCTTCCCCCTCTACCACCATGGGGTGCTGCGAGGGCCTAGCGTCTGGAGTGGAGGGTATTAGCAAGCCTTCCTTTGCCCATTTCCTGTCTGGGCCCATTGACAAAGGGCCTGCAGAGGGCCTGGCTCCACCGGTCACTGGAGGGCCCCAGAGGGAGCAGCAAGCAGCTCTGGGCCCGAGATGGCGGAGGAGGCACATCTAGACTCCCGAAACAACTCCTTTCCTTGCGTTGCTCATCCCAAGAGAAGAGAGGCAGGTCTCCAAGCAGCAGCACCAGGGGATGCAAACTAGGCATGTGTGTACCTTACTGAAATGACAAATTTGAAAGCCTTTTGTGAGTTCTGTTCTTTTTATTTTCTTTACTTGTTAATTTTAATATTTCTAATATCTTTAGCATAAATTCTTGTTAACAGTAATGTGTAAAAGACCATCACATCTGCAAAGACCCTTATGCCATGTAAGGTAATATCTCACAGCTTCCAAGGATTAGGATGTGGGCATCATCAGGGGCCATTTAGCTTGTCACAGACCCAAATAGCAAAACCAAGTCAGCCACATGCAGATCGTAGGGAAGAGAATTCCAAGCAGAAGAAAGAGCAAGTGCAAAGGCCCTCAGGTGCAAATAAACATAGCACTTTAAAGGGACAGAAATATGGAAACAAGGCCACATTGCCAGCATCTAGTTTTCTCTGATGGAGTTTAGAAAGGAGTCTTGCCTTGTGGATGTGTCACATCTAGGAATCAGAGCAGAGCAAAGCATCTTGGTCAGAAAAGACAGCTGGCAGATGTTTGCATGTGGATATTCTTACTTTACAGCATATCCTTGACACTTTGCCAAATTTTTCAAAATCTCTGGTCTCTGGAGAACCCAGCACTATCACATGGCAGGGGATGGGCAGAATCTCCCATTGAGTAAAGAGGCTGATAAGGTACTGAATTGAGCTAAATTTGGTACCTGAAATTACCATAAATTGACAGGATTAAGATTTCCATAGTTTTACCTTATCCTGCCATCGAATCAAGCCATGTCAAATCATAATATATGGGAGGATTACCATAAATCAGCAGGACTAAAATTCAATGGCAAACTTGAGCATGTAAAAATGAAATCTTTTTATTCTGACAATTATGCCTTTATTATTCCATTTTTACTGGGTGCCATGGAATAGACAGAGCACATGCACTTAATCTGCACAACAAACCAGTGGGTCATACTATTATTATTCCCAAACTACAGATGAAAGAAAGCATGGACAAAGAGCTGTAAGCCCTTCAGATTCCACATTCCAAGAGAGAAAAATAAGTAAAAATCCTGCACCTAGAGAATGAAATGGAGAATATCTTTTTTCCTTTTTTTCTTGTTTTTTGGTGAAGAGGTAAGATTAGACTTTAGGGATGTAGATCGAGGTGGATTGCGCCTGGCTATAGTGACTTGTTAGACGCATCGACCTGCATGGACTGTTCCATTTTTCTTCAGCAGGGTCACCTACCATTCAGACCTCAGGTTGCCCAGGGCTGAGGGGACTATGGGGTATTAATGGAAACAGTAGAAAAAAGAGCCTGGTTTCTTCTGCTGCCCAATGAATTAAGGCCTACTGAAGTTGAGAAACGAACTAAAAACCCAGTGTGCATGAACTGTATGGCATGTGAATTATATCTCAACAAAGCTGTTAAAAAACAAAATACAACAAAACAATTCTGCTTGATGATAAAGCCCACGTCACATATCATAGAAAATATCTTGCTTAGATAGAGCTGTTGCTGGTAGCAAGAAAAAAAGAGCTTATTCTAGGTTTTTCATGTTTAGGAGGGTATGAGATATCCCAAGACAGAGATTTATTAATTTTGTTATAAGAAAGTTCCGAGGCCAGGTCCTGACAAAATCAACTAATAAAAGTTCTGTCGTTCTGTGTCCTTGGGGATGTGTCTCCCATGGGGAATCATGGTACCTCTTCAGAGCCCAGAGGGAGGACCAAAGGCTGCTTTGCTTACAAGGGAAAAGGAAAAATTCACCATCTTTTTGGATGTTAACTTAGATCCATCACTTTTCAAACCCATGTTTTGTGTGATTTTGATGAAATATTAATTTAATCCCTAATTAAAAGCACTGGTATACCTCTTTGAAGAGGTAATCATCAAATACAACTAGGAGAGTTCATTTTGTTTTTATAAGCCCTAAAAGCAAAGTAAATTATCACCTTACAAGATATATGAAAAAATATTCATACTAATTTTTTCTAATTCTCGTGATTCAAAAGCATGATGACACCTTTGTTTCATAATTTATGATAATGGATCCAAGTTGGATCTCATTTTATAACATATTCTCTTAGAGAAATTACTTGACCTCGGCTGTCAAAATGGATATTTGTTGAAATGACAAATTTGAAAGCCTTTTGTGAGTTCTGTTCATGAGTTGTGAGGGGAATGAAGGTGACATTTCAAAGTCCCTTAATTATCTCAGATGCTACTATAAAAAAAATAATATGCTAACTTTCAAAGCAAAGTCATACAAAACAAAGTCATTGATATGAAGTCAGTTACATACACAATGGATTCCTGTCTCTTGAAAACCATGATCTGGATACATTTCAGGAACGTTCTTCTTTAGACACAAGCAATGAACCACAGAAAAACCCTGAGGTCTGCCAGGCTTCATTAGGCACTTGCTGATTTCTTACCATGGAAGGTCACCCAGGGTGCTGAACAAAATGAAAAATGCAAATTGTCCAACTATGTGTACAGTGTAAACCACTCGCAAGGAGAAAACAGATATGATGTATTAGGACCTGATACAATATTACACTTCACTGTAAACAAAGACAATTATGAGAAGACTCAAAATAAGCAGTTAATAGTTGTTGCCTTTGACAAGCATACATTGGGAATGATGGTCTTTTACATATTATTGTTAACAAGAATTTATGCTAAAGATATTAGGAGTATTAAAATTAACAAGTAAAGAAAATAAAAAGAAAACAAAAACAGTGGGCTGCCACTTCATAATGAATAGCAGCCCAGGAGTACTGAGTTTGTCTCTTGGGAGTGGACCCCAGGAGCCCATCACTTTCTGACCCAGCAGTAAGTTGACTGCTCTGTTTCTGAACATCTTCATGTGCCACTCACTCCTGTGGATCCTTTGTACCATCCACTGAGCCGTCAGGAGATGACAGCATGCTGCAGCGTATGGCCGAGACTCCTGGGGGTCCCCACCACATAGGTCTACCTTTCTGATGAAGTAAAAACAGCAGATCCATGAACTATTATAATGGTGGTGGTGGCTATTATTAGAATGTATACTGTATTGTTCCAGTAGGTAGTTAGTTTCACTAAAACTGGAGAAATTCACAGATAAAAAAGATTTTTGATTTGAGAGAAAGAATATTGAAGTTTTCAGTGTTGTGATAATGATCAACAAAAAACAAATTTTGGAGAACTTCAGTTTTGACCTCCTGAACCTGCCATCCTGCTGAACTGGAATATTGAAATCATATATTCTGGGGGACTTGTAAAATACAGTTTGACTTATTTTACTTCACTATTTAAACTGCAGGCTTTTATTTTTTTAAAAACCACATATTCACATAAAAAAAAGAAACACCTGTTTTCTAGACACTCGAAACCTTCTCTTAAATGCCATTTCATTCTTAATATTCCACTTGCCTCCAGCTGTAGATTTTATCTGCTGGTAGAGAATAATAAGTGGTGGTACATTTAAAAAAATCAATGCTGATGGGTTCCAACATCGAATCAAAAGATAAGTATTTCCAATAAAAGTTTTCAAAGTTATTAAAAGAGCACTTGATTTGTTTTTTAAGTAGAATATAAGATTTTGAAAAATTTGGCAAAGTGTCAAGGATAGGCTGGAAAGTAAGAATATCTACATGCAAATATGTGCCCGCTGTGTTTTCTGACCAAGATGCTTTGCTCTGCTCTGATTCCTAGATGCAACACATCCACAGACAAGCCTCCTTTCTAAACTACATTAGAGAAAACTAGATGCTGGCAATGTGGTCTTGCTTCCAAATGTCTGTCCCTTTAAAGTGCTACGTTTATTTGAACCTGAGGGCCTTTTTACTTGCTCTTCCTTCTGCTTGGAATTCTCTTCCCTACGATCTGTATGTGGCTGACTTTGTTTTGCCATTTGGGTCTGTGACAAGCTGAACGGCCCCCGATGATGCCCACATCCTAATCCTTGGAAGCTGTGAGATGTTACCTTACATGGCATAAGGGACTTTGCAGATGTGATTAAGGATCTGGTAATGGGAAGAATTGCCTGGATTATTTGGGTAGGTCCTGTGTAATGGCAAGGGTCCTGGTAAGGGTAGGACAGACACAGGAGAGTGAGTGTCAGACTCAGAGAGAAATTTGAAGATGCTACTCTGGTAGCTTTGAAGTCAGAGAAAGATGGCCACAGTTAAGGAATGCAGGCAGCTTCTAAAAGCTGGAAAAGGCAAGGGATGGGTTCTCACTAGGGCTTCCAGAAGAAATGTAGCCCACTGACAACTTGATTTTCATTCAGTGAGAACTGTGTTGTACTTCTGACCTCCAGAACTGTGAGATAATAAATTTGTGTTGTTGTTTTAATTCACTAGCTTTATGGTAATTTGTTACAGCAGCAATAGGAAACTAATACAAAGTCTTAACTCAAATGTCACTTCTTAGAGAGACCATCATACCCTAACTAAACAGTCTTCAGTCATTCTTCACCATATTATCTTATTCTCTCCTCTTCATAGCTGTTCAGTACTATGAAATGTAATATGAAAATATTTTAGATAATAAGCACATTAAAAATTTTTCTCTGCTTTTAGCACACAAACTCCTTAGACACAGCAGGGACACTCTTGTTTGCTTCTAGAACCCTAGCAGTAGAAAAATGTCTGGCACATAGCAGGTGCTCTTAAAAATGTGTAATGCTCCCTCCTTTATAGTCATTCTTCCTCTTCCTCTGCTTTTCCAGAATATATCTGAGGGAAGGAGGAAAAAACTATTTTCATTTTAAATGCATTTTTATTGCAAAAGAAACCCCATGTGGAACCATTTTAAATGTTGGGTGGGAGTGAGAGTCCTCCTGACCCCCTCTTCTCTCCTGTTTGCCTTTCTTCCCAAGGTCGGGAATAAGTCTGCCCAATCAAGTTATTCCAGAATTCCATCAGATTGTTCAAGCCAAGAAGGAGGCTAGAATTCTAAGATTCAGATCTCTGGTAAACTTCTTGAGGGATGTAACCTGAGCCTTAGTTTGATGTACTTCCTGATAGGACATTATCACTCATTTGTAATTTACTGGAAGCCCCTGTGGGCATATACAGCAGAAGAGATTGGAAGGTGCAGTAAGTGAGGCATTCATCAAATGCCCAGGCTTGGCATACAGGGTCTGTCCTGCCTTCCTCTGCCACGGTGGGCTTGTCTAGCCTCATCTTTACCCACTCTCCTCACGTGGCTTATGTTTTTAGGCTCCCAGGAATCCTTGCTGCTCCCTTGAAACGCTGTAGTTTTATGTCCTGTGTCTCACTCATGCTGACTCTGGGCTAGGAAGGTCGGTCCCTGTCCACATGGTAAACTTTGTGTCTTCCTTCAGAGAAGAGTTCCCCTCTTCTATTCCCCACCGCATCTTCCTTGGGTAACTTACTGAGAGCTACAACAGAGCTGTGGTTTCATGGCCATCTGTCTGAAGGCAGGAGCACTGTCTCATGCACTCTTGAATCTTTAATGCCTAGAATCTTTAATCCAACATGGTCATTTGTTGGATGAAGAGATCTCTGTCCTGAATTAAATGGGACCAGGGCCATGCATTATTCATCTCTGTATCTCAGAGTAGTGAGTGGCCCAGAGTGGCCCTGAAAACAAGTTTAATGACTACATGTTTAATACATATTAAATGGCATGGGTGGCACACTGCTTGCTATCCCTAGTGATATTCTTAGCTTATAAGATTTTTAGCTTGGCACTTAGATATCTAGAACATTAATTTACAGCTAGGTGTGGCCAAGCAACCAAGTTCTGGCCAATGAAATCTGAGCAGAAGGGTCACGTGGTGTCTTCCAGGAACCTTCATCAAGAGATGGATGGCCTGTGCTCTTTGACTCTTCTTTGGGTCCTGTCTCTCATTCTCCTGTCTGGCACATGGATGCCTCTAGTCATAGAGTGTCAGAATTGTGATGTGGTATCCTGGGGGTAGTAATAGTGGGATACTGTTAACACTCCAGACCTGGGATAAAAGAAATGATTGGTCATTGGTATCTGCAAGAAGAGGGCTGTATGGAAAAAAGCTGTCTGTCAGGAGTCATAATTGTTCATGGAGAGAATCAATCAACCTACAGGGAGGTAGGTAAAGGAATAATATCTGACCTCACTTCTCTCCATCTTCCAATCAATATCCCCCTTAAGCTGAACCAGAAGTCAGAAAGTGAGAAAGCCCATTGACAGTGGGGACCTCCAGGAGTGGAGAAGGATGGACAGTGGATTTGGCTAGGTAAATAGAAGATAACCAGCACACTCGGATAGGTCATTTAAAAAAAAAGAGAGAGAGAATTGGGTGAAATAATCTCTACTCCTCTTTCTAATTGTAGTAGTCAGACTGGATTTTCTGTATTAATTGGTTTCACTTTCTCAGACCTTGAGGCCAAGGCTACAGGGCAACTTGCAGTCAGGCATTCCAGAGTGTCAGGTATTAGAGACTAGTGTTCCAAATCAAAATCACAGTAGTTGGTGAATGGAGGACACATAGAACAATATTAAAAAGTCCAGAAACAGATCCACACACATATGAACAACTGATATTATGACAAAAGTAACACTGCAGAAGAGTGGCAAAACGATGGTCTTTGTAATAAGCAAGCTGTGCCAGTTGTAGATCTATATGGAAAAAAATCTTAACCTAGACCCCATACCCAATTCCATATGAACTGCTAGCCTAAATGTAAACAAACAAATAAATATAAAGAAAACATAGGAAAATATTTTCATGATGTGGTTGAAGGGTAAAAGAATGGACCAAAGACTTGAACAAGCATTTCATAGAGAAGCATATTCAAATAGCCACAAACTAAGAGTTCACCTTCCTTCACAATTGCCAGAATGATTAACATTACAAAGACTGACAATAACAAGTGCTGACAAGGAAGTGGAGCAAATGGAACTCTCATATACTGCTAATGAGTATGGTAATTGGCATACTTTCTAGTGCCTAGTAAAATAGGTTTTATAGTATCTACTAAAGTTTATCATACACGAAACCTATGACCCAGAACAACTAGGTATGTCCATGAAAGAAATGCCTACGTACATTCACTAAAAAACACGTATAAGAATATTCACAGCAGTATATACTATAAGAGCTAAAAACTCTAAAAACCCAAGTGGAAATCAGTAGTAGAATGGATACATGACTTGTGCTGTTTTGTATAATGAAATACTAGTACAGAGCAATAAAAATGAATTGCTGCCTTTAGCAACAAGGTGAATCTCATGAAAAGTACACAGAAAGGATATAGTGAATGATGACATTTATACAGACTTTTAAAACAGGCAAAGCAATAATCAATGGTGTCAGAAAGCATGGTTATGCTTACATTTTGGGGAGATGTGGTGACTGGGGAAGGCAAGAGGGCAGTGCCTGGGGTGCTGGTAAATTTTGTTTCTTGATCTTTGTTGTGTGTTCACTTAGGGAAAGATTTTGAATTGTACACTGATCTGTGTCTGTTTCCAAATAGAAACTTACTGACTCCAATAAGTATGTTTTATAATTTAATACTGCTTTATCTTTTAAAAAAAATTACAACATGGACAGGAACCTGAACACCAGCTCTTTGCTGTTCAACATTAACATAAAGATCAGGACAAAAGCTTATCTGTCTTGCCACTAGAGAATTAACCACAGTGGACTCTTTCAAACAAGGTTTCTTTGAACAGGTATTCAAAAACAAAAAGGTTTCTTAAGTCATTTGTAAGACCAAATTTTACGCAGTCTTGGGTATTGTGTCAGGAATCATGCAATGAGATCACTTTCTTTTGCCCACATTTCCCTCTGATAAAGAAAATAAATCTATTTGGCAGAACAAAGAATTGCCTCAGATGAAAACATATTGAAAAAGAAAAGGCAGCATTATTCTCAACTTTGAGTGTCTAAGAGAAAAATGATATGTTTAAAAGAAAGAGTTCTCTGTTGTAGGAAAGATTACATTTTTACGTACTCTGTCAGCAGTTATGCATTATTAAATTTCAACTACTACCAACAAGTATTTTAGGTGACTTACCAGAAAGACACATCGGTATAGAATAATGCTAAAAATAACAGTGATAACCAAAACACCCAAAACAAGAGCTGTGTTGAAGCAGAGAGGCGTGGGAGGTAGTTTTACAATAAAATCTATATACACCAAATTTCTTCCAATCATGCACACCTTTCACTCTTACTCTCCTAGTGGCCAAAGAAGAAGAGAAATTCAGTAAGTGATGCAGCTCTCATTTAAAAGAAAGAAGAAGAAATAAAAGGAAGAAAGGAAGGGAAGAAGAAAGTGTGTTAGTTCAACGTGAGACAAACATTCCTAGCATTTTCAGAGAAAGTAATTAAGAGAGCCGTTTACATACAGTTTTAAAACATAACAAAAATTGTCATTATAGGGAGTTTTATAGTATATTTGCAAACATTTAAATTATCTCTGGCAAAAGGCAAAGCTGTGACATTAAGTCATGGCTTCTTGAAGGTTCAATGCAATGTATGTGCTTCTGGTGATTTAACTTTGAAATGAATTAAAATGATTGTGTAGTGTCCAGGAATTGTTAACCCAATGTTCCTTGGCCACACCACTCTGGGGTGAAATTAGAGTAACCCAGCCAGTTTGTCTGACCCTTTCCCCAGTCAACCCTGCAGAAGCCCCCAGTTGTTCATGGGCATCTGAGGGCATGGCCACGTGTGTTCTCCCGTGTAGCCCTCAGCTACCAGGAGACCCCTGCATTCAGCTTCCCTCCTCTAAGGCTACGATGGTGATATTTGTGTCGGGCCTGATGTATCAGTTCCCACTGAGGACATAGATGCCACGGAGCTGCGACAGCTGTGCTTCAAAGCCACAAAACGTGTCCCTGCTGCTGCATCTGTTGGCACTGATCTCTCTCTCTCATGCCCACTGCATGTAATGCCTCCTTCCTCAGGGCTGACGTGGCCCTGGCACAAACTGTCACCCCAGCCCCAGCCGGAAGCAGCCTGTCTCCCTCCAGGGCGCACTGGGCCATCTAAAGCTGCAGGCTGGAGCTCCCAACATAGTCGTGTTTTTACTTTCTTGTTGTCTCCTCTCTTTTAGGACCCTGCTGCTAATTTACTCTAATTTCAAGTAAAGTGTGGGTAATTTTGAATAAAAAGTTTGTTTCTTTCTAACATCAGTCTATTACCTTGAACCAGACATTCCTCTGAAATAAAGCCTTTCCCAGGAGGGAGATCTGCTGTCAAGAATGCCCAGGTTCATGGGACTGTGGGGGCAACAAACGGGAACGAGCAGACTCCAGTGATGTCAGCATGTGCCTAACACCATTCCTCCCAGATGTGTATGTCTGCTGCTTAGATCCTGCCTAATGCCAGGCACTTCCAGCAAGTGCACATTCCTGTTCTGATCTCACAACATCCCTAAGAGGCAGCTCCATTTAAATGACAATAGTCACAGTTGCTCCATGACCGCTGTGTACCGGGCACTTTGTGGCATTATTTCTGCTTTTCACAATCACTTTCTGGAAAGAAATTGCTATTAGACAAATTTTAAAGATGAAAGGTTAAGTGGTGAGGTTAAGTGACTTGCCCGAGGCCACAGTGAATGAATACTAGAGCTAAGACTCAAAGAGAAAGAGAAAGCCCAGATTCGTGGGAATCCAGCCTGAACTTTGTCTGGATGAAACTGTCTGGTAGTACACAGCCTTTGGAACCAGAACCTTCTTATGAACAGCTCTCAACACACATTCAAATATTTTCACCTTTTGCTTTGAAAATATAAGAGACAGATAGGCACTTCCAACACACAGCCTCTTGAGTCCTGGCATAAAGTCTGCTCCTAGACTTCTTATTTGTAGATGTTAATTTCATTCCTTCATCATTTTCTGAGGGCAACGTCCAGCTCTAGTACACCAGGAATGTGTTCCAGAGGTGATCAGTTCAAATCCCTTCCCTTTGCCTGGTTCGTGCCCATAGCAAACCCTGGGCCTACTTAGGCTGAGGAGAACCTCTCTGTTATGCTCCCCTGTGTCCTGTTAGTACACAAAGCCCTCACCCTGTAATTGACATTTCTTAATACCTCTTTCTTCCCTTTCCCCGCTCTCAGTTCCATTTAGGAGCTGCAGCCCACACCTGCCTCTGCAGCGGACCATGTGACCATCCTCTGATCATGTGATTGATTCAGCTCAGCTTAGGCCATCCGTGCCACCCTGAACCAGACTGAGTTCAGACACTTCCCAGGATTGCTGGGCAAAGACACTGTCTCTTCTGGCTGTATCTGAACAAGGAGGCATGTAGCACGGGGAGCTGCTTACAGCAGGTCTGGACTCTGAGGGGAGCTGCCTTAGAACATAGCCATAGAGAAATGGAAGAGAAACCCGGTGACGGAGCTACTGAGAGGGAGCGTATCTGAGGTAAACCCTCATCAGGAGTTTTCAATCGTATGAGCCAATAGACTTCCTTCCTTGTTTGGGCCTGATTGAGCCAGATATTCTGTTGCTTGCATTGCAACCATCTTAAATATGTATATTATTCAATAATGACTCAAGCTTTTAATGTCTCTCCCACTAGAGGGTGAGTTCCTTGATCCATTGGGAAAAAAATCTGTTGAATGGATGAATGAATGGGCAAAAGAAATGAAGAAAGAGAGACCAGTTGCCCCTGTATGTTGAGAGCTCATTTAAGGCCATTGCCAGTTTACTAGCTGTGGATAAAATGAGAGTTCCTGTGGCCAGGATTCTCACCTGGCCCTGGTTGACTAGCTCACTGCACACCTGTGGGCAATACATGGCTGTTGACTCTATATAAAGAGCTCCGCCCAGTGCTCTGCACGTGACAGGGTGGCAGGGCTGCAAGGATGCAGGAGAGCAGAGCAGAGGCTGGAGTGGTGGCAACTCCGAGGACAGAGGCCCAGAGGCAGAGACCTGCTTGCTGCATGCAGACTCGCTCTGAGTGAACGGGATTTTAGTGACTGACCTGCCACCTGGAAATAAAGTTGGGTATAATCCTTCACCCCAAGAACAGTTTTGCTGTCAATTTCTTTGTTCACATTGAATCTATAGTGAACTTGCCTGGGCTGAAACCCATTGGCAAGACACTAGCTATTCATTTCTGTTCCTGATTCTTGGACGTTCACCAATTAAATAGCTAAGCCCCTGGAGGAATCTTTAAATCCCAATATCCATGGTCAAGAACAGTTGCTCATCTTGTGGTAAGGAGGCCAGCTCCACTGGAACTTACGGAATCTTTGCAAACCCAGGGATAACCCAAAGAGAATCCTAAGGATGAATCTTATTGCATCTCTTATCATGCAATAAGCAGAAGAAACTGATGCATCCATTTTTGCATCAGTATTGGCCACAGAGCACATCAGAAATGAATGCCCGCAGCATGTTGCCACTTGACTCCGAGCTCAGAGAGGTTGGTATTTGGAGGCCTCAACAGGATCCTGCTCTGCAAATTAAATCATGGGGATCAGGTGGAAAAGGTGGTTTAAGAGTGTGTGGGCTTTTCATTCTCTACTGTATGACTCTGATGAATCCCTGATGTATGTGCATGTGTGCACCCACACATGTACCCCACTGTCTGCTGAGTCTCAAAATAAAAACATGAAGCTGTCATGGAAGCCCAAAGAGAAAAAGAACATATGTGGGGATATATTTCTTGCTGCTTCCTCTGGTTTCGCTTGCCCTGGCTGTTGTGGCCTCCTCTGCTTGACACCACCCCTCACCCCACCCCACAACAGCTTTGCTCTGCGGAAATGTTGGTCAGAAAGAAATGCCCTGGCCTCGGCCTCTTGCTTTCACAGCATCAAATGTCAGGGGCAGTGAGCACTGTGGAGGAGGCATTGCATACACAACTGTGAGTTAGCAAATAGGAACTAAAGGCTTTCTGGCAGCAGTGGGCAGGAAATAATGGGTGACAGAAAGTGTTGCTCCAAGAATCAGGTTCTAGGCTGGCTCTGCCACCAGGCTTGAGCCTCTTGACAAATCCTTATGCTTCTCTAGACCTTGATTTCTTTAATAGCAAAAGAGGGAGGTTCTGGGTAATAAGGCAAAACAGCTGCTACTGCCCAGATACATCCCAGTGGCAACAAGGTGGACAAGAGCCATTTTCCAGTTCCTCCAGAGTTTGTCCCAGCACCACCAATAGCTTCCAGGGAGGTTATCCTGAATCCCTCTCTCATCCCCACAGATATCCAACAGCTTCCTCCTCACTCAGAGTGTCTCATTTGCGAAAGGCTCATGCCTCCTGTCACGCTGTCCCATCTAGGAACAGATAAAAGGAATATTCACCTGGTATATGCTATGGTCTGAACATTGCATCCCCCCAAAATTTCTCTCTTAACCCCTAAAGATGATGATGTTAGGAGGTGAGTAGGTCATGAGGGTGGAGCTTCTATGAATGGGATTAATGCCCTTGTAAAAGAGTCTCCAGAAAGATCCCTAAACCCTTGAACCATGGGAAGACACAATGAGAAGTCTGAGATCCAGAAGGGGCCCTCAGATGACCATGCTGGTGTCCTGATTTCAGACTGCCAGCCTCCAGGGCTGTGAGAAATACATTTCTGTTGTTAATAAACTACCTAGATTGTGGTACTTTGTTATAGAAGCCCAAACTGACAACCCAGACCCTAAAATTAAAGGGGTCACAACCAAAAGACCACCTAAAGGGGTACCACAAAGGATCATTCGCCTGTAGAAGAGCGCTATCCATCACTCATTCTATCATCAGCCGTCTGCTCATTCTTTCATTTGCTCATTCAACAAATATCTATGTTGAATTAATTCCCACACTCAACAAATGGAATACCACCAGGATTTAGGGGTACAAAAGTAAGTAAGGTGTGGGCATTATTTTCTTATTGTTTTATTTAGTGGGAGATTAATAAGTAGCTCTAAAATCATTATAGTTAAATTGCTTTTGAGAGAGGTCATAGAGTGCTATGGAAGTGCGCAGGAGGGGCACATGTGTCCCTAGACTTTGCAAAGGAAATGATGTATAAGAATGAGCAGCAGAAGTTAACAGAGGAAGAATGGATGGGGGAGAGTCTAGAGTGTGTTCCAGGCAGGAGCAGCCTGTGTGAAGGCCTGAAGAGCACAGTGGGTTGAAGCAGAGAGTGCAGGGTGTTGATGGGAGACACTTGAATCAGGTGGAAGGCATATGGTACCTCTGTAGATTCTTGATCAAGAGAATGGCACGATAAAAAATGCTTTAGGAAAACAATTAGTGTGCTTCCTAGATTCATTGGGCATCAGAGATGACAGAGACCAGAGGTAGGGAGAGGAGTAAGCAGGTATTGGCAATAATGAAGACAAAGACTAGAGACCTGCCCCACAAAAAGGGACAATATGGAACCTGTAGCTACAGACTGTCTTTCAGATTAGCCCATGTTGAACTAGGAGAGCCTTAAAGAGATAATAAAAAAGTAAGAAATGAACTAAAGAAGAAGTGAACTGAGGACTTGCCATCCACTAGGTGGAATTAATTGTCTTACATTCACTTGGACTTATTTATCCAAAGATCCCTAGGGTTTTCCAGAGGAGTTTTGGAGACTCCATTACACCAGAATAGAGAAAAGTTTTATGTTGATCTATTTTGGACAAATGGAGGCTTGAAAATCACTAGTTTACTTTTTCACAATATGCATGTTCTATCCAAAGTCCAGTGTTCTTGGCAATTATTAAATTTGGATTTATATGTGTGTCTAGACCACCGTTCTCTCTGAAGTTTCCATCCAAGCCCCTACCAAACACATGACCACCCCTTTTCTGTCGTTCTGCTGTTGTCTTCGGTCCCCCCATCCTCCCTACCTGATTCCAGACTCAGCTCAACAAAGAAAAATCTTCCTCAGCATCAACCCTCTTCATTTTAATTCTCTGGCAGCTTTTCTCTAGAGGGCGAAAATACTAATCTGTTATTGTTAGCACCAGCAATCATAATAAAGCATGAAAACTGACTGATGAGTTCTTAGTTCAGCCAAACCCAAGAGAAACAGAAAACAGAACAGTATTTTTTTCTTGAATGGAATGATCATTTCTCAAGGGAAATAACAGAAGTTCTGTGTTTTGTGGGAGAGAGGGCACAGTGAAGAGGGAGATAAAGGGTGTTCAGGCACAGTGCCTGGCTCAAAGGAGTTGTTCAGTAAATGGTGAGTTCATAGATTCTTTCATTCATTCTACAAACACACACTCTGATCCCTCGGAGGTTTATTGTATTTGTCTACTGAGCTGTGTCTTGGCTATGTCAACAAAGTTACCACACAAATGACACCCAGTGTCTATCATCTGGCTTGCATATTTCCCAAGTTACCCAGTTCAACACAGTGAGGGAAACCAAAGGCTCTCAGAGCCGGAAGGGGCCTTAAAAATGACCCACGGTCAGTTGCCAGTAAGATCCCTACCAAGTTCTGCAAGTCTGTGTTTGGACATGTCCAGCTCTCTGTCTCTGGACAACTCTGGTGGGGAGCCCTTCTTGATATTGAGCTGAAATTAATCACCTCTTAGCTTTGCTCTGTGGCTCTAAGAAATCCAGCGTTGGGGGACATGGTGGGCGGGGATGGGGGTGGGAGGCAGAACAGAATTATTCTAGCTCCTCCCCCTCCTCGACAATCCTTGGAATACTGGAGGACAGATACCAAGTTGTCTGAGTCTTCTCCCCTCCAGGGTCCCTGTCTCCTAGTCTTTTAAACCTTTCTATGGGAGAGGGATCCAAAATTATGTTGGTCCATCCCAAAGAGGCTCTCACTTTTCTGCTCTTAAAAATATGCTGTTAGGACACAAATATGTCTGTGTTGCCTAGGTAGTGCAGAAGAGAAGGGACTCTGTCTTATTCCAGAGTCTACCATTTATGACCAGTGTGGCTTTGACAAGTCACTTAACCTCTAGGAACCATGCTTTAATAAGTAGCCTCATGCAAAGTGCCAATTATAGTGCCTGGCATAAAGGAGGCATCTGAAAGTTGCTATCTACCCCTTATCCATTGTTGTTCTATTAATGTAGCTTCAGATGGCACTCAGTTTTTAACTGATAAGGTCATACTGTTGACTCAGAGGCTTTTTTTTACCCAAAAGTAAATTCAGAATAATAAGTGGTCCTGATCCATGGCTTCCTCATTCTCAGTCACACTTAAGTTTTATTATATTAGCAAATTTCGATTATACAACACAGAACTATCAGCTATAGACAAGATGTTATACATTAGATCTTCAGAACTTATTTATAACTGAAAGTATGTATCTTTTTACCAACCTCTCCCTATTTCCTCTATTGTGGAGGAAGAAATTTCCTCTAAGGCCTGGAGGTTTTCCCAACTGGTTTAAGTATCAAATTGACATGAGACAGATTATCAAGAGAAAAAAACAAAGTTTAATTACATATGTCCAGGGAAGCCATAGATTCCAAAGACAGTCAGGGAGAATAAGGGATATAAGCTCCTATGTGCTTATAATGTACTTTAATGACCCCTTGGGAAACTCATAGAGGAATAGAATTTTTCTATTTTCTAGAAGAATTTTACTCAGTTAATTAAGGTAATGCTAGTACTTGAAGCTAGTAATTGAAGAATCCTGAACCAAGGAGAAGGGGTAGGGGTCTGAGACTTGGAAGGAAAAGGGAAGCAATTCAGAGGAATATGAAAGAGTAAATGTTTGGTAAACAAATGTTTAACAGAAATAATGGGACACAGAGATGAATTTTAACAATCAGACTTTGTCACATTCCTCCCTGTCTACCCCGCTAGCTTATATAATGTAGTTATTTAAGCTCTCCTCCTGGAGCAGGTCCTTTATCTACATTCTTTGTAGGCATTTAGGGGTAGGTCAAAGTTTCTTCCTGAGTCTTGTGGGCCTTGGTAGTTTTCAGCTCTGAGATTGTGCGTCCAGATGGCACATCTTGGGGCAGCCGCTCTTGGCCCCTACATCTCCCCACAACCCTTGGCAGCCACTATTTATTACTCTCAGTTTTTATGAGTTTGAGTTATTGTTATTATTATTTAGATTTTACACATAAGTAATACCATGCTATATTTGTCATTTTTCTGTTTGGCTTACTTCACTTAGCAGGCCATTGCTTAATGTGAGTAAATTTAATAAACAAGCCTAAACCCTTTATAGCTTTATCTAAATAACTACAAGTGTTTGCACAGTTATGTAAAGAAGCAAGTGCCACTACCACTAGAAAACTTCCTTTGGGTTGATTCCACTCTATTATCAACCACCCTTTCAGTAAATTTGCCCAACTTGTAAATAATTCACTTAATTTCAATTTTATCTTGTGAATAGTTTTCCCTCTTGAGAAAAAGAATGTCATGAAAATGTTGTCAGTGACTTGGGTAAGTCCAGGAACACCAAGGCTGCCCTGTGTTTTTTCTCTACCAGTCCAGGAAACTTCCACAGTAAAAAATGCATTCTCTGCCATCTCCTGCAGGCACCTGGTGATCACAGTTTTTCCACCTATGTGCTTATAATGTACTTTAATAACCCACTTGGGAAACTCATCGAGAAATAGAATTTTTTCTATTTTCAGAAGAATTTTACCCAATTAATTAAGGCAATGCTAGCAATTGAAGCAGATAATTCCTCCCATCTCAGTGGTTTAACCCATTAAGTTATTTTTCACTCATAAAGCCTATAAAGGGCATTCCTGATCCGTGAGTGGTCCAGTCTCCAAACCGTAATTCAAGGCTCTTGGCCGCTCCATTCTTGTAGTTTTGCAATTGTGATACAGTATCAGATACAAAGGATATACCTGATACAAAGGATAATGCAGGATAAAATGGAAAATATTTCAGTAGACATAATGAAGAGAATGTCAGACTGACAGGGGAAGAAAAGAAAATGAAATGCCTTCAATTGAGGCTGACTTATGTCCATGACATAAGGATGCCAGGAGATGTATACTCTGACCTCACTCACCTCCAGGGCTCTGCATTTTTGAAACTGAACCATTAGCCAAAGGGCAGGGGCGCTCACTGATGATCTTCATACTGGTTGGCCCTTAGGACACAAAGCAGGTAGAAAAGGGTAGAGAGTGGTCTGCAGAGGCAAACCAAAGATAGCAGCCAAGATTCACTAAACATATTTGAGGTGAAAGAAATACAGTCTGACTCGTGCTTTACAGAGATTTATTTCGTGGCAGTGGAAACAGGGATCGGAGAGGGGAGATACTCGAGGCAGGAAAATGTTAGGGAGGCAAAGGCCAGGGTGGAGCAATGGTAGGACGAGAGGCAAGGGCTGAATACTGGATTCAGTAAATTGGTGGATACAAGACGCAAGAAAATAGTTGAAGGGAATGCAACGGTCATGGTTTTAGGAGATGATGGGTTCATTGGGGACATGTTGAGTATAAATTGCCTTGGGACGTCCGTATGGAGATGTTCTGAGTCAGCCCAGACCCCAGGGGGACTGATTTCGTCATTTGGCTCTGCTGCTTTCTGAAAAACTCTCAGCAATGCACAGATAGGCCTGGCCCAGAGCAAAATCATAGATGCCTATCTAGATCATCTCTGTTTTAGCAAAAAAAATGTCTGGGGAGCAAAAGATACTTTATATGAATTCCATCTCTAAGAATTATTTATTTCATATGATATTGCATTGGTTTCCTGAAGATGCAGGCTACAGGTGAGTACAAGGCAACATTTGCAACCTGAAATTTAAAATGAACTTAAAAGTACGTGTTGGATTATCTCCCAGAAAGATGGAACTAAATCAGTTTGTAAATGCTAGCAATAGCCTCAAATGCATGTTTTAAAACACAGATCATCTCTCCGAATTTGCTGCTTAAAAAATATAAAATCAATACGACAGTTCAGCAGGCTCCTTCTCTTGCTTGCCAAATATTTGTCCAAAATTAAGGTCACTTTGATATAACAAATCAAATATTCAAACTTATTCTTGACTGAATGTTGGAAGCAATTTTTATGAATCATGAAATATAATTCTAAATTGAACCTAAGTAAACAAACCTGGAATTTCAGGTGGGTGACATTAATCTATGTGCAGACTTACTATTCCACTCATCTTTTTAATATCTTTACATTCAACTATTTACAATAATAATTTTTCTAAAGGGATTTGGTTAATTGCAGGTTGAGCCATTTCAAATAAAATTAGACAGCCATTTTTATATTTCATGTTTACACACTGAACTACAAGTAGTTATTCTTATATTAAGGCAGCTATAATATCAGTGACAATAGACCAGAAAAACACTTAAAAAATAAAATGACTTAAAATTGCAGATAAGATTCAGGATAAATCAGGCATGTGATATTTAATCACACATGTGATATCTCACAATTTTACCTGGTGTCATAAATGCTTACTCTGACAGCATTGGTAGTAAGTAAACCACATTTCAAGGATGGTTGACTTTTCAAGGTTCTCAGCACATTTAGAAAATGTGTATTTCTTCTAAAAAACTTATTTTTAGAAGAAATAGAAATAAGTTTCTCTGAAAATAAAGAAGCATGAAATATTTTGGAGCCTCAGTTATTGCTGCGTTAATTATCAGCTGTACCAGGCAATGTAGGCTGTTATGCTGCACAGTAACAACCCTAAATATTCTCAGTAGCTTAAAATAAGGTTCATTTCTCACTCAGGCGTTATGTCCATTGCCCTTCAGAAGGGGCCTCTGCTCCACACATGCACTCAGGGAGCAAGGCTGGTGGGCCTCCACTCACTGGAATACAGCCGATGACAGATGAGGAACAATCATTGGTGAATACTTAAAACATTCACCTGGAAGATGTGCACAACCATATGACTATGTCTAACGTCAGAAAGGCAAGGAAGAGGAGTTCTAACAATGCCCAGAGGAAGATGATCAGAGCTATTGAAGAAAAGCGCCACACCAGTGTCTGCCACACCAGTGTCTGCCACACCAACCTTTGTTTGAATTTTTTTCGTTTCAAAAGTGACTTGTCAGATCAAGTGCAATTGGAGAGAACTGAACTTGGTATCTGGGAGTTCCCGGATTTTAAGGACAAAAGCAGTACTGGAATCTACATGACTTGGTCATCTTGCCGTAGATTGGCCTGTCCTGAAATCTGCCTGAGATGGTAGGGACATAACCCTGGTGAGCAAAGGGTGTATATACTGGACAAATCAGAACGAGGGATTCCTTTTTGGAAGAGTGATTTGCCTTCTGATTCTCTCTCCCTCCAAAAGCTGCTCATTCTTGAACAACTCTAGCATTTTTACTTTGGGAATGCCTTATGTATTTGTTGCTTAGGGAAATATTTCCTGCCAAATGGTTTTAATTTTCTTTTTAACTCCTCTTTTCTTGGTATCATCTGTATTTAGTTGAGAAGAATAGTCTGAGAAGGCATTAATCTGAACTATTCTAGTTTCTTATTTTCCAATTCATTACTTTCCATTCTTACATTTTTGTTCCTCTTAAATGGTTCACAATGTTGATACTTAGAATCTTTGAAGATGTAATAATTTGGCATTAATCACATTGTCCCAGATTGGACCCAACCACACAGATTTCCCTGCCACTCTATTTTTTTCTTTGTTTAAATATTTTCTGAAACCAGGTGGGGTGCAACTAAAGTTGTTTCTTTTTCTTTAAAAGAGACAGTCTCCTTTTTGAAATAGCTTCTTTCCAATTTGAACAATCAAGAAATTCCTTTAAATCATTCTATGATCAGGAAGCATCCAAACTTAGAATGAATTTAAACCCTAGTTTGCTTTGAGGTCAGACAGGATAAAAGCTCAACTTGTCAAAGAGAAGGGACCGGCTTTAGGGCAGAATCTAAGCCAAGACTTCATGGAGGGTTCCATCTACAAATGGGCTATGGAATTGCTGTGATTGCTGGCTGTTAGAGATTTCTGGAAGAGAGAGGAAGGAAAAGAAGGGACTAGCCAAGTCCTACTCTCATAGAATTTTTCATTCCCTATACCTAAGGACAAATTATTTAAGAAGTTAGAATTCCTTTCACCTAGAGTAAGTATGAATAAATGCCCACATGCCAATGACCCATAGTTTGAATTTATGAAGAAAATTAAAGTCTCATTAGCTTTTTAGAAATTACTGTATTCTCTAGAGCAGTTTTAGGTCTTCAGCAAATGAGCAGAATACAGCATTCCCATATATCTCCTATTCCCCCAAAACAAATAGAACCTTCACCACTGTCCTGCACCAAAGTGATATATTTGCTTATTCCTCTCTGATGCTCTTCTTTTTTCTTTTTTATGTAGATCTGACTTTCTGACCTATATCATTTCCCTCTCTCTAAAGAATTTGTTTCAATATTTCTTGTGAGTCAGCTCTAATGGCAAAAATTTCCTTTAATTTTTATTTCTCTGGGAAAGTTTTTATTTCTTCTTCACTTTTGAAGAACAATTTTATAGGGTACAGAATTCTAGATGGGTGGGTTTTTTCTTGCAACACTTTAAATATTTCACTCTACTGTCTTGCTTGTATGGTTTCTGATAAGTCAGATGTAATTCTTATTTTTGCTCTTCTATAAGTAAGTTGTTATTTTTCTCTGGCTTCTTTCAAGATTTTTTTCTTTATCTTTGATCTTCTGTCTTCTGATGTTTGAACATGACACGCCTAGGCAAAGTTTTTGACAATTTATCCTGAGTGGTGTCGTCTGAGCCTCCTGGGTCTATGGTTTGGCATCTAACATTAATTTGGGGGTACTTTCTCAGTCATTATTTCTTCAAATATTTCTTCTCTTCATTTTTTTCTCTTTCTTCTTCTTCTGGTATTCTGGTATGCCTATGTTACATCTTTTGTAGTTGTCCCACAGTTCTTGGATATTCTGCTCTGGGTTTTTGTTTTTTTACCCAGTTTTTTTTCTCTTTGCTTTTCAGTCTTGGATGTTGCTATTGTTATATCCTCAAACTCAAAGATTCTTTCCTCAGCCATGTGCAGCCTCTGAGTAAGCCCACAAAGGCATCCTTCATTTCTATGATAGTGTTTTTGATCTCTATCATTTATTTTTGATTCTTTCTTAAAATTTATGAATCTCTTTTTATATTATCCTTCTGTTCTTGCATGTTGTCTACTTTTTCTATCAAAGCCCTTAGCACATTAACATAGTTAAAAAAAATCCCTGGTCGTATAATTCCAACATTCTCACCATATCTGACTCTGGTGCTGTTGCTTGTTCAATCTCTTCAAACTGTGTTTTTTTGCCTTTTAATAGTATGTCCTGTAATTTTTTTGTTGCAAGGTAGACCTAATGTATTGGATAAAAGGAACTGTGGTACATAGGCCCTTAGTAATGTAGTGATGAGGTGTGGGGGAGGGGAAGCATTCTGTAGTCCTGTGATTAGTTCTCCATCTGTTGGTGAGTCTGTGCCCCAGACTGTGAACTTCACCAGTGTTTCTCAGGTTTTTCCCCTCCACTTGAGGTGGAGCAGGATGGCTAGAGTGGACTGGGGTTGAGTATTTCCCTTCCCCCAGGTAGGTTAGGCCCTGATAAAACCCCAATAGGGTGGGCTCTGGTTAGTTAGAAGTCTTGTCAGAAGAGCAGAATGTTCTGGAGTATTTTAAATGGTTCCTCTTCTCTGACTCCTGCAGGAAGCATGAGGGGATTTTTCTCTTCACTGCAAGAACCTGGTACGGCTCCTAGAGGTAAAACTCACAAAAGTGTGGGGTCCCCAAATGACTGGGTCACCCTGGAATTTTTAACTCTCACTGTTGTCCACACTGTGTCTCCAGTAATTTGTCAATTATAGTCCAGGTTTTCCTACCCTGACACTGGTTCCCTCTTGCAGAGGTTTCTGCTCTGGTAGTCGCAATTCTCTGTATCTGCCTCTCTCTCTTTAATTTTAGGGACAGTGGTTTGCCTGTGACCTCACTTTTTTAACAGATTTAAGAAGAGTTGTTGATTTTTCAGTTTGTTAGACTTTTTGTTAGGATGGAATGGATGACTTCTAAGCTTCTTATATGACAGACCAGAATGGGAAGTACTCTCATTTGTTTTTATACTTTAAAAGTATTGAATGAATACTCATACTATGAAATGAGTCAGAATTTAACTACAGTAATGTCTTTCTCTCTCACACACACACAAACATACATACACATACACAATTTATTTCTAAATCAAGTTTTCCCCAGGCTGGTGTTGGTGTTTTCTTTCTCCCTCTTTGTGGTATCTCTGTTACGGGCCTTTGCATGGAAAAGGCAACGGTTAGAGTCCTGGGATGAATATGGGAGCTGCTGAGGATCCTCCTTCCCCTCGACCCTCCCACTTCCCAGAGTCTGGAATCACTCGACGGGGATTGGGGTTTGGCTCCTCATTTAGGAGTTTGTGACCAGGCTTCTGGAACCAGGGACTGTCATGTGAGCCATGGCACTCAGGGCGGGAGGACGTCACCATTCCAGCTGTCATCTGGTCCGCTGGGGCTCCCTGCAGAGGAAAGGGGAGGAGTTCAGAGCTGGTGTTGCTGTGACCTGAAGGTGGGCATTTTCTCTGGGGGCATCAGGACTGACTCCTGGTACCCAAACCTTTTCCTCACTTCAGAGCTACTGCCTATTCCCTGCATGCTGTGATTGTGGGAGGTGGTGGATTTTAAAGAATGCCTTTTACAAGATAAAGCCGTTCACTTCCCATTATGTTTTGGAGTTACTGTTCAAAGCTCTGCCTCCCAGACCTCACATTTTAGAATTATGTGTCTCCAGGGGGCGCTATGGTAAGGATAACTGGGTCATTGCCTGGGGGACTGTAAGCTTTCTCTTTGGGCACTCAAGCTCCCCTCTGCTGCCTTGCCGTGTGCAGTGTGGCCTGGGAAGCCAGAGTTTTTAATGTATGGGCTCCACCTTCATGTGAATCTAAGCTCTGTTAGTCAGTACTTCCATGAACTTGGGCTTGGGCTGGTTCCTTAACTTCTCCTGCTTCATTTTCCTCATCTGTAAAATGGGCATGATGATGATAATGCCTGCTGCTTGTAATGTATATAGCAGAAGGATGCCATTCCTTTATTCCCTGGTAATAACGGCCACATTTATTGAGGCCTGCTAGGTGTCAGGTACTGTTCTGAGTGAGGTTTGGTAGGTGGAATAAGGAGAGAGGGTGAGGAGTGCTGGGGGCACAACAGAGAAAGAGAACGAGCCCCCAAAAGAGTTAAGGTTGCAGAATAGCAAAAGCTCAAGTTTAGTTCAAAACAAATATCATTCCTTTCTATTTCCAATTTTCCTAGACCAAGTCCTGACCAATTACTCCAGAACCTTTAAACACTAGAATCCCATTTCTCTCTGGCCCTCCCTCTGAGGGATCCAGGGCTTCACTGTGAACCCACTGTAGTTCCCCACTCTTAATCCTGTCTCCCTGGCAGGGGTTCTGTAAATCCTACTTACTTGAACAAATGAAGCCAGTTCAGTTCCAAAGTTTTGAGTGGTTTTTGCCGTGTTCTGGCTGTCAGCCAGGTCAGTGCAAGGTTGTCCTAGTCCAGGGTGTGGAGGATGGCATTTTGACTGCAGCTGGAGATTTCACAAATCCATAAAATGCCAGGGCAACCAAATGCCAGAGCATGTCATGTGAATAGGAGGCCTCCTTGACATTTGTTCAGGGCTCCCAACCGGCCAAGGGGAGGTTAAGTGAACTTCTCAGGGTAACACAACTCGAAGGAAAATGGTGGGGCTTCCTGATGCAGATTTTTTGTTTTGTTTTGTTTTTAATAACCTTTTGACTACTTCCTATTATTTGAACTATTATGCTTAGTTTTCCAGGCTTGATCAGATTACAGTTGTGTAAGGAAAAAAAAAAGAATACTTTTATGATATCAAGGTAGATAAAGATTTCTTTAATAAGACAAGAAAGAGTCAACTACAAAGGAGAATATTGTTTATAGTGGAGTTTTTTGAAGATAAGTTTAAAATTTTAAAGTATTAAAATTTATCAAAGTGAAAATACCAGTCACTGACTGGAGAAGATAACTGACCCTCATATAATCACCGAAGGAAAAATATCCAACATATATGAAGAATTCCTACAAATCAATAGGGAAAGAAGCCGAAAAACCCAATAGAAAAATAGGCTAAGGATGTAAACCAGCAACACCCGTTAAGAGGAACCCAGAATGCGAAATGAATGTGAGCAATGCCCCATCTTAGTAGTAATCAAGGCAATTGAATTAAAACAACTATGAGATCCCATTTCTTCACAATATCTCCAATATTAGTGTTAGACTTCTCTGTTTTTTTCAATCTGATGAATGTGAAATGGTAACTCTTAGGTAATGCTGGCAGGGATATAAATTGGTATAACCAATTTGGGGAAGAATTTGACAACATATAAAGATAAAGATGTGCCTGCCTTTAGAACCATCAGTTTTATTCTGTGTGTTTACCTCTCAGAGACTCTCATGCATATACAAGGATACATAGATGAGAAAATTGATTCGTAGCATGTCTATTCTTGTGAGAACTGGAAATAACTAAATACCCATCAACAGAAGAATGTATAAATAGCAGTATGTTCACACAATGGATGCTTCTGTAGCAATTAAAATTAATTAAATAGAGCTACACATATCTATAGGCATAAACCTCCAAAACACATTATTGATGACAAAAGCAAGTTGCATATGGATACCATACAGTTGATATTACATATATAAAGACTTTAAATATGCAAAACCATATGAAATATTAGCAATGGATGCATATATATGTGGTAAACATATTTCTTGGGAAAAATTCATACAAAATTCAAGGTAGTATTGACTTCTGTTGGGAGAACAGGAGGGGAATGGGATTGGGGACAGACACATAGGAGGCATCAACTCTATCTGAGAGGCTATTTTCTCTCTTAATGTTTTGCCTTATTTTATTAAATCTTAGGAAAAGGCTCTGGAGCAATCTGTATGGTAGGTACGTAGGTGTGACATTATTCTCTATACTTCCCTATAGTCTGAAATGTTTCGTAGTAACAAAAGAGAAATAAGTATCTCCATGACAATGTGCACATTGTTTTGGAGGAGGAAGTCTGGGGACAAGCAGTCCAATTAACCTGAGAACCAGTGGCCACAGGACGAGTAAGTGGAGTGCAGGGCCCAGATTATGGCAGGGGAGCCAGGTGGGAGGGCAAGGCATTTCAAAGGTGGAATCATCAGAGCTTGGGGATTCACTATATGTGAGAAATTAGAGAAAAAGAAGAAATCAAAGGTGACCTAGGAGATTTCCAGTTTGAAAGGTGAGGTGGGGATGTTAGGAATACAGGAGCAAGGTAGACTGGGGCTGGCAGAATTGGCAACGGGTTTGAGGTGTCCATGTGTCACTCAGGCCCCCATGTTTGGTTTCACCCCCTTATCTTGCATGTGGCTGGGCACCCACCTACCCACCCACATATAGAGGCAGGGGGGCGAAGGAAGGCAAGCAGGAAAGATCAAAGTTATAGCTCTGGGAGGTGAGCAGATCTACTGAAGGGCCCACTGGGAGGAAAGGAAGGAAGGGCAACAGGACTACGATGAAGTGATAACAGCCCAGGCAGCCAGGCAAGGTCAACTCAGGGCATCCCAACCCTAAATCAGCTTTGAGGGGAATATGATCTAGATTATGTTCCATGATTATGTTCATTTAAAAACAGAAATGGATTCTCACATATCCTTTTTTCAATTACATTTTTATGTGGACCCATGAGATTCTGGAAACTCTGATAACCTTCTCCATCTTCAGACAATGCCCATCAGATGGTCTTTCTTGGGGAAGAAGGCACTGAGGAGGACTGCCACCCGGGGGCAGAGTGAGGCACGGGAGACGGGTGGGGACAGAGCGTAGCTTTGGCCATGACTCCTGGGCTTCAGTCCTGGTTCCGCCATGAGCTCATTGCTGAACACTGTGCCCCTCACCCACGTCAGCAGCCTCATCTGGGGCTGGACTAGGTGCTCCCTCGCTCCCCTTTGAGCTCTGTCTGTGGGTCTGAGCTTTGAGGGCAGGGAAGAAATCCCGGTGACAGCAGGACCCCTGGACCAGCCAGGGCGCCCCCTGGCAGAGAGGCCCAGCAAAGGTCCCTGAAGTTTCCATTGCCATTGCCCACAGGTGTGCTGCCCAGCTGGGGTCACTGGGCGTGCTCTCCCCAAAGCCCACAGCACAATCCAAGGTCCTTCACCCTTTCCACAAGCCAACCTGCTGGGCAGGAGGGTGCCCAGAGCAGGCAAAGAGCTGGCACAGTGCTTAGAACATGAGCTCAGAAAAAGGGCAGGGCGTGGGCTTGCGCTGGGTGGAAAGGCTGAGGCTGGGTGGTTGTGCTCAAGCCAGAGCTCTTTGGAAGAAGCTGCCCAAATCATTCAGACAAGCCCTTGGGTGAATTTCGGTTGTCCCCAGAGTACCTTTTAATTTGAAAACAATCAGGAAGCAGGTCAGAGGGTTTTCCCTCATTTGGCAGGAGCAGCGATGCCTGGTCTTGGAAAGCCTGGACTGTGTTGCTACAGGCTCCTGTTAGGTGTGAGAAGTGGTTGCTGGTGCCGGCCAGCTGGGGAGGAGCCAGGCAGCTCATCAGCCCTGTCTCAGAAACACAGGGGCTCCAGCAGCAAGCCCAGGAAGACCAATGACACCATTCATCACGCAAAACTTTCCGAACACTGGTAGAAGCTCACAGGTTCTGCAGTAAATCTATTCACCCACTCAGAGATTTCTGGAGCTGGACGTGCTGGTGACATAGCAAGTGTCAGTGGGAGGACACGGCACTGAGCAATGTCCACTGGTCTTTCCAGGCAGGAGGGCACCAGCTCAAGGCCAGGAGAAAAGGAAGGAAGCTGTAGACTGAGGTTAGGGACAGACCCTTGTGGCCGCTTTCCCGAGTAGCCTCCAAGGTAGAGCTCCAGGTCAGGTTGTCTGGGTCCCTAGCTAGGTGATCACAGGAACTGTGTAACCTCAGGCCTCAGTGTTCCTGGCTGTAAAATGGGGTGATGATAGTGCCACATTCATAGGCTGGTGGTGCAGTTAAGGGAAACAACAGATTTGCACATTGGATTCAGTGCATGGAAGAGAGAAAGGATTTGAAAAGTTATTCAGAGAGAACTGTGTAAGTAATTAGCTACGAACTCTCTCCCAAGGTCCTAAGAGGCTTGATTTAAAGATTGCCAACTGCATGGCACTGTGGGTGGAGCCCAAGAAAGGCATTCTAAAATGTCAGATGTTATCAGCCCATTTTATAGATGAAGAAATTGAGGCTTCACAAAGCGGTGGTTTGCTTGAGTTTGTACAACTAGTTTGTAAAAATGACAGGATTCAAATCTGGGACTTTTGACTCTAAATCCTGTGTTGTCACCAGACCACACAATAAGCCATTCAAAAAAGAAAACCATGTAAACATCTAAAGAAGTATGCAAGGTACATATGTTAGAGAATTAGAAGGACAAAAATCTAAATGCCCATGTTCCTTACCTCAGATATCCTTTAATGGTAAGAAGCTCTAGGCCTGACCAGCACCGGGGACCCTCCTGACCAGGAAGAAATCTCCTTTGATTCCTCTAGAAGTCCTGCACCTGTAGCAAAGGGGCCACTTGAAGAAGGCACCACTGTCTTTGCAACCATTTCCTAAACAGCATTTCCTTTATTTCCCCCTTGATGGGAGAACCAGGAGTCATACAATAGCTTTCCTTATTATTATTTTTCTCAAGAATTCACTTCCACAGAAATACAGAAGTTTTTTTTCCAAAGCATAGAGTCCTTGAAGGAAGCAGTCAGAAGGCGTCAGTACTGTAGACGGGAGACTTCCCAGCACAAGCTCTTAACAAAATCTGTGCTAAAAAGAGTTGACACCTCCAGGAAGCGGTCTGTAGGCAAAGGACACGGCAGTGGTTTCTTCACACCTGATAGAGAGAGCCGCGTCCTGCAGTCCTCAGAGCTCCTCTTCCACACACGCTAACACTGCCTCATCCTCGCGGCTCTAGCAGAGGACTTACCTTCTGCTGTGGTGTGCGTTGATGTACATGCCTGCCGCCCTTGAGGAGGGGTCAGTATCTTTCCACGTTTGTGCCATGCAGAGCTCAGCACCGAGGGTGCTGCCAGGTGAAATGTCCTGAAGGAGGGACACCTCATCCTTCTGCATTCTGGACCTTACTGCTGATTTTTCCAAATGATATTCTTTCTACCTTCTTTCATCTGTATGTCCCAGAAGTTATCTACTGGGTCCCTGCCTCCTAGAGATCTAGATCAAACTAGCTCAACCCCATGGTCCCAGATCCGTAACTGGTGGAAGCCTGGAGCCCTCCCCAGGAATCCCAGGAGGTCCTGGGAGCCCTGAGCCTCTGGAGATCCCCCAGCCCTGCCTGTTAGCTCCGTGCGGTACTGTACCGTGAAAAAAACTGCCCCTCTTTTGAGTTACACTAAAAACAAATAGGAACAGAGAAGTCTTCACTGATGATTTGGGGGCAGAAATGGAGTCTTCTGTCACAGCAAGGCAAGGAGCCTCAGGAAGGGCAGAGCCTGCGGGCCCCATGGCCGGCTTTTTGGCCCTCATCCTCTCCATTTTGCTCTGTACTCTCGCTCTCTCCGCTTCTTTTCTTCCTTTGCCATCTTATCTTTCCCCTTCATCTCCAAAGCAAAAACCAAATCTCAGCGCAGGCCAGTTTTACTTTAGTCTTTGAAGTTTTATGGCCAAAAAACACCCAAGGCCCCAGGGTACCAAAAACATTTCCAAACTGTAGCTTTCAAGATAACAAAACTTTCTTTCATCTCATAATATAAGGATCTGAAGCAGTTTATAAATATTGCCTGGTAAGAAATCTTCTCAACCATGTCTTATGTTAAGACAGTGAATGCTTTGATATTCTGAGGCAAACTCAAAAGAGGAACTATTTTTCAGCTCTCAGCTCGGTTCTCTTACACCCAACGTGACTATCAGTGACAACCCTGCGCCGTTACCAGCACCCAGATCGGAATGTCCCCTCAGACAAATGCTCGCAGGGCCCAGGTGTTCCCTGCCACCTCTAACTGCTTCCTGCCCCGCTCACGGCAAAGAAACCCAGCCACCAGGTGAGGTAGGCCAAGGGGTAAGTGGCGCATCTCTGGAGCCCTGGGCGGTGCTCACCCTCAAGCCGCCTTCCTCTAGCTGCGCAGAGCCGAGGAGCAGGCAGGCTGATCTCAGCAGGGCGCAGAAGGGCTCCCCTCCCAGCTCTGGAGTTGGCAGTAAGGACAGAGCCCCACCGAGTGCACTGTGTGTGGTGAGGCCTGGGAAGATCCTGTAGGACCCACTAATGCTTCACAAACAGCCTCTGTACCTCAACTTAAAGAAACAGTGTTGTTGTTTGGGGGTCTGTCAAGAGAGTGCATTAAGCCCTTGGATCATTTAAACCCTAACTGACTTTTTCCCTCCTATCAATGGCAGGAAGTGATACGCCTTCCTGGAGGTTACTTCTTCCCTTGACTGGCAGCCTGGGGCGAGTCTCTTTCCCCAGGACTCTGGGTTCCAAGTAGCTGATCTGCAGAGGAGATGTCAGAGTCCTGTTCAATTTTAGCTTGGGACTGCCTGCATTTCCCTGTTGGCTGTCCTCGCTAAAAGCCTGTACTTTCCTAGTTTCCTGTTCTCCTTTTAACCCCATCCCGCCACAGACCAATACTAGCATCTAATAGTCAAGGCAGCTCATAACCTTGTGCCTACATTTTACTGAAGTCAGTAAAACAGGCCAAAGTGAGTGAAACTTTCCCAGTGCTCTTCTACCTCCACCCCACAAGCCAAAAAATATCCCAGCTCTGTTTGTTTTTAATGTGTCTGTTTTTCTTGTTAAAAATAAATGTTTCTGGATCGAGTATGTATTACAAAAATTTAACTCATTTGCAAAACCAGAGAACTGAATGCCAAGAAATTGCATTTAGATTGATTGGGAGGGATTGAGTACCAATGGGTTAAGTATTAAAATCGCTGTCACAGCTGGGCTGTTTGATGACATTGACCTCAGAATGCTCTAGTTGTGACAAAAGAATACAAACTTCCAGTTATAAGATGCACAAGGTCTGAGGACCAAATGTATAACATGGTGACTATAGTTGACAACACTTTATATAGGACTGAGATTTGCTGAGAGTAGAACTTAAATGTTTTCACCAAAAAAGAAAAAAGAGGTTAAATGTGTGAGGTGATGGATGTGGCAGCTAGCTCACTGGGGGAATCCTTTGACAATGCATATGTGTATCAAATCGTCATGTACTCTTTAAATATCTTACAAGTTTATTTGTGAATTATACCTCAATAAAGCTGGAAAAAATTGCTATGGATGTGTATTTGTCCTCGAATATAGAGATTCTATTTTCAGTGGTTTGGGGGTGGAGGGAGGAATGACACTGCCTCTACCAACCTCTATAGTAAGACCTTAGTCACTTTAATTAAAACAACTTCAGACAGTGGTTCTTCCTAGGGGCCACTAGAGCGAAGCTCTCCACAAGATGACCGATTCCTTGTCTGCTAGGTCCCTATTTTAGAGCTATTCCTACAATTCCCACCCATTTATAGATACTACTGGCATTAAAGTGGCTCACTCTCATTTAGAGAAAAAACATGGATTCTAAAGAAAACAAAAGAAATATAACTATTTTTAATAAATTGAGTGTTCTTAGCTGTGATTAGGGATGAGCACTAACACCTACTGCAAAGAATTGGGACTTTGCTGTTTCCCTGAAGTCACTGTCAAATATAAGAACTAGAGAGTGAGTTTGGTAGGACATGTACTAAATCTTGATGCTTTTTGGAGAGTGATTTCCAAGAAATTTCCTGAAAGGTTGTCCAGTTTGGCAGAAAGAACAAAGGAGATTTCCTGTCACTTAGATAATGTTTCTACAATTAGAGCATCTCTGAAGAAGAAATGTTTGTACCCCAATAGGTACAGAGGTTCAAATCAATGGAGATTCAAGTGCCACAGACTGGGTGCCCTGCGAAGCAAACTTGGACACAGAATTTAGTATTTAGGATGTTTCTAAAGGAGTGCTCTTAGGATTGACACCTGTAGAAGAAAAGAGAAGAAAGCAGGATTGGGCCCAGGGAGAAGCTGACTGGTAATGCTGGATATCTCAGTGGAAGACTGTCTTGCCTGAAGGTTTCAGTCCTGGGCAAGTTCACTATGGATTCAGTGAGACCAAGAAATGACAATGGAATGTTCTTGGGGCTAAAGGGTTTATGCCTGGCTTTATTCTCATGGCGGTTGGTCGAGCACTAGAATTACGTCTGCATCCAGTAGTGTGCAGGTCCATAATCCACCTCCGTCTCTACCTGCCCAGAGCACTGGGTGAAGCTCTTTATGTAGTGACTTAGTCAGTAATAGCTTATTGCTTATAGGTGTGGAAGCAGTCACCTAGCAATAGGCCAATTACATCACCAAGCAGTTTAGGGTCAGGTAAGGATCCTGGCCATGAGGAAAACCTCCATTTTCCCCACAAAGATGCACTGAACCATTTAAAAACACTTTATACCCTTTGCTGATGAGTCCTTGTATTTGGCCCACCCAGGAAGGAAGTGAGGCTTCTGGTGGGAGCTCTGTTGGACTGAGGCAATCCCCATGGAGGCAGACAGCCAAAGGCAGTTTGAATGCAGCAGTCCCTGTAGGAGTAAGTCTTTCATTCTGGAAGGAGGATCTGGGTGGTGAGTCCCAGGGGCAACCGCACTGAGTGAAATGGAAGTGGAGGGCTTATGGTAAAAGGGTTGTTGCTATGAAGGCTAGTAGGAATTTTTGTTTCTCACTTTTGAGGTAAATACAGGAAGACTACACCTAGAGTCAAGTAAGTTTTTTCCCTCATATTTGGCAAAATATTTCTTTACAAAGATCACTCTATTTCTTATTTACTACTCTATTTCTTATTTAACACTACTAGTGGATATTCTTGGTTTACTGTAACTGTGATTTATAAAAAAGGGGAGGGTATGAATATTCTTATCTAAATCCACATTCCTAAAAAAAAGGTGGGGGGGGCATAGATAACCTATTCCTAGAGCACAACCTTAGGACCCAAGGTGGGGGTGGGGAGACCCTCATCTTTCAAAGGTAGCATAGGGTCACTTTTTACTTGGGCTTTCCAGGTTCAAAAGTGGAACAATTTGCACAGATTTCTCAATCTGTGAAAAACAGCTCTTCTAGAATATTTCTGGAGGTATTTGAAGGCATTTTGTTTGTACATTTATTTTTACAAAAATTGGGCCTTTTTGTAGTTTCTTATTCCTTGGAGATACATGTTTATTTTTTACTAAACATAAGCAACATAAGTATTTTATAGCCTGTCTTTTACAAGTCTAATATATGAAGTCTTTGTGGTCTGGTTCTACGGTCTATTATCTTTGCTTATTCTCATTCACATTGTCTTATTTATGAGACTGATCATATATAACTGTGTGCTGGTCATTGTACTTGGAAAATAATTTAGGAATTATTGATGTCTGAGATGGTGGAACTTTTCTTTGGAGAATATTTTTATCTGTTGCTGGGGCATTACTTGTAAGGGACCTGCTTAATACAAATACAAGTTCAAGGCTTGTGGTTCCTTGGACCATCCAGGCGAGGTAAACCTGGGCTATAAAACCACTTAAGGGCTGGTTTATTTTTGGCTTTCTATTTGCCTGAGAGTACAAGCCCTTGGATCCCAGTTTAATATGCAATCGACCCCTGAATAATGTTCAAGTTAGGCTGATCCTGCATGATCAAAAATCCACGTATAACTTTTGATTTCCCCCAAATTTAAGTACTAATAGCCTACTAGTAAGCTTTACCAGTAACATAAGATTTATCAGTAACATAAACAATTAACATCTATTTTGTATGTTATGTATATTATATATGATATTCTTATAATAAAGTAAGTGAGAGACAAGAAAATGATCTTTCAAATTGCCTCAAATCTCCAAAAAATTCTGCAACATATTTATTGAGAAAAATCCACATATGAACTGGGCTGTTTAAACCATGTTACTCCAGGGTTACCTGTATATGGAGAGGAAATGGGACTCCCCATCGAGGCTGGGTGCCAGGCTTTGTCTTCTTCCTGTTGCTTTGTGAGGCCACCAAAGCAGCACATCAGATTTGCATGTTTCATCAGATTTGACAATTTCTGTTGGGGTCAAAGTAGCTTTGTGTGTTCAGTTTACCTCCTGGGATTTTGCCTTCCAGATTAAACTTCATCTGTTTTCTTTCTTTCTTTTTTTATATATATAATTTATTTTGGTATCATAAATCTACAATTACATGTGCAATATTATGGTTATTAAACTACCCCTTCATCAGGTCCCCCCTACCAACCCCATTACAGTCACTGTCCATCAGCGTAGTGAGATGCTTTAGAATCACGACTTGTCTTCTCTGAGTTGTACAGCCCTCCCCGTGCCCCCTCAACATTACATCTGCTAATCGTAATGCCCCTTTTCCCCTCTTATCCCTCCCTTCCGACACGTGTTCCCCAGTCCCTTTCCCTTTGGTAACTATTAGTCCATTCTTGGGTTCTGTGAGTCTGCAGCTGTTTTGTTCCTTCAGTATTTTTTCTTTGTTCTTATACTCCACATGTGAGTGAAATCATTTGATACTTGTCTTTTTCGGCTTGGCTTATTTCACTGAGCATAATGCCCTCTAGCTCCATCCATGTTGTTGCAAATGGTAGGATTTGTTTTCTTCTTATGGCTGAACAATATTCCATTGTGTATATGTATCCCATCTTCTTTATCCATTCATCTACTGATGGACACTTAGGTTGCTTCCATTTTTTGGCTATTGTAAATAGTGCTGCGATAAACATAGGGGTGCATCTGTCTTTTTCAAACTGGGCTGCTGCATTCTTAGGGTAAATTCCTAGGAGTGGAATTCCTGGGTCAAATGGTATTTCTATTTTGAGTTTTTTGAGGAACCTCCATACTGCTTTCCACAATGGTTGAACTAATTTGCAGTCCCACCAGCAGTGTAGGAGGGTTCCCTTTTCTCCACATCCTCGCCAACATTTGTTGTTGTTTGTGTTTTGGATGTTGGCCATCCTCACTGGTGTGAGGTGATATCTCATTGTGGTTTTAATCTGCATTTCTCTGATGATTAGCGATGTGGAGCATCTTTTCATGTGCCTGTTGGCCATCTGAATTTCTTCTTTAGAGAAGTGTCTATTCATGTCCTCTGCCCATTTCTTAATTAGATTATTTGCTTTTTGCTTGTTAAGGGGTGTGAGTTCTTTATATATTTTGGATGTCAACCCTTTATCAGGTACGTCATTTATGAATATATTCTCCCATACTGTAGGGTGTCTGTATGTTCTACTGATGGTGTCCTTTGCTGTACAGAAGCTTTTCAACTTGATATAGTCCCACTTGTTCATTTTTTTTTGTTTCCCTTGCCCAGGGAGATATGTTCATGAAGAAGTCGTTCATGTTTGTGTCCAAGAGATTTTTGCCTATGTTTTTTTCTAAGAGTTTTATGGTTTCATGACTGACATTCATGTCTTTGATCCACCTTGAGTTTACCTTTGTGTATGGGGCTAGACAGTAGTCCAGTTTCATTCTCTTACATGTAGCTGTCCAGTTTTTCCAACACCAGCTGCTGAAGAGGCTGTCATCTCCCCATTGTATATCCAAGGCTCCTTTATCAAATATTAATTGACTGTATATGTTTGGGTTAATGTTTGGATTTTCTATTCTGTTCCACTGGTCTATGGGTCTGTTTTTGTGCCAATACCAAATTGTCTCGATTACTGTGGCTTTGTAGTAGAGCTTGAAGTCAGGGAGCGTAATTCCCCGTTTTATTCCTCCTTCTCAGGATTGCTCTGGCTATTTGGGGTCTTTTGTGGTTCCATATGAATTTTAGAATTATTTGTTCCAGTTCATTGAAGAAAGCTGTTGGTAGTTTGATAGGGATTGCATTGAATCTGTAGATTGCTTTAGGTAGTATAGCCATTTTGACAATATTGATTCTTCCTAGCCAAGAGCATGGGATGCATTTCCATTTGTTAGAGTCCTCTTTAATTTCTCTTAAGAGTGTCTTATAGTTTTCAGAGTACAGGTCTTTCACTTCCTTTGTTAGCTTTATTCCTAGATATTTTATTCTTATTGATGCAATTGTGAATGGAATGGTTTTTCTGATTTCTCTTTCTGTTAGTTCATCATTAGTGTATAGGAAAGCAACAGATTTCTGTGTGTTAATTTTGTATCCTGCAACTTTGCTGAATTCAGATATTAGTTCTAGTAGTTTGGGAGTGGAGTCCTTAGGGTTTTTATGTACAGTATCATGTCATCTGCAAATAGTGACAATTTGACTTCTTCTTTACCAATCTGGATGCCTTGTATGTCTTGGTTTTGTCTGATTGCTGTGGCTAGGACCTCCAGTACTATGTTGAGTAACAGTGGAGAGAGTGGGCATCCTTGTCTTGTTCCCGATCTTAGATGAAAAGCTTTCAGTTTCTCACTGTTAAGTATGATGTTAGCTGTGGGTTTGTCATATATGGCCTTTATGATGTTGAGGTACTTGCCCTCTCTACCCATTTTGTTGAGAGTTTTAATCAGGAATGGATGCTGAATTTTGTCAAATGCTTTTTCAGCATCTATGGAGATGATCATGTGGTTTTTGTTCTTCTTTTTGTTGATGTGGTGGATGATGTTGATGGATTTTCGAATGTTGTACCATCCTTGCATCTCTCGGATGAATCCCACTAGATCATGGTGTGTGATCCTCTTGATGTATTTTTGAATCCGGTTTTCTAATATTTTGTTGAGTATTTTTGCATCTACGTTCATCAGGGATATTGGTCTGTAATTTTCTTCTTTGGTGAGGTCTTTGCCCGGTTTTGGTATTAGAATGATGCTGGCTTCATAGAATGAGTTTGGAAGTATTCCCTCCTCTTCTATTTTTTGGAAAACTTTAAGGAGAATGGGTGTTATTTCTTCTCTATATGTCTGGTAGAATTCAGAGGTGAATCCATCAGGTACGGGGATTTTGTTCTTGGGTAGTTTTTTGATTACTGATTCAGTTTCATTGCTGGTGATTGGTCTGTTTAGTTTTTCTGTTTCTTGGTCAGTCTAGGGAGGTTGTATTTTTCTAAGAAGTTGTCCATTTCTTCTATGTTTTCCAGCTTGTTAGCATATAGATTCTCATAATATTCTCTTATGATTCTTTGTATTTCTGTGCGGTCCGTCGTGATTTTTCCTTTCTCATTTCTGATTGTGTTTATGTGTGTAGATTCTCTTTTTCTCTTAATGAGTCTGGCTAGGGGTTTATCTATTTTGTTTATTTTTTCAAAGAACCAGCTCTTGGTTTCATTGATTTTTTTCTATTGTTTTATTCTTCTCAATTTTATTTATTTCTTCTCTGATCTTTATTATGTCCCTCCTTCTGGTGACTTTGGGCCTCATTTGTTCTTCTTTTTCCAATTTCAGTGATTGTGTCTTTAGACTATTCATTTGGGAATGTTCTTCCTTCTTTAAATAGACCTGGATTGCAATATACTTTCCTCTTAGAACTGCCTTTGCTGCGTCCCACGGAAGTTGTGGCTTTGCGTTGTTGTTTTCATTAGTCTCCATATATTCTTTGATTTCTGTTTTGATTTGGTCGTTAACCCATTGATTAATTAGGATAATGTTGTTAAGTCTCCATGTATTTGTGAGCCTTTTTGATTTCTTTCTAAAATTTCTCTTTAGTTTTACTTTTGTGATCTGAGAAGTTGGTTGGTAGGATTTCAATATTTTTTAATTTACTGAGGTTCTTTTTGTGGCCTGGTATGTGGTCTATTCTGGAAAATGTTCCATGTGCACTGGAGAAGAATGTGCATCCTGTTGCTTTTGGGTGCAGAGTTTTGTAGATGTCTGTTAAGTCCATCTGTTCTAGTGTGTTGTTCAGTGCGTCTGTGTCATTACTTATTTTCTGCCTGGTTGATCTGTCTTTTGGAGTGAGTGGTGTGTTGAAGTCTCCTAAAATGAATGCATTGCTGTCTATTTCCTCCTTTAATTTTGTTAGTATTTGTTTCACATATACTGGCACTCCTGTGTTGGGTGCATATATATTTATAATGGTTATATCTTCTTGTTGGACTGACCCCTCTATCATTATGTAATGTCCTTCTTTATCTCTTGCTACTTTCTTCGTTTTGAAGTCTATTTTGTCTGATACAAGTACTGCAACACCTGCTTTTTTCTCTTTGTTGTTTGCATGAAATATCTTTTTCCATCCCTTCACTTTTAGTCTGTGTATATATTTAGGTGAGTCTCTTGTAAGCAGCATATAGATGTGTCTTGCTTTTTTATCCATTCTGTTATGCTGTGTCTTTTGATTGGTGCATTCAATCCATTTACATTTAGGGTGATTATCAATAGATATGTGCTTATTGCCATTGCTGGCTTTAGATTCGTGGTTACCAAAGGTTCAAGTGTTGCTTCGTTACTATCTAACAATCTAACTTAACTTCTTAAGTTATTGTAAACACCGTGTGATGTTTCTTTATTTCTCTCCCTTCTTATTCTTCCTCCTCCATTCTTTATATACTAGGTGTTTTATTCTTTGCCTTTAGTTAGTATTTGGATTGTCTGCTTTCTTTGCTATGATTTTATTTTCTCTGGTGACATCTTTTTAGCCTTAGGGGTGCTTCCCTCTAGAGCAGTCCGTTTAAGATATCCTGTAATGGTGGTTTATGAGAGGCAAACTCTCTCAACTTTTGTTTGTCTGGAAATTGTTTAATCCCTCCATCATATTTAAATGATAATCGTGCTGGATACAATATTCTTGGTTCGAGGCCCCTGTTTCATAACGTTAAATATATCATGCCATTCTCTTCTGGCCTGTAAGATTTCTGTTGAGAAGTCTGATGATAGTCTGATGGGTTTTCCTTTGTAGGTGATCTTTTTTCTCTCTCTAGCTGCCTTTAATACTCTGTCTTTATCTTTGATCTTTGCCATTTTAATTATTAAGTGTCTTGGTGTTGTCTTCCTTGGGTCCCTTATGTTGGGAGATCTGTGGGCTTCCGTGGACTGCGAGACTATTTCCTTCCCCAGCGAGGGAAAATTTTCAGCAATTATTTCTTCAAAGACAGTTTCTATCCCTTTTTCTCTCTCTTCTTCCTCTGGTACTCCTATAATGCGAATATTGTTCCGTTTGGATTGGTCACACAGTTCTCTTAATATTCTTTCATTCCTAGAGATTGTTTTATCTCTCTCTGCCTGAGCTTCTCTGTATTCTTGTTCTCTGATTCTATTCCATTAACAGTCTCTTGCATCTCATCCAGTCTGCTGTTAAGCCCGTCGTTCGCTTGTCTGATTTCTGCATTGTCTTTCCTCACTTCCCTCACTTCCTCCCTCAGCTGTTGCATATTTCTCTGTCTGTCCATCAGCATGGTTATGACTTTTATTCTGAATTCTTTTTCAGGAAGACTGTGCATTTCCATCCCTTCAGGCTCCCTCTCTGGGGTTGTCTGGTTGATTTTAGTCTGGACCATATTCCTCTGTCTTTCAATAGCTATAGAAGTGGTTGCTGGTAGTTGCCACGTATGTCAGCTCGGCTCTTTAAGACTTTAAAAAGAGGGGAAAAAAAAGAAAGAAAGAAGAAAAAGAAAGAGAAGAGAAAACAACAAACAACAACAAAAAAACAAGACAAAACAAAAAAAAACGCCCACCGGGAGTAGGTTCTGTGGGGATGCTGTAGGTGGCGCTGTTGCCCCACCATTCCACAACCGTGGCCACGCAGCTCCACAGGGCCCTTTATAGCTCTGGCCGGGGTGGGAACGAATGGGAGGCTGTTGATATCTTTGGGAAGTCGATGTGCGGCCACCCTTTCCCAGTTGCCAGCTTAGGGGTCTGAAACACCCTAGGACTCCCAGCCTGCTGGGTTGAGTGTGCTGGGGTGGTCCGGCTCCTCGGCTGGCCTCCTCTCTCTTTAAGATCGCTAAAGAAAGCGCGCACTTTTTTTTTTCCCTTCCCGAGCCAGCTGCAAGCACCCTGGCGCGTTCCCCGCTCAGATCTTGCACCCTCTGTCTCTCCAATCTTTGTTACACCACACTATGTGTGTCAGCGCTCCCCGCGCAGATCACCGGGGCTGGTTACTTCGCGGGGGGTACTTCCACTCCCTCCCGGCTCTGAATCCTCTCCTCCCGCCATTGCACTGGGGTGGGTGAGTGCTCGGGTCCCGCCAGGTCGCGGCTCCGTATCTTACCTGCCTCTTGGGGTGCTGAGTCCTCTTGGGTGTAGCTGCATGCTGTGCGCTTTCCTGTGTATTCTGGTCTTTCTTTTAGGAATAGTTGTATTTTCTGTATTTTCATATATAAATATAGTGTTGGGAGGAGATTTCTGCCACCCTGCTCACGCTGCCATGTTCCCGGAAGTCCTCTTTCTTTTTTTTTTTTATTAAGGTATCATTGATATACAATCTTATGAAGGTTTCACATGAGCAACGTTGTGGTTACAACATTCACCCATATTAACAAGTCCCTCCAACACTCCATTGCAGTCATTATCCATCAGTGCAGTAAAATGCCACAGAGTTACTACTTGTCTTCTCTGTGTTATACTACCTTCCCCATGAGCCACCTACATTATGTGTGCTAATCATAATGCTCCTTAATCCCCTTCTTCTTCCCTCCCCACCCACCATCCCCAGCCCATCCCTTTGGTAACCACTAGTCCCTTCTTGGAGTCTATGAGTCTGCTGCTGTTTTGCTCCTTCAGTTTTGCTTTGTGGTTATACTCCAGAAATGAGGGAAATTATTTGGTACCTGTTTTTCTCTGCCTGGCTTATTTTACTCAGCATAATACCCTCTAACTCCATCCATGTTGCTGCAAATGGTAGGATTTGTTTTCTTTTTACAGCTGAATAATATTCCATTGTGTATATGTACCACCTCTTCTTTATCCATTCATCTACTGATGGATACTGGGTTGCTTCTGTATCTTGGCCATTGTAAATAGTGCTGTGGTAAACAGGGGTGCATATTTATTTTTATATCAGGCATCTTGTTTTCTTTGGGTAAATTCCTAAGAGTGGAACTCCTGTGTCAAATGGTATTTCTGTTTTTAGTTTTTTGAGGATCCTCCTTATTGCTTTCCACAATGGCTGAACTAATTTAATTTACATCCCCACCAACAGTGTAAGAGGGTTCTCATTTCTCCCCATCCTCACCAGCATTTGCTGTTCCTTTTCTTTTGGATGTTGGCCATCCTATCTGGTGTGAGGTGGTGTCTCATTGTGCTTTTAATTAGCATTTTCCTGATAATTAGTGATGTGGAGCATCTTTTCACGTGCCTGTTGGCCATCTGAATTTCTTCTTTGGAGAAGTGTCTGTTCAGATCCTCCACCCATTTTTTAATCAGATTATTTGCTTTTTGGGTGTTGAGGCGGGTGAGCTCTTTATATATTTTGGATGTTAACCCTTTATTGGATATGTCATTTATGAATATACTCTCCCATTTCACCGTTTTCTTTTAGTTGTCATTAGAAGTGGAGAAAGCTCTGGTGGTTTTTTAATCTATGGCAAAATCCTGTGGTTTTTCTCTCTGAGAATTCAAGGGAGATCAGGAGGCATATTATTCAGTTTTTCAAACTTGCAAGCTTATTTTGTTGAAGTTGAGTCAAGTAGTGTCTTATATAAGCTCTGCATAGTTCTAAGATCTTAAATAAAATTTAAAACTCTCACTAAGCATAGATCTGATTTTCCACCTAGAATGTAACCTCATAAAAGTAAGATTTTGTACTGTTATCATAATTTCTCTAAAACTGATAGGATATGATACCCAAGCTTTAAAAATAAAGCTGTATAAACACCTGCATCATCAATGACTTTTTCATTTTTAACTTCTTCATAATTTACTGGAGGGGGATTATATTTTGATAGCTTACTTGAGGATAAGAAAATGTAAAAGAATTCAAGAATTTTTTTTTCAACACAGGACAAGCAGTTATTTGCAGTGGTGGGGAGAAAATTCAGGTCCTTCTTATAATTATAGAACTAGAGCATATTTATTACATGAGAAAATCACTCATAGATAACAGTGTAATCTAAACCATCTAGTTTGGGGTAATTTTTCTTATTTAAAAAGTGCCAGACACAATTAATGTTGAATAACTTTCAAAAGATTAATAAAGTTTCATTTCTCCCATTCAAAATGAATGCAACCTAGAGAGACAAGTTCCTTGTTTCAGGAGCTAGTTACCCACAAGTGAACCCTTATGACATAAATGAAACCTGAAACTCTTTAAGTGCCAGATTTATTTCCAAGAGGTCAATTTAAACCAAAAAGATTTCACTCTCTCAAAATCATTTTTCCATCTCCCTTGCAATGCTGTGTTTATAATAGTTCTTATTAGCTGTGACCACAGTTATGCCACTGTGACAGCTTCCCCACCTGCCCAGACCAAGAGTGATCTCCCTGTCTCTGCAATGCTGGTCACACACCCTCCATAGCACTCAATGGGACTTAGCATTGCCCAGTGTTACTTAGCTTTCTGTGTGCATGGCCATCCCTTCAAGGAGACTGAGCTCCTGAAGGACAAGGACCCTGCCATCACGTGCCTGTTACAGGCCCCTGAAGTGCCCAGTTCCAGCACCTTCTACACAAGGCATTCAATGCATGTGTGTTGATGGTAGTAATGATTCCTACTTGATTTGGGCAAGAAATATATCTTATTCATTATGTTTCCTCAGCTCCCAGCACATTGCCTGGACTAGAATATGTAAAACATTTACTGAATGAATGAACAAATGAATGAAGGGATGAATCATTAGATGAAAACCTGGTTAGAAGTATACACACAGAGAATAAAGATCATGATTAGATTATTTTAAGGCTTCTTTCTTGAAAATGCAAAAGTAATAGCACATTCTTCTTTTCCTTTTTGCTGACCATGAAAGGATAAGCAGACTATGACTTAATCACTTTTGCCAAGTACCATTAAACCTCACATCCCTTTTACTAGCCTTAGGGATACAGGATATAAATGTCACATGCCCTCACCATCTCCCCAGCACCCTATGCCTAGTTTTGTAAACAAGCTGAGAAGTCCAGTGTGTGTGACATTCAGTCTCTGATCTTCTGCTCTACTTTAGAAGGAGAATGTGACCCATTCCTTGGCGTTTGGACAAAATAGGACATTGGAAAGTTCTGTTTGACTATACTAAGAGACTAGTGTCAAATGATATAAGGAAACAGCTTTAAACATCACTCTTAGCTGCAAGTTAAGTGTATATGCACTGGGTTAGCATTGAATCACTCCCTTATGAGAGTATTACTTTCCTAATTAGGTGTATTATTCTCTAAGATTCATTTTAGCTCAAAGATTCAATGCATTATATAGGAAATACAGGTTTTAGAGTTTGATGATCTGTATGTCAAATTCTAGCTTCACTCTTCACAAGTGGCATTGACTTTGAGCAAGTCCTATAATCTGTCTGTCCCCGCACACCCAATTACTCCTATGTAAACTGGGATTGATCATTCCTGCTGTTCTCACAGTGTAACCATGAGACTCATTGAGGACATGCAAATGAAAATACTTAGTACTATTCAAGTATTAGACATTAATTTATAGTTAAGGAAGATAAATATCTTCCAAAGAGACCCTAGAGATCAACTGGCTGAGCATTTCCTGAATGTTGTTACACAGAACACTAATTTCACAAATGGTAATAGTCATGACATGACAGAATCATTTCAAGCAAGTATGGGAAATTATATGCTAAATAAAAGTAAGTGAATTTCACCGTGGGATTTATCAGAGTCATTAACATAGTTGTATGCTTTGTTAATCTCTGAGAATTTCCCAATCTTAATGGACATGATGTCTTATAGAATTAGGATTCTATGGAGCACAACTTGGGAAGCAATGACCTAGTTTATTGCCCAGACCACACTTCACTCTTAATTCAATGCTGCTCCGGGTACCCAAATACCAGTCCAAGAAATGTTTGTTCCCTGTCTGTGATGAGTAAAAATGCTAATGTGAGGATATAAACCAACACACTGCTTCCTTCATCAGGAAAGTCTTGCTACTGAAAAAAGAATGTCAGCTGAACACAGGTGATTGATTTTGGAGCAGGCTTCTTAACAGTTTGCACACCAGCAGCAGGCCCAGACTATACCTCGAGTAACATTGCTCTACTCTATTGGAATAGGAATGTGCCTTTAGTGGAAAAGGCAAAATCTAAAGAAGAAAGCTTTTTCCATACTTTTTAATTGGTAGCACATGTGAAGTCTGGGAACTAAGTCGGGAAGCCCCAGGCTCTCAGAGATTAGTGAGAGATCGTACTATTACTCCTTTGATTCCCAGGTAAACTGGCAGGCTGGGCAGTGTGCACTCTGACCTTCCTATCTAAAGCTGATCTCACACTGACTGGTTCTCACCCTTAGCGATCACACTGGGGACCAGACCATCCCAAACAGACACAGAGCAAAGTACTGCGAGGATCCTTTCAGACAGAAACTGGGCTAATGGAGGTGCTTCAAGAACAGCTGCATTAGTTTCTCATTGGCCCTATTCAAATACTGAGAAAAATTCCTCTGCACAACAACCTTCCAGGTAGAGTCACCATGGGAAAAGGGGACACAGTCAATGGGGGAAAGTTGAGGATACTTTCATGAAGGGATGATTTAAAAAGAAGTACTGAGTTAAAGGAAACCAACAAAGAGCAGTGAAACACCCCAAAGTAAGTAAGAGTGGGGAGCACTCAGCACCCTTAGGCCAGGACCCGGGACCGGGAAGAGAGCGCTGCGGCTGTGAAGGAGAGCTGTCGGCCCCCCGGGAGGAGCCCAGGGTCGGGGACCGTAGCCCACCAGAGAGGGAGCTGGAAGGACAAATGCTCCACCTCTCTTCCCCAGTCTCTGCCAGGACATGTCATTGCCTCTCTAACCAGAAGCCAGAGAGCAAAAGAAGCTTTGATTTGGTCCCTAGATGTCCATCAACAGAGCAGGATGGACAGTAGATCTGGGGGGCAAATCAACCATCACTGCTCACCCCATGTCGGCTCTTAGCTTTTAAGCAGTCCATAAGGCACAAGGGTCAGCATTGGAGAAGGATAGAGAGTCAATCTGGAAGGGAAACTGAAAGATATCCAGCACGGTGTCATTCTCCACTGACTCAAAAATCAAATGAGTTCGAATAGTCAAGGCTCTTGGTTTCTGTTGGCCTCTGTTAGTGAGACTTTTGGCAATCAAGTCATTTTTCTCCTTTCCATTGCTATCGTAGTATCAGAGTGCTAACTGGCCTTTGAACTGGTTTTCCCATTTTTTCCAGAATTCAATCTCCAGACAAAAATAGAGTGGGAATGTTGGCTACCCTCAACCTCATAAATCTTCACACTAAAAATTATGTTAATCAGCATTGGTATTTTTAAGTATAGGCCTCCCTTATTTGATTTTTTTCTTATTTTTAGAGATAAGATTGATTTAATACTATTTTCATGTACTCCCCATTAAACACATTTCTCTGATATAAACCTACTGGTCTTGATTTGCCAATTCCCTAAAGTCCCTTTGACCTTGGGAGTCTGACATTTATTACCACTGAGGACACATGGATATGAAGAGTTCACATAAATGTCAGTTTATAGGAGTGAGGCTGTGGATTCAGGTCATATGAGCAGTGAAATGCTTGGGCACTGTGTGGAGGGTAAGCTGAGTGATTGCCCTTTGTGCAAACCCCATTAGAGAACTTATTGTAGTGGATGTGATACTTGGTTGGGGTGTCTGACTGGGAACTCCTGAACACAGATACTGTATTCTCTCTCTCTGTTTTACATCCATGGCCCCCTGTGGTTACCAAATGAGTGTGTACTGACTTCCCAACAAAGTGGCCAGAAATCCTATATCACAATGAACGTTTTTCTTTAAACAGGATCACCCTGGGAGGGCATGTAATAGTTCCCTCAACGCTGTCATCACTAAACGATCTTTTTGTCTGCAGCTTATCTTTACTGAGCAGTCTTGATGGTAGGAAATATTTGTCTTTCGAGGACGGATTTTTACATTTATTTTATTTTAGTATTTTATTTAATGTCTACCAAGTCTAGTGAAGGAATCATGCAGCTAATATCCGTTTGAGTCAGAAAAGAGCTGCATTTACAACATGCTTGGATTGGTTTTGCTCTGTGGCTGGGATATCATTTCAGGCTCAGTGGCAGGGAACAGAAGCCGCTCTAGTGAGTTCAAGCAAGAAAAAATTCAGTAGAGGGTGTGAAATGGAAGTTGGAGAACAAGCTTTCCCAAACAGCCCACCGTCACTGCCGTCGGTGATGCCACTGAAGAACCTCCCTGGTCAGGAAGCCGCCCGCCCCAAAGCTGCCTGTGCTGGGAGTATGCCACACCTCCTATCAGCAACACCAGCAAAACAGGGAGCCCATGGCTTGCCTTTTGTCCCCAAAATGCCATCTTTGCCCTTGCAGAGGTGGAAAAGCCAACTGCCTTCGTGACCCAGCTTGCCAACAGGAAGGGCACCCAACTGCCGCCGTCATGTCCTGCGTCTGAGCACCTACGGCTAAACCTGCACCATTATCTGGCATGAGAGAGCAGAACCGCTGGACAGTTCACAGTCTCAGACAAAACTCTTCTCCAGCAGGTGGAACAGCTGTCAGTTGCAGTTGCAAATCCTCCAAGTCACCACCACCCATAGACACACTGCAGGAAGTTCAAGAAAGAAGTTTCAAACATGTTCTGTGTTTAAGAACATCATTATACAGATCATTATTATTCGTGTTTAATCTTTCAAGAGGCCACTGTCAAGAGTACAATTAGGGCAGAAACAGGCACTTATTTGGCATTTACTTACTAAACAGTCTGCCAAGTCATTTCTGTATTTTATTGGGTGAACCACACCACCACCATGTGAAGTAGACATCATCCCCCCCAGTTCCCATATAGCAGATGTGACTCAGAAGCTCAGCCATCTCCCCAGCCCCTGGGCAGAGGCGACGGGGCCAGCCGTGGGAGATACAGCATCTCAGAAATGCTTCCCACCCCTCTGGGGTTAGAGAAAACCCCAAAACCCTGTGAGAACACCACCGACATGTGCTGGAACAAAGTCCCCTTGCGAATGGAGCCTCCGGTTTCCCACTTGCAAGGAGGCAGCATCCTCACTGAGCCGCCCCGAGCACAGGGCCCTGAACGAGCAAGAGCCAGTATTTCACATTTGTTCTTTCTGTTAAGATCATTCCATAGCGATTCTGGTTATTTCAGAGTATAAAGGTAATATAATTTCTTAGAGAAAACTTTGAAATTTGAAAAAAGTGTAAGGAAGAATCTAAAAAAATCTCCCAAACCCCCCAGATCCCATCAACTAACCACTTCCACACACACACAGCCTGGGACTGTACTTTGTAATTAATATATTGCATATCTATGTATAATTCTGTTTAATGACACTTACCCCTGTCACTAAATACTCATTAAAGACATACACTTTAAACAATCTCATAGAATTCAATTTAATACATATGCTGTTACTCATTTAAATGAGGTCCTACTTTTAGACATTTAGTTTATTTTGAATTTTTGACTGTTCAGTAATGTTGGGGTTAAAATCCTTAGTAATGAATTTTGGTGTAACCTTGGATCTCCTTGAGAATAAATTGCTTGATGTAGAATCACTGGTCCTGACTTAAGAAACTTTCTAAGGCATTGACTTCCAAAGCCTATTGCCCTTCAGAAAAGGTATGATATTTCCATGCCACCAGCAGGAAGTGGCTTCTTCCCAGCAGCACCTTCAGTAAAATCCTACAGTAAAGACAATTTGGGATTGGTGCTTGGAAACAGGCTTATGGGAGTCATTTCATTATTCTTACGATGATGTGACTGTTGCATTTTATACAGTTAGGTTTTTTGGATCCACTTATGGCATCACAATGGGGCTTACTCTGGTAAGATACCTTAATCTTTTTCTTTTCAAATAAACACTTTTTTTAATTTAATGAGAAAAAATGGCAGCTAGTTTTGTTTTACATTTCTTTGACTACTACAGAGGCTGAACTTTCTTTCAGAGGTATTTTGACCACTGTTTAGTCGTTTTTCTTAAATTGCTTACACTATCCTTTGCTTATTCTTTTCTGTCAGAGTATTCATATTTTGCTTGTGAATTCAAAGAATTCTTTTAATAGTAATAAAGGCTAACATTAAATTAGCTCTTCAGTGCTAGTTACTCTTTTAGGAACTTTACATGTTTTCTCTCTTTTAATTCTCACACCAAACCTGTGAGTAGGTTTTATTATTAGACCTAGTTTTGAAAAATGTGAGAAGTAACGCTTAGAGAGGTTAGGTGACTTTGTCCAAGGTCACATAGTGAGAAAAAATGGCAGATCTAGGATCTAATCTCAGGTCTAGTTCCCAAATATTACTTCACAGGATTGATCATGTTGCAAATATTTCCTCACTTTGCTAGCCTCTATGTTGTTAGGGTGGTTTGGGATCAGCCCCCAAAATTTTGGTCAAATTAATTTAATATGAGAGTTTCTGAATCCATCTTGGGCCATCGGGAAGGAAAGTGCATTTCTAACAAGTAGACATTCCTTTTTTTTTTAAATTAAAATATCATTGAAATACAATCTTAAGAAGATTCAAGATGGTGGCATGAGAGGTGACACGGAGAACTCCTCCCAAAACTACAAATAGTACAAAAATATAGTTAATTAATACAACTAACCCTAAAACAACAACAAGAAAGAAGGCTGAACCAGACTGCATACAGACCTCACGAACAGAGCAGACCTCAAGAAACAGGGTAACCTAGGAAAGCCTTAATCCTGCGGACCCAGGCCCTTCCCCCACCCCAGCTCACCAGCGGGAGGATGAGAAACAGAGCAGGGAGATGGGGGAAGCCTGGGACTGCTGAGTGGCTAGCTCTGGAGATCTGCTTTGTGAGCAGAAGCCTATATTGTGTGATGCTCTGGAGGTTGGGGAGCTTGGATGGGAGGAGTGCTTGGGAGACTGACATTCTGGCCATTTGTGGAGGGGGGATCCACATCTGGCCGCTCTGTGTCAGAGGAGGGGCAGGCAGTCTGAGAGGCTTCCTAGCAGTGAGAGGGCTGCTGAAGGGGCGGTGTTTGCATGGAGCTTGCTGCATGGGAGAAGGGAGAGCTGCACAAGGTTGTCTGGGTGTGCTCTGCCCAGCTGGTTGGGAACTTTGAGGAGCTTCAGGTGCTCCATACCGCTGACTGCCTACTCAGCTCCAAGGACCCCACTGTGATATGCAGCCTGCTACACCTTCCTCCTAGCCTGCTGGCACCAGTTAACAAACTGGCAGTCACTGTGCTGGCATCAGGCCAGCCAGAGGGAGGCCCCGCCTACAACAGCTAGAGATGCAAAGCACAGATGCTTACACGTGTATGCTTGACCCACTGGCTCTGACACTGGAGACAGGCACTGCAGATGGGAATCAGGAAACAGATCTTTCCTCCATCCAGGCACAAGCTCTGTTCCCATACAACTCACAACCTCACTCTAGTGGCTGGGCAGCTCCAGAGACGGGAGTTTCTGCGCACTAGTGGGCACCACACAGAAATATGAAATGTCAAAAGAACATGGTTCAGACCAAAAACTCACAAACCCCAGAAAAGGGGCCAAATGAAACTGAACTCACCAATCTTCCTGAAAGGGAGTTCAAAATAAAAATCATAAATATGCTTATGCAGGCACAGAAAAATATTCAAGAACTCAGGAACAAATTTAAGTTGGAGATTCAATCATTAAGAAATTCCATATCTGAAATGAAACATAAAATGGAGGGATTTAAAAGCAGATAAGATGTAGTAGAAGAGACAGTAAATGGAATAGAAATTAGAGAAGAGGAATACAAAGAAGCTGAGGCACAGAGAGAAAAAAGAATGGTTAAGAATGAAAGAATAGTGAGAGAACTGTGTGACCAATCCAAACAGAATAATATTCGCATTATAGGGGTACCAGAAGAAGAAGAGAGAAAAAAGGCATAGAAAGTGTCATTGAGGAGGTAATTGCTGAAAACTTCCCCAATCTGGGGTTAGAAGATAGTCTCTCAAGCCATGGAGGTGCACAGATCTCCCAACACAAAGACCCAAGGAAGACAACATCAAGACATATAATAATTAAAATGGCAAAGATCAAGGGTAAAGACAGACTTTTAAAAGCAGCTAGAGAGAGAAAAAAGATCACACACAAAGGAAAACCCATCAGGCTATCAGACTTCTCAATAGAAACCTTACAGGCCAGAAGGGAGTGCCATGATGTATTTAATGCAATGAAGCAGAAGGGCCTCGAACCAAAAATACTTTATCCAGCAAGATTATCATTTAAATTTGGAGGAGGGATTAAACAATCTTCAGATAAGCAAAAGCTAAGGGAATTTACCTCCCACAAACCACACCTACAGTGCATTTTGGAGGGACTCCTATAGATGGAAGTAGTCCTAAGGCTAAATAGATGTGACCCAAGGGATAGACCAAGAGTACAGAATATGATTCATAACATACAAAGAATAAAGGAGGAAGAAAAGGAAGGAAATAAAAAAAAAGAACCTTTAGGTTATGTTTGTAATAGCATATTAAGTGAGTTAAATTAGACTGTGAGATGGTAAGGGAATTACCCTTAACCCTTTGGTAACCACGAATCTAAAGCCTGCAGTGGCAATAAGTACATACCAATCGATAATCACCTTAAATGTAAATGGTCTGAATGCACCAATCAAAAGACACAGAGTTACTAAATGGATAAAAAAACAAGACCCATCTATATGCTGCCTACAAGAGATTCACTTCAAACCCAAAGACATACACAGACAGAAAGTAAAGGAATGGAAAAAGATATTTCATGCAACTAATAGGGAGAAAAAGGCAGGAGTTGCAGTACTTGTATCAGACAAAATAGAGTTCAAAACAAAGAAAGTCACAAGAGACAAAGAAGGACATTACATAATGATAAAGGGGTCAATCCAACAAGAAGATATAACGATTATAAATATCTATGCACCCAACACAGGAGCACCTACATATGTGAAACAAATACTAACAGAATTAAAAGGGGAAATAGAATGCAGTGCATTCATTCTAGGAGACTTCAACACTCCACTCACTCCAAAGGACAGATCAACCAGACAGAAAATAAGTAAGGAGACAGAAGCACTGAACAACACATTGATGGACCTAACAGACATCTACAGAACTCTACACCCAAAAGCAGCAGAATACACATTCTTCTCAAGTGCACATGGAACATTTTCAAGAATAGATCATATTCTAGGCCACAAAAAGAGCCTTGGTAAATTCAAAAAGATTGAAATTGTACCAACCAGTTTCTTAGACCACAAAGATATGAAACTAGAAATAAATTATGCAAAGAAAATGAAAAATCACACAAACACATGGAGGCTTCACAACATGTTCCTAAATAACCAATGGATCAATGACCAAATAAAAACAGAGATCAAGCAATATATGGAGACAAATGAGAATAATTCAACACTGCAAAATCTGTGGGATGCAGCGAAGGCTGTGCTAAGAGGGAAATATATTGCAATATAGGCCTACCTCAGGAAAGAAGAACAATCCCAAATGTACAGTCTAAACTCACAATTAAGGAAACTGGAAAAGGAAGAACAAATGAGGCCCAAAGTCGGTAAAAGTAGGGACATAATAAAGATTAGAGAAGAAATAAATAAAATTGAGAATAAAACAATAGAAAGAATCAGTGAAAGCAGGAGTTGGTTCTTGGAGAAAATAAACAAAATAGATAAACCCCTAGTCAGACTTATAAAGAAAAAAAGTCTACACACATAAACAGAATCAGAAATGAGAAAGGAAAAATCACTACAGATACCACAGAAAAACAAAGAATTATGAAAGAATACTATGAAAAAATATATACTAACAAACTGGATAACCTAGAAGAAATAGACAACTTTCTAGAAAAATAGAACCTTCCAAGGCTGACCCAGGAAGAAACAGAAAATCTGAATAGAACAATTACCAGCAAAGAAATTGAATTGGTAATCAAAAAAGTACTTAAGAACAAAACGGCTGGATCAGATGGTTTCACTGCTGAATTTTATCAAACATTTACTGAAGACCTAATACCCATCCTCCTTAAAGTTTTCCAAAAAGTAGAAGAGGAGAGAATACTCCCAAACTCATTCTATGAGACCAACATCACTCTAATACCAAAACCAGGCAAAGACACCACAAAAAAAGAAAATTACAGACCAATATCCCTGATGAACATAGATGCAGAAATACTCAACAAAATATTAGCAAACCAAATTAAAAAATACATAAAAAAGATCATCCATCATGATCAAGTGGGATTCATCCCAGGTATGCAAGGATGGTACAACATTCGAAAATCCATCAACATCATCCACTACATCAACAAAAAGTACAAAAACCACATGATCATCTCCATAGATGCTGAAAAAGCATTTGACAAAATTCAGCATCCATTCCTGATTAAAACTCTCAACAAAATGGGTATAGAGGGCAAGTATCTCAACATAATAAAGGCCATATATGACAAACCCACAGCCAACATTATACTTAACAGTTAGAAGCTGAAAACTTTTCCTTTAAGATCGGGAACAAGACAAGGATGCCCACTCTCCCACTTTTATTCAACATAGTTCTGGAGGTCCTAGCCACGGCATTCAGACAACACAAAGAAATAAAAGGCATCCAGATTAGCAACGAAGAAGTCAAACTGCCCTTGTTTGCAGATGCCATTATATTGTACATAAAAAACCCTAAAGAATCCACTCCAAAGCTACTAGATCTAATATCGAATTCAGCAAAGTTGCGAGATACAAAATTAATACACAGAAATATGTTTCATTCCTATATACTAACGGTGAACTAGCAGAATGAGAAATCAGGAAAACAATTCCATTCACAATCCCATCAAAAAGAATAAAATAGCTAGGAGTAAATCTAACCAAGAAAGTGAAAGACCTATACCCTGAAAACCACAAGACACTCTTAAGAGAAATTAAAGAGGACACTAATAAATGGATATTCATCCCATGCTCTTCACTAGGAAGAATTAATATTGTCAAAATGGCCATCCTGCCTAAAGCAATCTACAGATTCAGTGCAATCCCTATCAAAATACCTAAAGCATTCTTCAATGAACTAGAGAAAATAGTTCTAAAATTCATATGGAACTACAAAAGACCCCGAATAGCCAAAGCAATCCTGAGATGGAAGAATAAAGCAGGGGGAATTATGCTCCCTGACTTCAAGCCCTACTCCAAAGCCAGAGTAATCAAGACAATTTGGTACTGGCACAAGAACAGACCCATAGACCAGTGGAACAGACTAGAGATCCCTGATATAAACCCAAGCATATATGGTCAATTAATATACAATAAAGGACCCATGGGTATACAATGGGGAAATGACAGCCTCTTCAACAGCTGGTGTTGGCAAAACTGGACAGCTACATGTAATGAATGAATCCAGAATGAAACTGGATTACTGTCTAACCCCATAGACAAAAGTAAACTCAAAATGGATCAAAGACCTGAATGTAAGTCATGAAAGTATAAAACTCTTAGAAAAAAATAGGCAAAAATCTCTTGGACATAAACATGAGCAACTTCTTCATGAACATATCTCCCTGGGCAAGGGAAACAAAAGCAAAAATGAACAAGTGGGACTATATCAAACTACAAAGCTTCTGTACAGCAAAGGACACCATCAGTAGAACAAAAAGACATCCTACAGTATGGAAGAATATATTCACAAATGACATATCCGATAAGGGGTTGACATCCAAAATATATAAAGAGCTCATGCACCTCAACAAACTAAAAGCAAATAAGCCAATTAAAAAATGGGCAAAGGAGCTGAATAGACACTTCTCCAAAGAAGAAATTGAGATGGCCACAGGCACATGAAAAGATACTCCACATTGCTAGTCATCAGAGAAATGCAAATTAAAACCACGATGAGATATCATCTCACACCAGTTAGGATGGCCAACATCCAAAACACAAACAATAACAAATGTTGGTGAGGATGTGGAGAAAGGGGAACCCTCCTACACTGCTGATGGGAATGTAAATTAGTTCAACCATTGTGGAAAGCAGTATGGAGGTTCCTCAAAAAACTCAAAATAGAAATACCATTTGACCCAGAAATTCCACTCCTAGGAATTTACCCTAAGAATGCAGCAGCGCAGTTTGAAAAACACATATGTACCCCTATGTTTATCGCAGCACTATTTACAATAGCCAAGAAATGGAAGGAACCTAAGTGTCCATCAGTAGATGAATGGATAAAGAAGAGGTGGTACATATACACAATGGCATATTATTCAGCCATAAGAAGAAAACAAGTCCTTCCATTTGCAACAACATGGATGGAGCTAGAGGGTATTATGCTCAGTGAAATAAGCCAAGCCGAAAAAGACAAGTATCAAATGATTTCACTCATATGTGGAGTATAAGAACAAAGAAAAAACTGAAGGAACAAAACAGCAGCAGACTCACAGAACCCAAGAACGGACTAATAGTTACCAAAGGGAAAGGGACTGGGGAGGATGGGTGGGAAGGGTGGGATAAGGGGGAAAAAGAGGCATTATGATTAGCACACACAATGTAGTGGGGGGTGGGGGACATGGGAAAGGCAGTATTTACAGAGAAGACAAGTAATGATTCTATAACATCTTACTACGCTGATGGACAGTGACTATAATGGGTATGTGGGGGGGGACTTGATAATAGGGGGTCTAGTAACCATAATGTTGTTCAAGTGATTGTACATTAACAATACCAAAAAAAAAGGAAATACAGTCTTAGGCTGGTTTCAAATACACAACACAGTGGTTCAACATTTACCTATATTATCAAATTCTCACTCCCTCCAGTGCTGTCACTGTCCATCAACATAGTAAGATATTACAGAAGCATTAATTGTATTTTCCGTGCTGTACTACTGTCCCCGTAACCAACCTACAATGTGATTGTGAATTATTGTGCCCCTTAATTCCCTTCCCCTTTCCCCCACACCTTCCCCAACCCTTTCCCCTTGGTAACCACTAGTCCCGTTTCGGTGACTATGAGTCTACTGTTATTTTGTTCCTTCCATTTTACTTTGTTTTTATACTGCACAAATAAATGAAATCATTTGGTATTTGTCTTTCTCTGCCTGGCTTATTTCACTGAGCATAATACCCTCTAGATCCATCCACGTTATTGCAAATGGCAGAAATCATTTTCTTTTCATGGCTGAATAATATTCTATTGTGTATATGTACCACATCTTCTTTACCATTCATCTATTGATGGACACTTAAGTTGCTTCCATATTTTGGCTATTGCAAATAGTGCAGTGATAAACATGGGGTGAATATGTCTTTTCAAATCAGGGATCTTCTTTTTTTCAGGTAAATTCCTAGCAGTGGAATTCCTGGGTCAAATTGTATTTCTATTTTTAGTGTTTTGAGGAACCCCATATTGCTTTCCACAATGGTGGCACCAATTTACATTCCCACCAGCAGTGTAGGAGGGTTCCCATTTCTCTGCATCCTTGCCAGCATTTGTTATTTTTTGTCCTTTGAATAGTGGCCATCCTAACTGGTGTGAGGTGACATCTCACTGTGGTTTTAATTTGCATTTCCCTGATGATTAACAACGTGGAGCATCTTTTCATGTGCTTGTTGGCCATCTGAATTTCTTCTTTGGAGAAGTGTCTGTTCAGGTCCTCTGTCCATTTTTTAATTGGATTATTTATGTTTTGGGTGTTGAGGCATATGAGTTCTTTATAGATGTTAATCATTTATTGGATAAATCACTTACGAATATATTCTCCCATACTGTAGGATGCCTTTTGGTGTCCTTTGCTGTACAGAAGCTTTTTAGTCTGATGTAGTCCCACTTGTTCATTTTTTATTTTGTTTCCCTTACCTGAGGAAATGTGTCCAGGAAAAAGTTGCTCAGGTTTATATTCAAGAGATTTTTGCCTGTTTTCTTCTAAGAGCTTTATGGTTTCATGACTTACATTCAGGTCTTTGATCCACTTTGAGTTTACTTTTGTGTGTGAAGTTAGACAGTAATCTAGTTTCATTCTCTTATATGTAGTTTCCCTGTTTTCACAACACCAATTATTGAAAAGAAGATCTTTTTTGTGGAAGTCCATCAGGCTCTGATGCTTGGGAAATTATAGCTGGCACCCAGACCGGATGGCGGGGGTTACCTGGATGACAGCAGCACACTCTCCCCTTTGGAGCCAACCTAAGCCACCAGAGGCTTGGGCTTTCCCAGTCAGACTCAGAAAGTGTACCACTGTTCCAGCTCCTATTGAGCGTTTTGTGTCAGAGAAGCTCTGTCTCCTATGCACAAGCCCACAGGCAGAAGCAGCCCCCTCTGATGGAGACATCAGAATTCATCTTAAGAGGCAAGGAGCTGTTTTTAAATTCCAGGTCCATAATCCCTTATCCAGTATCCTTGGGAGTCAAATGTGTTTTGGAACTTAGAGTAGCAAATTTTTCCAGAGGAAAATGAATAGGTATTCACCCAAAGGTGGATAAAAAAGGAAGACCATGAATGAATTTACAGCAAGGTCAGTTTCTGACGCTGAACGAGTTTTCGCAAGTTTATGGAAGAAAGTCAGTTTTGAGGGTTTTAGGATTTCTGAATTGTGGAAAAGATTTTAGGGACCTGTAGTCCAACAGGGGGGCCTCATTTTTTCATTTGATAGGAAGTGATATAATAAGATTAAATCCCCCATGGAGAGTCTGTCTGCCTTGGAGTCCACTCAGTCATTATTCCATCCCCAGTATTATCTCCTGGGCTCTCCTCTTCCAATTTTGCAACTAGGGGGAAATGTGTGGTTGTGAGGTGCAACACAGAAAACCCTCACACCCTCTGGGGCCTGCGACTTGCTGCCTCCTTCTAGGTCTTGGCAGGTGAGGGAGGCTGGCTGGCACCAGAGGGCCCCAGCCAATCTCTGACTCTTGGTAAGTGCTGCTGTTTGCTCCCTCAGACCAGGAGAAAGATACCGGTGGAAGTCTGGTGACCTTCAGCTGCTGTTCTTCATGAGCAGTGAGGTAAATTAAGCATGTTCGGCAACAATATCAGTCTTTTGCTTTTTGCCCCATTCTTATTAGAAATGAGGCACTTGTGGACTTAGATTTAAACATTTTCTGAAAAGAAGACTGTCAGATTTATCTTCCTTAAATTCTGCTTTGATCATGTCATTTTCCTGCTTTAAAACTTTCAAAAGCTTTCCATTGCATACAGGAGAGAGCCTTTCAAGGTGTTTGTCTTTTGTGTTTTCCCTTCTGGCCTCTTTTCTATTCTCCTGGAGGGGGCGATGTTGAAGCCCTGTTTCTGTTTCTCCTCTCTTTCCATCCCTGTCTCCCCATCTTCCCTCCTTTACAAGCATTTATTAAGCATCTCTTATGTGCCAGGCAGTAGATATACAGTGGGAAATAGAACAGACATTGTCCCTGCCTTCATGGAGTTTCCTTGTAATCTGTGCTTCTGTAGTAGCCGCCATTGGGTGCCCCGCTCCTCTTCCCCTCACCCTTACTGCTTCAGTAACACACCTGTCCAACTTCACAGCACCTTCACTTCTTTGCCCTGGGGTTTTCTAAAGAGCTTGCTTTTCATCTGTACAGAAGGCCTCCGTCCAATCAATGGCTGAAATGATTGCTGAATTGGGAATACATGACTACCCCAGTTTCCTGACCCCCTTTGAGGAGAGAGAACTCCAAGGTGCAGATTATACACTGGATCCCAGAATTCCCCAGTAGGATTGAGTTCTAGTTACCTAAAGGGCAACTTGTTTAACAATGAACACTTTATTTGTTCTCTTTCCTTCCTTGTCTCATTTCCCCATGCCCTTGCCAAAATTTTCTGGAATTAACTTCCAAATAAACTACTTGCACTTGAGTTTTATCTGGTCTGTTTTGAGGGTAACCCAAATTATTTCCTGCATAGCCTTGCACTTCTTATGTCTGCAGAAGAGGTAGCACAGAATGGTGGGGAAAGCTCAGATTTTGCATCAGACAGACCTGGGTTTGAATCTTGGCTCTGCCATAGACTAACTTGTGACCCTGGAAGTATTTACTGAAGGGAGAAACTGGTCTTCAGTATCATATGAGGCTGATATTGGCAATGGCACACAGTTGGCACTCGAGTTGAATTTTATCTTTCCAAATTCCCTTATCTTAACTGAAGCTGTCTTTCTGGTTGGAATGTTCTTTCCACCACTTTTGCCTATGGAAACCTTGCATGTGCCCCTAAGTCCACCTTAGCCATGAGATCTTCTCTGCATAAAGCAGCAAGGAATGAGGTCTTTTGTTCCTCAGCCCCTATAGTGTGTGTGAATAGGAGCACTTGCCTGGCACCGAACATAAGTGAACCTGTTTTGGAATGATTTCTCTCCATCTGCCCTGCCTACTCATCATAAACTGATATGAGCAAGAGCACATCTGGAGGCATTCCAGGTGCTGAGCCTCTGGTACAACCTCCCCTAGCCCTGTGTGGAGAGGAACTGTGGTGACCAGCCCACATGCTGGGGACAAGCCGAGATCCACAGCACCAGTTATTATTCCCATATAATTTTGTTTCCATTCCTGATTATAAACACCTTGTGTCCTAGTCCATTCAGGCTTCTACAATGAAAATACCATGAACTGGGAGGTTTGTAATCAACAGATATTCACTTCTTGCAGTTCTGGGAGCTGAGAAATGCAAGATCAAGGTGCCTACAGAGTCAATGTCTGGAGAGAGGCTGCTTCCTAAATGGCTGGTTTGGGTTTCTTTTTGGTTTGGTTTGGTCTGATTTTTGCCTTTAACCACACATGGCAGAAGGGGTAAAGAAGCTCTCTGGGGCTTCTCTTATAAGGGCACTAATCCCATCTTGAGGGCTCTGCCCTCCTGACTCTTCACCTCCCTGTGGCTTCACTTTCTAACAGCATTACTGTCAGGGGATACGTGTCAACATATGAAGTCAGCAGGGGCAAATTCAAATTGCAGCACCCCGGCTTTCAAAGGCTGAGAAAAAAAAATAGATTGGCCTTTTCTTTCCCAGGATCTTGGAGCCTAGGGCCACAAGGAGTCAATCTCAGGGCAATTCCTGCAGAGGTGCTGCTCCTTCTTCAGACCAAGCCCTTCTTTGTGTCCTTCCCCCCTTCTCTGAGGGACCCTCCTGGAAGGTGACTGCCCTGAATGCTTTATTCATGGCCTCAGGGCCTCTTCAGGAGGCTTCTCAGAGGAACAGGGGGTAGGCTGGACTTCTGCTCCTGCCCTGAGGTTGCTGGACGTGCTTCCATAGCACCTGCCAGGCTCCTGCAGGGGATCACCCTTATTATGCTATCTGCGCCCCAGACCCCATTGCATCTTCATTGGTTTTGTTGTTTAGTACTTATTTCATGGAAGGTGTACATGCACATAGTATTAGTTAAATAGTCCACAAGATTAATTAACAAAACCAAGAGTCATTCTCCATGCTCAGCCCGTTCTAGCCCCCCAGAGACAGTGACATGCCACAGTTTTAACTCTTCTTTTGATATTGGCCTTCCTATCTCTGAGTTACATGCTTGTATTATTACTTCTTCATTCTTCATAATGGCTAAAACTAAATAATCAAGATTTAACTTTCTTTTTCATGGTATCATTCTGCCTCCCCAAGTTCCCTTCCTATCTCCTTATTCTCTCAAAATAGTTATTAATTCTGTAAACACTGTTGTTCATCACTGAGCCAGGTATACACTCACTTTTTCTGTCTTGCACATTTATTTTTTGTTTTCCTAGAAGATAGCGATTGTCTTATTTTATCACTTATTTGCTAAGTTTTCTATGTACTTATCATTAATCCAGCACCAAATACTCCTCCATAGTTTAAATATTCTCTTAATATTTTCAAATATACCAGATATTCTATCAATTCCAGCTTTTGAAGACATCTTTTCCAGGTGGAACGTTCTGATGCATTTCATCCTGGCCTGGCTGCTCTCTACCTCTAGCACATAATTATCCCTTTGAGAGTCTGTCTTCACTATAATCCCAGGAATTCCTTTTACTACTGTCTTTATGAGACCTTCCAGATTTGAGAATATTTTTATTCTACTAAATTGATAGTTCGGCTAATAAAAGATCTCTCACAATTTTCTATTGTCCTTTAACTTCCATTGGGGATGTTTACAGAGCTAAAGCAATTGTAATAGTTGATTTTTTATTTGAGAACTGTTTTGTCCCTCTGGAAATTGGTAAGATTTATTTTTCTTTTTTTCCCAGTGCTCTAAAATTTAATGATGATGAGCCATGGTGTGTGAATCTATTTTTATCCATTGACCTTTGCATGTGGGGGGTTTTAATTTGGAAACTCATATCCAGATTTATTTAAATTATTCTCTTTGTTTATTTCTTTCCCTCAATTTTCTCCTCTCCCTTTCAGAATTCCTATTACTGAGATGTTGGAGTTCCTGGATGTATTTCTGATTTTCTTATCTTTTTACTGTGTTCCTCAATTTTATTGTCCAACATTTCTAATGAGTTTTCTATTTCTACCGTGAAAGTTTTAATTCCAAAAAATTTTTTCTTATTCTATGATTACCCCACTTTTACAGCATCCCATTCTTGTTTCATGGATATAATAACCTTTTAAAATCTCTCAGAGGATATTAAAGTCAATTAAAAAAATAATCTTCATATTTCTTCATAGTTACCATTTTTCCCAAGTTGCCTTTGTCTTTTTCTTTTTTCTTTTTTGTCAAGAAATATGAAGAGTGTAAGAGTGTAAGATTTTGTCCCCCTTGCAGGTGAACAAATTAGCCTTCCACAGCTGCAAGGATGCAGGCAGAAGACATGAGATTCCTGGGTCAGAGACAGAGGACATTACTGCAGAAATAGCTACATCCAGAGTATCAACATTTGTGTCAATTGCATGATCATAATGTCCAACAGGGCAACACAAAGAAGGTTGGGTGATGCCTGCACACATAGTAGGTCATGTTATTGGAGAGGAACCCCAAGCTTAGGGAACTCTAATTTTTTATAATGCAGAGTAAGTCTTTCTGACTTTTGCTCCAGAGTGAGATAGTAAACTGGGCAGCAAACAGAGGGAGACACTTATCTCTATCTTTGAAGCCTATCTGCTATACAAACATCTTGGAAAAGATACCTGGAACAAAACCACTGTGCCTCTGCTTGAAAAACATGCAGAAATGTGAGAGAGTTATAGAGAATTACTCCCAGTATTGTTTGTTCTCTATCTTTCATGTTAAACCCTTTCCTTAAATGTCTGGTGATCCTTGGCTATCTGCTCATATTTAAGAACTGCCTTAATGGTGAGACCTCAGTTGCCTGAGTTTTGAATGGCAAGTGGAAGAAAGAAGGCTGTGGGGAATAACGCAATAAGGCAGCAAGTTTCAACATTTAGGATTTAAGCTTCTACTTCACCCCCATTTTTCAGTATAGTTCCTTTGTTTCAACTGTGTCTGCTGAGCCTCAGTCCAGAGGCTCTTTGTTCCGTGCTCTGTAAGCCGCATTGTCCAGCACAGCAGCCACTAGTCACGTGTGGCTACTGAGCACATGGAATGTGGGTAGTCTGAACTGCGATGAGCTGTAAGTGTAAAATAGTTATCAATTTCAAAGACTTTACTACAAAAAAGGTAAACTATCTCTTTTATAATTTTTATACTGATAAAGCATTTTGAATACATTGGGTGAAATATAATATATTATGAAAATTATGTTTATTGTTTTAACTTTTTTAAAATGTGGTCACTAGAAAGTTCTGAGGTTTGTGAAGTTCTTCTTCAGCACTTTCTGATGATATCTAGTCACAAATCTGTCCTAATCGGAGGAAGCCAATTTTCAGGGATATTTAGTTACTCAGCAAGTCCTTCTTCTATTGTGGCATCTTTCTCTTTGACCACCCTTGGGAAAGGTTCTTTGATTTTAGGGACTCAAGTGACGAGATAGGGCCCACCCAGATAATCTAGAGTGATCTTCTACCAAAAGATCTGTAACCTTAACCACACATAGTCCATTTTCCAGGTAAGGCAGCATGGTGTGGATGTCTTCAGGGGCCATAATTCTGCCTGCCACACTGTCATTGTGTCCATTTTACAAATGATGAAACTGAGGCACTGAGGAGTTAGATTTCATGTTCAAGTTTGCACAACTAGTAACTGTTAGAGCTGAATTCTGAATGCACACTGTTTAGAACCAGAGCTTATGCTATATCAGGGCTCAGATGACTGTGGGAGTAAGAATATAACAGGAAAAAAAAAGAGGTTATAGTGGAAGAGGCAAAAGTCACTTTAGGCAGGAGATTTAAGTATAAACTGCATTCATGAAGGCTTATCTCTATTATTTTTAAAGGCTTAAGATAATGGGAATTGAAGAAACATCCTTTTGTTGTTGTTGTCAAATGGTTTAAACCACATAGGACCCATTCCTGATGACAAGTATATAGGCTCCAGGAAGAATGATCAGCTGTGGGGCTGTTTGTATAAAATTCCTGATGCCCATTGTACTGGGGACAGAGGGACATGTCCTTTAAAGCTTTCCTGAGTCATCAGTTTGATGAAGCTTTTGTTTCAGAGCTGGGAGAATGTAAGGAAGGAGATTCCAGATGTGATAAGAGAAAGCTGGGAGTCCGGACACTAGGTCCTTTACCTGCCCCTGACTAGCTGCGTTGTCATGAGCAAGCAGCTCCCTTCACATTCCTGAAGCTCAGTTTTCTACTTAAAAATGAATATATGTTTAAATATTTAAAACCTTTTTATTATGAACATTTTTAAGCAAACGTTAACAATGAAAAGGATAGTATGATAAGCACTCATACACTCACCACATATATTTAATAGTGGTTAATATTGTTTTCTGTATTTATTTATTTATGTATGTGTGCATACTTATGTATGTGTGTGTATATATAGTTAATTAAAAGAATTGTTTATGATGAACCACTTAAAAGTAAGTCACAAATATCAAGACACACCATGACAAGGTGCCCCGTGCGGACAGGGGCCCTGCTTGTGCAGTTGCGGGCAGTGCTGGAGGTGTGGGTGGGCTACCGAGAGACATACCGCTATGGTGGAGCAGCGTAAGTAGTGTATGTATGGTTAACATGCCCAGAGGCTCTTTGCTCAGATACCACCCTAACTCCAGGGGTGCTCATCCATTTCCTCTTTCTCTCCCCTCCATTCATTCAACAAGTATTTAGTGAGCACCAAATATGTACCAAGCACTGTTCTAGACACCATTCTAGCCAAAAATACCTGCCCTCAAAACTCACATTCTAATGGATGAGACAGACACCAGTATATATATGTAAGTATATATAAGTATAACACGTTTCCTAGTGAAAAGTGGTAGGGAGGAAACTGCAGTGAGATAAGATAAGAAGCAGGAGTGATGTGGTACAATTTTTGACAGTGTGTTAGTCAACAAATTACCACAGACATCAACGATTTAAAACAACAAACATTTATCTCCCACTTTCTGTGGCTCAGCAATGGAGGCAGAGCCTGGCTGTGTCCTCTGGTTCAGGGTCTCAAGGCTGTAAGCAAAGTGTGGCAGTCAGGGCAGGAATGGGAAGGATCTATTTCCAAGATCGCTCATGCGCTTGCTAGCAGAGATTCAGTGTCTTCCAGATAGTGGGACTAAAGGCCTTAGCTCCTTATTGATTGGAACTTTCCTTTAAACTCCAAAATTTTCTGGAAATAAAGATGTTTTCAATCTGTCAGGGGTTGTTAACCTGGAGTCTGTGCATAGAATTCAGGGCCCAGGAACTTAGATGAGAAAAGTTTATATTTCTGTTTTTATTAAGCTTTGACTTAAATTTAGCATGTCCTTCCATTATGAGTGTCCGTGTGGTAGTCAGCTCCCCAGATGGCCCCAGTGACCCACTCCTGATGGCACCGTACCATGCAGGCCCCTCTCGCACTGTATCCGGGTGGGTCTGTGTGACCAGCAGGACACAGAAGTGATGGCATGTCACTTCTGAGATTAGGTTCTAGAAGACTGTGGCATCTGCCTCAGGCTCTTGCTCTCTTTCTCCATCACTCACGCTGAGGGCAGCCGGCTGCCGTATCTGGAGGACATGTGACAAAGAACTGAGGAGTCCAACCCGGAGCCAGCAAGAAACAGCCACGTGAGTGAACTTGGAAGTGGATTCTCCAGCCTTCAGGTGATGCAGGCCCAGCCCGCATCTCAACTATAACCTCGTGGGACTCTGAGCAGAAACACTCAGAATCCGCCCCTGGATTTCCGTCCCTTAAAAACTGAGTGAAATGATGTTTGTTGTTTTTAAGTTGCTAAGTCGTGTTATGCAGCAATATATAACTAATACAAGAGACAGCAAACACAGTAGTGTCAATAATATCTGGGATTTTGTCATTGTAGAAATCACAGTTACTTTGATATCATTATAGTTAGTACAGAGAAAGTTAATATACCATCACTATTCGGAAATTGCCATAAAGCTAATTTTTCATATTAATAAAGAAGCATGTATATTACTGTATCATGATTTAAATTATTTTAATAATTTATTTTCAATAAAATTGGTGTCCTTTATAATCCTTTGTACATAATTTAATTCTTTGCATTTAAAAACATTCTTCTGAGAAGGGATCCACAGGTTTCACCAGATGAACAAAGGACACAAAAAAAGTTAAGGATCCTAGATTTGGAAGTCATGGCTTCTGCCTGCTGATGGGCAGGGGGACTAAAAACACTTCCTTTGAGCACAAATTCTAGCCCACCAGGCGACAAGATGCCCCAGGCGCTGGGCCAGCTGTGTGTAAAAGGACCTGGGGTGAGCCTGGCTGGCTGGGGGCTGTACTCACCAGGAGGCAGGAGCCACTTGGGCAGCAAGCCTGGACTCCTCCAGCGCCTAAAGCTTCTCCTGCCCACAGTGTGCATCAAACTCTGCCCTTCCTTTTTTATCCAGTCTCAGAATTGCTCTTTTAATTGACTGCCAAGCGCCAAGTTTGCAGAGCGCAGCAGAATGGGGTCACTGGGCTGCCTGCCACGTGCGACTCAGCACCAGGCACCCGTGGGCGGAGCAACTGGGGCCACGCTTGTCTGGCGCCTTAGAGGAGAGAGCTGAATGCAGAGCTCCTGATGCAAGGCCACTGCCGCTCCCCTTGGTCCTCTGGAGGGCACGGGCCCCCAGGAACATCCACCTAGCCCTTCGTGTCTTAGAGGTCCTGGGTCACAGAGCTAGAAGGAGGCTAGAGAACGTTGGCCACCTCTAGCCTCAGTCCCATTTTAGAGAAGTGAACATCAAGAAGAAGAAAGGTGAAATGCCTTACCAGAACCACAAGGTTCATTGCCAAGAGGTAGGTCAAAGTTTTGGTGTCCTAACAGACTGTCTGTTTGGTGTGTTTCTAAGGCCTGGCAGGGGCCGGGCACATAAAAAAAAATAAAATGTGTTGAAGGAATGAGTGAGCACAACCCAATCTGGATGTTCTTTCTATTTCATTAGCCTTTATATACTTTTACTCAAGGAAAAGGAAAAAACAACAGGCCTGAGTGAACCTCTTCATTTTAGTTCTCTCTTTGTCAAAACAAATGGTAAATCATCTCTTCCTCTTTCCTTCCTCCTTTCTTCACTCTGGATCCTAAAATACGCTCACATTTTGCTGAGCTCCTAGGTGACAAAAGTGCATTTTGCTATGAATTTGATAATCCTAGGGTCATTATTAATTTAGCTTTAAAAGAAAACTGCACTCCAGGCTGCTACAACCCCACCTGGCCTGTGTGAGCAGCAGGAAAGAGGAAGTGAAAATGCTAGGAACACTCTGTGACCTGGAATGAGGGAGGAGAGAGGGAGACCCCTGTTTGGAGACCAGGGTTAAGCCTAGGAGAGTCTGAGGACACCTGGGCTTTGAGCTCACCCCTTATTTCCACTGCCTGCAACAGCACCATATATGCAGAACATACAGTATGTGTGCTCAATGAAGATTAGTTGGCTTGATGATTGACTGACAGATGAATGAAACCACCCTATAAGCTGACTCCTGATGGCCTCCACAGCTTCCTCTATCTTCTCCCTGCAGATGAGATGGACCATGAGAGCTAAGGCCCTTTCTGATCCAAGCCAGAGCTAGATATCAAATATGCCTTCCAGGGCTCCAGTAAAGAGGATACAAGGAGGCCAGGTAGAGTTCTGGATTGCACAAGTGTGTGTCTATGGTCAATGCCCCTTGCCAAATGCACCTCTTTAGTTAGCTGACAGAAGCCGGTGAACATCCAGTGAAAGCAGACAGCCAGACCCAGAGCTGTGGCACCGTGATGGCAAAGCTGAGGGGTGTTCTCCATGTCCATTACAGGCAGCAGGAACTAGGTCTTAGTCGTAAAGAGCCACACTGTGACTCTTTACGCTCTCCCTGGCCTAAGGTTCTTCAATGAGTTTTACCTCATTAACAACAAATTTTTGAAAACGTATAGTGTATACATAATACTACATGATATATGTATGTATAAAAGGTATATCCTTTTTGTGCAGAAATATTCCCACTTTAGCTTGTTTCCTTTTCCCAGTCTTCTCTAAAATCTTGGAGGCATGCTTAATTGATGAGTTCAAAAACTGGACACTGTATGTATTTTGAATTTCTATAAAATCCTTAGAAGATTATATTAGATAAAGGAATTTTTTTCCTTCCTGTGACAAATTTTGGAGGGAAGGAAAAACAAGAGGTGAATGTCTCTAAATAGTCAAGGGTATGTGATTTTAGCAATTCAGAGCAATGAATATTTATTGACATTATATATATATACTATGTACATACTATATACAAAACACTGGGCAGTGCCTTGGAGAGTCAGAAACGAATGCAGTCAATCTCCATAGACAAGAATCTGTGCTGTGTGATATCTGTAATGTATTATATACGCAATAGATGAACTATATGCCCAAATAATGATAATGCATGCAGAAAGTGAAAGATGCAATAAAAGACTCCAAGCAAAATATTTTGGAGTGACAAATAACATCTCCGGTGGAACAAAAGGGTTCAAGAGTGAACAAAAAGTGAGATGGAGGAGATAGCGAATGGAGAAATAGAGAATCAAGAAGGTGAGGACAGTAATGAAATGAATGGCAGGGCCAAAGAAAGAATTCTTTGCCTCCAAATGGAAGGATGGAACTTGATCTACCATTCAACTCTTCAGTCTCTCCCTCACTCCCTCTCTCTCTCAACAGGCTCCGGATACTACAGTTTGTAGAATCAAGTGCACACAGTGGAGTAACGAGGAAGTGAGGTGGGATTAACACTGCCAAAGACTAGCTTTACACCGAGACCCAACAAAGGAAGGCTGGTGGGTCCCGTGGCCTCCTTCCTTTCCACCTTAGAACCTCTGTCTTTACTTTCCCTAAGTGGTTTTCCATGTTCATGCCTCCTTAACCATAATGATAGATGCCAAGGTGAAATAAGGGAAGAGAATATATCAGCACTGTGCATCTGTCTTTCAACTAGGCACCTAAGGGCATCCACAAACCAAACTTAATTCAGAAGAAGGGCATGGAAAAGGTATCGTCATCATCCTTGATCTTTAACCTCCTTCTTTAAAATGACTTTCTGACCTTCTGCAGTTGCCAATTTTTCTTCAATATTATCCTTTCTGTTTTCTCTCTAGCTGTTACCTATTTTACTACTGAATATTATTTTCTCCCTATCCACCCATTAGCTTATTTTAGCTACTTATTCTATCCTGACTATTGCCTTTTTACAAACTTCCCACATACGTCCCCTTCGGCACTTCCCTAGCCATTTTCCTTCTTACCTTCTATTTCATGCAGAGTTCATAAAAATATATACGTATTATATATATAAAACCCATCCCCAAGGGCATGCTTCACAGGAAGCACCTCACAGGCTCCATTCCTTGAATTCCACACTAGCCCAGCAGCTTGTCCAAGCACGTTCTTCTGGTAGCAGATTCTATCGACAGCTGGTGGAGCAGCATCCTGAGAATGGACCCTAACTCCCTCTGTCCCTGTCCTGCCTGCTTGTCAAGTGAGATAATGTGTGTGAAGAAGGCTTTGAAAACCTTAAAGCATGTGTTGTGGTGGTCATCATGCTGTTATTAGAGTTTGTTCACTCATCCTGTCATTGAACAATCATTTATTGAGCACTTACTATGTGTCAGGCATTGGAGAAGCAATGTGAACAGACTAGCATGGTCCAGGATGCAATTGGTGAAGAAAACAAAGAAAAAGGAAGGAAGGAAGAAAGGGAGAGAGGGAGGAAGAAAATTATAGGTCCTAGCCTCATAGATCTTACCATCTAGAACAGAATCCATGTATCAATCAAATAGTTATGAGCCCAAGAACTCTGCCTCTTGGGTCAATTTTCATTTCACTATACACACCATCAGTCCTCCTGTCTAAATGTTATGCCTTCTGATTTCCAACATCTGGTGGGTTGTGTTTTTTTTTTAAGACCACTTTGGCAGGTTAATTGACTGGAGCCCAAACAAATGGATGGTGATGCTCTGCAGACTTCCATGACGTAGGAATTGGCTTATTGGTAATTTAAATCATGCTATAAAATAATCCCACTCCTACTGTATTGCTTTAAGCTATTTGTGTTGTGGTGACTGGAGTTTCGACCTATGAAAGAAAACATTGAATTAGAGATCTTTTTGTTTTGTTTTGATGATAACTTAAAACTGAGGGCATTGCTGGGAGGCATTTGCCACGAACTTCAATTGGGTCGCCTGCCTTATTTGTTTACAGAGCAGACACCTGCCAAGGCTTGTCTTTCCAAGATCTTTGTCTACAAGAGAACAAGGGAATAGGAACTGGAAGAGCTTTTCTTCCCACTGAGCTCCACAGGTCTGCCAAGCCTGGGACAATAGGAGCAGACAAATATGACAGAAATTTCATGCATTAGCCAATCTGTCTTGGATCAATTTCTTTTTTCTACATAACAGTTTGTAACAGTTCTTACAAATGTTAAGTTGTCCAAAACTACAGACCAATTTTTAAAAAGAAGAAGAAGAGAAGAAAGAGAAAGAAAGAGGAAGGGATGTATTTCTGTCTTTAAACACTCTGAAAGCCTTTGTAGAATGAAAGACTCTTCAGACACTGGGCCAGGCCTCTCCTGATTATTTGTTTCGCTGAACCAGAGCAGATCATACACGTACTCCCACTCTTTCACTTTTCCTTTTACACTACTTTACCAAGACAAAACTGCCATTAGACCTTCCTGGTATGTGTAATCTAATCAATAATTCAGTGCTGTATTAATTTAAAATGTAACAAATAGTTTGTGTCTCCATTCTATGAAACTTGATTAAGTTCTAGAATAGATCAAATAAAGCCGCCTAAATTCAACTGGCCATATGTGAATGTGCACCTAATAAACTTAAATATTATATGACCAAAGCTATTTCTTCCACACTCTTGCATCAGGTCTAAGAGTCTCCCTCTCACTGAAATTATTTAGCATTACTCCATGAGCCCTTTCAAAAATTAGCATTACTTCTCTGGAGCCTTTACCAAAAGGTTGAAACATTTCACTGAACTTATTTACACATCAGCAGTGATTAGCTTCACCAGTCATAATTCCCATTTGCTACAGAAGCCTGGCAGTTAATGCTCAAAGCAG